>OY811978.1:658970-846470 GCA_963681505.1 Eunapius fragilis | reverse complement strand
CACATATGCCTCACTCACACCAAATTGGATGAGGCAAAATTATTATAACTTTGAACAATACTAGCACTAAGACAGGAGGAAATTTCTATTCGAGGGTAGTATACTGGAAATGAAAGGCACATCTCATCATATGTGGATTCTCCTCCCTACAAGGTAACAATTGAAGCCATTAACAACTGATCATTCACAAACACTACACCATACCAGGGTGACGTTGTTCACACCACTAGTGTTGTATCTACAAGCAACTTGCAATATGTCTCCCTGAAAATGAATGATGCACATATGGTACATTACTGTCCGCTTCAAATTTGAACTCACCGGTAGTACGTTGACCTGGTTAGTTAGAATATTGGTCTGCTGGAAATTAAAATCATATTGTAAGTTTTGATCTATGGGGGGAAGTTCCTGTAATCCTCCACAAGTGCTTGTTGGTCGCAAGTGGCGAAGTGTTACCCCTCGACCTTATGAGGAAAGAGAAACATACAGCAGTAGGAGTATATCTCAGCTCAGCAACCAGCCATTTATGTGTATGACATACCAACAACATGAGTGTGTAGCAGGTTTCCAAATATATTGATGCCAGTTGGTGGGATTGTCTGTTGTAATGGTGAAGTTATGCATACATAACCAATACATGTATTACACTTACGTTAGCGGTACACAGAGATGTGCATGTTCCATAGACAGTGAAGCTGGGGTCTCTGGGAGGAATCATCATAAAAGGAGTGACAAAATATCCCGTCGCCAGAATTCCTGCTTCATAGGTCGGGGGCGTGCTGGTGTATGTAAAAGTGAGCCCAGAGCTGTCTGTGACGCCTGTGTATTGGTGTGCATGGAAGTGTTCATTAGTGTGCATGTACACCTCTAATATCAAACACTTTACCAGAGACCAATGAAGGGTTGTTATAGTGCATTTCCATCACAGCATACTGTTCAGTGACTGAACCTCCAATGGGATATGCTATACCATTTGGATAAATGAAGTCCTAAATAACAGAAGAGGGGCTGGGTTAGTTACATTAGCAGCTGCTTTGGTTGGTTCTCACGTACATTTCCACCTACAGCCCACGCTGCTATTACTGGCCTTCCAAGTCTGCAGCCACCTATTGTATTAGTAGCTTGATTGCAGTCATAACCACGTCCAACATCTGTGGTCTCATTCAATGACAGGCATTGGTAGACAAGGATGTGATGGACATGCATGTTACTGTTGGGAGATATCTGAGGAGATATCTGGAGAGAGGGGATGAAAGGAGGGGTGGGAGGAGGGACGGGATGGAGGGAGGGAGGAGGGAGGGTAGGGAGGGAGATGAGGAAGGGAGGGTAGGGGAGGGAGGAGGATTGCTATAAAGTGTGTATGTGCAGTGCACAAACCCTGCATGCCAACCAACGTACCCTAGTGATGTATCTCTTCTGTGCAATGACTGCACTGGGTAGCTTGAAGCCTGTACACCAATACGTAGTAGTTGTAACTGGGATGGGCACCTAATAGAAGTATTGTTGGAAAGGAAACGTGAGCATGCACCTTTAGCGACATACCATGCAATTAATAAACGTTTTTCAATTGATAACGTGGTTGTATGGCTTTTTATGATCATATTTGTTGGAGAATAAAACCTAAACTCATATTCTGTGTCCACACCCTGTTGTAGAATACCTACTATTTTTTAAAACAGCTAGTGAGATAATTGATTTCCCCCAGTGTGAGGGGGGATCAATGTTGCTTTATGCCATGACCATGCATTGATGCACAATACATGCAATGAAGTTTTATAATGTCTCTACCCTCATCAGCAAAGACACAATGAAGGCCAGGGACCAAAGGTGGAGCATATGGTACAGCATGGGATGGGGTGGAGCATAGGACTGTGAGTGAATAGCTGAATACAGGGGCCATATATCAGACAAAAGAAAAAAACGTGCAGTGTTGTTGTGCACTGAGCCTTTTGCCTAAGACTTCGCAAGCGCAGCGTGTATTTAAAATGACCGTTCACCTGATGACCTGGAAAGCGATCGATATCAATATATAGTGGAACTCAAATAATTCAACACAAGCGGTATTTCTTTTAAGAAGGGGTATGTTTGCACCCCATATTAAATTCGGCACTTCTCTTAGGTAAATATATATAAATATTCAACGTAAATGTATAGGCTAAAGTACTTCGGGGTTAACCGGTTATACAAACTATAACTGCTGGTATAACTTAGTTTGCATGATATAAGCGTATGCATAATTCGATTATGTGCGTTTATACCAGCAGGTATAGTTGGTGCCCTGCGGACCGCAACGAATCAATTAAAGAGGCATGCAGAGAGAAATTTATTATTAATTATGCACCTAGTCCTGTCAGCTAGATCTAACCTGGTTAACAGCGAGGGTAAAGTTCTGGGCATCGCTGGGTTGGGGAGGAACATTGACCAGCCCTCCGAGGAGGTTGAGGCTAACTGATCCTCTGTTGTTTGCCCCGTGGTACTGGCCAGTTAGGGAGATGTCCGCGGGGTCTGCTGCTCCCCAACTGAAGACCACCTTGGCTGTGTTTGCCTGAACAATGCAGAGAGGGAGGGAAGGAATGAGAGAGAGAGAGAGTGAGAGAGAGAGAGAGAGAGAGAGAGAAAGAGAGAGAGAGAGAGGGAGAGAGAGAGAGAGAGAGGGAGAGAGAGTGAGTGAGAGAGAGAGAGAGGGAGAGAGAGAGAGGGAGAGAGAGTGAGTGAGAGAGAGAGAGAGAGTGAGAGAGAGAGAGGGAGAGAGAGTGAGTGAGAGAGAGAGAGGGAGAGAGAGTGAGTGAGAGAGAGAGAGAGGGAGAGAGAGAGTGAGAGAGAGTGAGTGAGAGAGAGAGAGAGAGTGATTGAGAGAGAGAGGGAGAGAGAGAGAGAGAGAGAGGGAGAGAGACCAAAATTTTAGATGCATACATTTTTCGATACGTACTCGTACCCAGACCCACTTCATAGCAGCGGATGGCTTACGTGAATCCCGTACTTTATCCATGCCCACCTTTCTAAGGTGTTAGGGTCGATACCAATTAAGGGTATGACAATCGGTACAAATAATAATTGGCCAATCGGCCATGAATAAACACTTGGGCAGGGTCAAATCGTTATGGTCGGCCTGGACGCCAACTATGCGCTGAAACAAGCATAATGCGCTGTTTGCCACGAACAGCTGGATTCATTGTGTTAAACTTGCGTTCTTCATCAGCTGAAGGCGTTGTAGGTATCCTTTCTAAGCTAAGCACCGAAGCTGGTGTACATTATTCCGCGGGCACGGTCCTGTGCAGATGAGTATGCTACTTTGTGAACATTCATAAGCAATTCGTAAGCGAAAGCGCAATCGAAACAGTGCATTTTTACCACTCTGCAAGCAAGCAAGCTTCATTTTCAATTGCTAATTTTAACTTGGAATGCTAATTATCGCATACCAGTAATTTGAATTGGTAGCGCCTAATTTCCGGCACTTGGCAAAAACTCATATGGAGGGATACCAGACCATTTCCTCTGCTAGCAACGCGTGAAGGCTGTAATGATGTCTAGGCGATGAATTATTAATATAGGTTATCACACTTCTGTTTATTGTGCGCAGTACCCCAGTAGTCTCGTACCCAGACCTATTACACAGCTGGGATGGATTACGTCACCGCTACGTGGCGCTTCCCTAAATAATAGCGAAAGATTGTTGACGTAGTTGGGCGTGGCCCGACCTATCTCTGACGTGCGCTTTGGAAAAGAAGCGATCAGGGGCGGATCCAGGAATCTGGGGGGGGCACCAATTATAATTAAGTGAGAAATGGGCGTGGTTCCCCGAAAGGGGGTGGGTGCGGGAGGGGGGGACGCTTTTGGTAGCTGTACGTTCAAAACGCAATTTAAAACGCTAGCTATATTGCGCGACTATGAATATATGATTAGCGAACGAAAGGGAGGGGGGGGGGGGGGGGGGGGGGGGGGGGGGCACGGGCCCTCCTGGATCCGCCACTGTCGAAGCACACTTTTGTAATCCTATAGCCGGGTAAATGACTCCATCAGGTCCAGTGTCTATGGTATATATGCCGCATGCCTTGTCAGGCTTACCAATGAATATCGATGCATTAATTATGTACATGTAACAACTAAATTTAGTACATTACAAAAAAAAACGTGATCTGTTTTGAATATACAGTTAGGTGGGTGCCCCTCCCCCAGGCCCCGATGTACATTTATAAGAGGTTACAGCAAACGCTCTCGCCCTGCCCCACCCCCCCACCCCACACCCCCCCATTCTTAGCTGAGGGACGACTGAACCTTATTTTTACCTTCACGTCTCGGTCGTTGCTGTCACACGTGACCCACTTCCTTGTAAAGGTAAGGTTGGTGTAGCCGTTGGTCTCGCTACCTGACAGAAGGAACCAGTCCTGGCTGGGATCTATCGGAGGAACTGCATTGGCACGGGCGTAGCGATCCTACATGGAGTGTACACAATGAAGGAAATATACAACGTTGTATTTTCGAACAGCAATGCAGCATGCGTGCGTGCCGCGTATACTTACATGGAAATAGCTGCTCCCGTCGCTGGCGATCCATCCGATTACCACGTCTGATCCCACCATCCCTCCGTCGGGGGACAGCCCAAACCCCACCCATCCCGTTGTCCGCACCACCACGTTGAATGTAATTGTCTTCTGTGTGTTGTCGAAGGTCCAATAGAGCTGATAGAGCGACTGACCAGTAGCAGGGTCAGTGGCCAGAGTAGAGGAGAAAGGGAATGACCCTAACGCCAGGGGTAGAAGCGATACCGCCACCAAATACAGTGCGAATTCCATGACTGACCAGGACTCACTGACTGACCAGGACTCACTAACTAAATAACTTAACCGAATATAATGCGAATGGCCAGGGCAGATGACGTGTAAAACGATTCTAGATCTGCACTTATATAGCTGCGCCGCTAGCTGTGATGACGTATTTGATCCTGTGACCATTCATCACGTCATGCATAAAAAGATTAACTACAACACACGGCCTGTCACCAATCCACCGCGCGTGACCACATACATACATACAACTTGCAATATAATTATTAGTACCACAAGACCTGAGTGCGCGTGCCCGGATGACGTAATCATCACTGTTAGCAATGCATACGCTTGTAGTTCATTAATGACAAAACTGTATAAACAATCAACCGCCTGTAACGTCGGGACATGTTTTTTTGTAGCACGCGTGACCTCCGCAATATCTGGAACACCACTTGAAACAAACACAGATATGAAGCACAAACAAATTTCATGCATGTCCCGACGTTACAGGCGGTTGGTTGTTTACACAGTTTTGTAAATACCCAACATTAATGAACTACAAGCGTATGCAGTGATAATTACTAGAAATTACGTCATCCGGGTCATGTGTTACTAGTTATATTACGAGTTGTATGTGGTGGGGATTGGGACAGATTCGTGCACGTGATACGTGTGTAGGATTTCATTCGCCTTTATGTCAATTATTAGCAGCAGCTGTTCATCGAACTCAGGTACAGTGCTGTGGCGGTCCGCGGTTTCTACGCCTTCCCCGCGGTACAATGGACAAACACACAAGAAATAGAACCCTTTTTAATCGTCACACACATCAGTTTACCCCCCCGCGATCATACGTCAACAGATAAATTTACAAATGGTCACACACAATGTAGACTACAGTTCAAATATTTCTTCCTCCTCAGAGTCCTCAATTTCGACAACTTCCTCTGTTGTCATATTAAATCCTTGACCGGGCGTCTGTATTGGAGTTAGCCGTTCCTGGCCGATGTCGTACTGAAACGAATAAGCTTGTACATGTAGTGCCAAACTGATTCGGGTTCAACCATGTAGTTGGATTCCTGTGAACCTTAAAACTCTTTAACATGTTCACAGAAGCACCTCTTCCTTTTTGCTTTTTCATGCACGTCCACCATGTATGTCACCTTATTACCATGCACACCACCTGATAAGGTCCCTGCACTGTGCTAACAGCTTAACCGATTAGAGCGGAATATTTTTGTTTTTAAAACTAATAAAAGTAGAATTGTCCAAAATCAATATAGAGTAAGGCAGCAGAGGAATGTTTCGTATCAGGAAGGGTGTTTCAACAATATAATCTGAAGCTCCGAACATGTGTGACTTCAAATTCGTATAACATTACAAAGAATTCTTTGTTAACGGTGAACACATGATTGACGCAAGATGTGTGTCTCTCGGCGGTAATCGGTAATCTATTCGCTTGCTTATTCGTTAAATAACTATTGCTCATGTAGCTAGTAAACACAAAACACATTGAAATACAAATACTGGACAGAAATATGCAAGAAACACAATAGTCTTTTGAGTCCCACTTTGTATTTTATAGGCTGGCTGGCTGTTTCACTGAGGACAGGAACTCGTTGAGAGCGCTTTGTCGTGGGGTCATGTGCTAACAACAATAATGATCAGTAGCTCTCATTACTGTGAAAAATAGACGTAACAAATTTGTGAAATCAAAAATATAAAACCATATACCAAGGATTCAAAGGATCCACCTTTGTCAATTTGCGGGTGTGGATGTAGACCTGTGGAATTGAGGTATTCGTTAATGTTACTATAAACAGCTGTCCAGAGTACGAGTCTACCATACCATGGAGATCCATGACTGGATCATATCATGTGATACCATGCATTCCAGCGTACCTTATACGAAGCGAGCCATGGAGGTTAATGACTGGATCATGATCATGTGATGACATTCCAGCGTACCTCAAACAAGAAGACAAACACTTTACCAGAGACCAATGAAGGGTTGCTGTCGTGCATTTCCATCACAACATACTGTTCAGTGACTGAACCTCCAATGGGATATGCTATACCACTTGGATACATGAAGTCCTACATAACAGAAGAGGGGGTGGGTTAGTTACATTGGCAGCTGCTTTGGTTGGCGCTCACGTACATTTCCACCTACAGCCCATGCTGCTATTACTGACCTTCCAAGTCTGCAGCCACCTATTGTTTTAGTAGCTTGATTGCAGTCATAACCACGCCCAACGTTTGTGGTATCATTCAACGACAGGCATTGGTAGACAAGGATGTGATGTACATGCATGTTATACTGTGGGAGATATCTGAGGAGGAGAGTGTGCATGTGGAGGGGGAGTGGGGAGTGGATTAAAGGTGGATGAAGTAGAAGGATGCGTGTCCACCATGTATATCCCCTTAAAGTTGTTACCACGCAATAAAACTGTTAATTGTGTGGTATCGTCTGTGTAAGAATATATGCACAAAAAAAAACAGGCAGGGACTCACCTGGCCTGGCATTCTGTCTCATGAGGTGAGGATGAGGCGAATGTAAATGTTTGTACCCTTTTATGGCAATGACCGCGATTAAAAACATTTTGTGTGAAGCATATAATACATAAATTGTATTGCACAGCTTACTATAGGAAGGCATGGCAGATTGGCAGTGTCAAGCTGCTGTCGAAAATGCTGTCGTTGCAACGGGGTCAACGCTCGCTGTCGGTTTTGTGCATGCGTAAAGCGAATCGAGCGTGTAGAAACTGCCTACCGTCAAATAACGGCTGCCAAAACACATCTGGATCACGCATCATGCATGCAGATCACGTGATGACATTCCAGCGTACCTTTTATATGAAGCGAGCCATGGAGGTTAATGACTGGATCATAATCATGTGATGACATTCCAGCGTACCTTAAACAACAAGACAAACACTTTACCAGAGACTAATGAAGGGTTGCTGTATAGTGCATTTCCATCACAACATACTGCTCAGTGGCTGAACCCGTGCGTTGGCTCGCATCAAAGTCAGGCTAAGCCTGCCATACAATAGACAGGTAGCATGGGACTTGGAGCAATTTCCCATGGTGGCTAGGCGAGAGGCAAGGCGTGATAAAGTCTGCATATTGATTTCCCAAATACTAAAACAGGCCCAAATCTAGGGTTTTATCTGAGCTATATGGCCGGCTTAATCTCCATTTAGTTAGGGCAAATGTGAGGGCTATTTTGTGCAGACTTTCATGCCCTCATCAGGAATACATCTGAGTTTGTATGTTATTTTGTGACTTGCATGTGTTTAGTTATTGTCGCATTTGTGTAATAGAAATACTGTTATGCTGCGTATTCATTTTCATTTTTAAAAGTTATATTTCATTTATCCATTACACGTGAGTCATCATTTATTTGTAATAGTACAGAATACATTAATTAAAAACATAAGCACTACATATAACTAAAAGTCACAGTAAGTGTTTGGTGAGACACATCTGGCCAAAATTGCCCTGGCATTCTGCCTCATGAGGGTGAGGCTGAGGCGACTGTAGATGCCCGACATAACCTCATTCAGAGGTCGACATAGTTGCGTGGCTACCTTTTTGGATATGGCCAAAAGTACATATACTTCGTTATTATCATTAGAGTACATATACATGTATAACAATAAATCAAACACCTTAAAGTTACTAGACAAAAACATCGTCCGGAACAACTTGCTCACAAGAAGCAAAGTGAGACCTGCTAAGTATGGCTCTAGCATTGCACCTAATCAAAGTGAGGCTAAGACGACCATATAGGCTGTTCAGCATTTGGGATTTGTAAGTGTTGGTTCGAACAGCCAGTCGTGAGGCCAACTGCGACAAAGCCTGCCTTGCCTCTGTGCCCTAAAAACCATAAGACTCCACCACCATTGGAATGCAGCGCCATCTCAACTCTGCACCACTTCGCGTCATTGTTATTATTGATAATGTTAATGTTAATAATATACACATTTTCCCGTCCAGCAACCTGGCTTGCCATTGGGTCTCCAAAATCAAAGAGCAGCTTTGTGTATGAAATATACAGCAGGCTTAACCTCACCTTGGCCAGGTCTGTTATGAGAGCAATTATTGCCCGGACTCTCGTATCTTAATCTATTTTATCTGTAGGTGCATATTCCATGTTTATGTAATCCATTCTATTATATATACTTTAATATATTCCATGTTTATGATTATTACATTATTATTTGCCACCGCGCCCTTACATGTCGTTCTGGAGGGGACATCATTGCATGGCACAATAAGCTGAGAGACTGTTTTGCCAATCTGTGCTCCAAAGCCTGCTTATCTCCTCAACTGGAGAAAGGTCCAGGCTTAGACTTCTCTAGGCCAGCTGGTGTCAAACTGGTCTCTCTCCATCAGATGACCAGCCTCCCTCTAAGTCACGTGCTCAGTCTTGCTCCAAGTCACATGCTCAGACTCCATCAGATGATCAGCCTCCCTCTGAATCAGATGATCAGCCTCCCTCCAAGTCATGTGCTCAGTCTTGCTCCTCCAAGTCACATGCTCAGACTCCATCAGATGACCAGCCTCCCTCTGAATCAGATGATCAGCCTCCTTCTGAAGCAGATGACCAGCCTCCCTCTGAATCACATGATCAGCCTCCTTCTGTATCAGACACTCAGCATCTTTCCAAATCCCGCGCTTAGGATGTCTCAGAATCAGATGATCAGTTACAAATTACTGTACAAAAAAAGTCTAACAACTCCCCACAAAGAATAGTCAAAGCCAACTCTTTGATAGCTACATCTGATAAGCACAAAAGAATTCGAGGGCAGGCAGATGCATGTTACCGGCGAAATGCTGAGAGGATGCAAGTGAAATACACCAAAGGAAAAAAAAAAGAAGGTATACTACTTGGGGTATGTGGGTGTTTGCAGATTTTTGTGTATATGATTTTAAAATGCAGATCCAAATATTCAATGTGGGAGATTTCATCAGTGTTCGAATCCAAAGGATTGATCTGTCATCCACAGATTCACACAGACTGTCATGTGTGATTGTAGAGCACTTAGGAGAGACATTTCATCTCTACCGTTTAAAGTGAGTGCCAGTGTATAAAACAATTCGGTGAATTTAATTGCCCTTCAAATATACAATGCACACTAAACTTGAAGGAGCAATTTTTTGTGTTCTCAGTACCTGCTTTGGTGAAGCTGACTTGGAGTGTTATGGAGGGGATTTGGGACTAGATGCACAAGATTGGAAGGCTCTAACTAGGTTATCACTTAGAGAGGCCGCCGTTAAGAGCAACCCCAAAAATGACTTCATGGTATCTGGTTGTCAGTGCAAGACTTATTGTACATGCAAGAAATTCATGCAGATGCAAAAAACGTGGGACCATTTGCACAAGCAAGTGTCACAAGGGTTCAGAATGCCAAAATCAAGCAGGACAGGTTGCCAAATTAAAACAGGGGAGTTCTAAGAGAGATAGAAAACCTGAAAATCATCAGGTATGTGCATGTTTGCATGTAAAGTGATTTAATTCTTTACAGCTCAAATTTTAAAACTGCTGTCTCTGATTTAATCCTCTTGCATGCCCTTTGTTCAGATTTGGATCCCAACTATTGATTTGGATCAGTTTGATAAGGATGTTTATGAATGGAGGATTATTACATGACAATCACATGGATGCAGCCAACATGCTTGTATCACAGCAATTTCCAGCTGTTCATGGAATGCAAAATACCCTCCTTAGCCAGATTGGTGGCTTTGTACCCATCATGGACAATTGTAATTGCATGCTATTAAGTAATTCTGTCATGTGTAGTTCAATTGAAACCTACCCTCAACTTATATACCCCATTGAATTCTGAATATTTAGGTTTAAAATGTACAAGTTGTATGTGACCTCCTCCTCACAGCTGTACAGATTCACATTGTGAATGAAAACCACTGGGTGGTGTCCTCCTCCTTGGATGCAGTCATTGGCCTATGCAACAGCCTCTCATCTACCACTCTCAGTGCTGAGTTGGCAGAACAACTGGCGAGGATTTACGGCCATCTGAAGGGCAGTGTTGAGGATGGTGAGCTGACAGTTCATCATATTCCTGTGCAAAAACAGAAAGGAGTCTCTGATTGTGGCCCATTTGCCATAGCCTTCGCTTATCATGCTGCGCTGGGAGATGATTTGCAAACAATCACTTTTGATCAGGATAAGCTGAGGACCCACCTTGTAACCTGTTTTGAAAAAGAGAAGTTCAGCAGGTTTCCACTCATGACATCCAAGGTGAAAAGAGCTTGCAAACCATCAGGGGAGTTTATGAAATTGTACTGTGACTGTCGACTGCCAGGCTCTTATGATGATATGGTTGCCTGTGACAGATGTGGTAAGTGGTTTCACTATATGTGTGTGGGCTTTGTAGCTTCACGCGTGGGTGATTGGTATATATATTGTAGTGGCTGCTCATAGTTCTCTGTCGCAACTGTTTCAGTTTGGTATCAATATGAACACAATGATTTTATGTGCTGGCAACAACATACACTATACTATGCTATAGCATGCAATACCTTTCCGCGCCAAAGAAAGGATTCCTAGATTGGGCAGCGCAAAGTCTGTGCAATCCTAGGATTGCGCAAATTCCTGCTTCGCGCCGAACATATCAAGGTCAGGCATGTCAATTTTTAAACAATTACAGTTACATCCGTTTCTAAATATATGGCCTCTTAGCAATGTCTGGAAATGAGTATAAATTGTCATACATCAGCGGTCGTCATGGTATAATTGGTATTCTTTCAAATTGACCTTAGAATACTTAAAAGTAGTAAGCAGAAAGTAGTTGAATTGTAATTTTCACTGCACTAAAATCAAGCAATGTTATAAGAATATCAAGACAAAAGTTTAATTACGCAGCCGGCGTTGCAACGCCAGTTAGTTATAATCCCCATGCTCCCTCACAAGGCACCACATTTTCTTGCTTGTCAAAGTCCTACATGCGAATATGAGTTTGAAATTAATTTTTACGTGTAGCCATTATTGTGCGATAGGTGAAAGTCCTACAAGTCCACATGGCACTAGAAAATGTGCACACACCTACATGTTCTGTCTTAGTACATTCTCACAAAGATAGCAATAATTGTCAGCAGAAAACTTCCCAGCACTGGTATGTTCATTGAAGAGCTCCCACAGGTGTTTTGGTCAGCATATGGGCACTTCACATTGATGGCTGTGCCTACCCCATCAAAATAACCCTATAAGGAGAGTGAGTTTTATATCATTTAAAAATTGTTGTAATATGTATTAATATAATACCCCATTTCTAGTAGCACAGCGACCATAGACAGTTGTGTTTGTTACTATTGACTGGAAATCGTCCTGCTGTTTTTGGCTCCATGCCAGTGTTCCAAAGATAGCCTTTAAACCAGTGTAAAAATCTGGATTTGGTGAACTGAACAATGCCAACAGTGCTTGGAATTGAGATGGACTGCATAAATGAAATAATTTTACTGTTCACAACATGCACTCCAAAAACATCACACACACACACACACACACACACACACACACACACACACACACACACACACACATATGCCTCACTCACGCCAAATTGGATGAGGCAAAATTATAATAACTTTGAGGATTACTATATCTAAGACAGGAGGAAAGTTCTATTCGAGGGTAGTATACTGGAAATGAAAGGCACATCTCATCAAATGTGGATTCTCCACCCTACAAATTAACAATTGAAGCAATTAGCAACTGATTAGTCATAAACACTATGCACCATACCAGGGTGACGTTGTTCACACCACTAGTGTTGTATCTACAAGCGACTTGCAGAATATCTCCCTGAAAATGAATGATGTACATATGGTGCGTTACTGTCAGCTTCAAATTTGAACTCACCGGTAGTACGTTGACCTGGTTAGTTAGAATATTGGTCTGCTGGAAATTAAAATCATATTGTAAGTTTTGGTCTATGGGGGGAAGTTCCTGCAATCCTCCACAAGTGTTTGTTGGTCGAAAGTGGCGAAGTGTTACCCCTCGACCTTATGAGGAAAGAGAAACATACACCAGCTGGAGTATCTCAGCTCAGCAACCAGCCATTTATGTGTATGACATACCAACAACATGAGTGTGTAGCAGGTTTCCAAATATATTGATGCCAGTTGGTGGGATTGTCTGTTGTGATGGTGAAGTTATGCATACAGAGCCAATACATATGTATTACACTTACGTTAGCGGTACACGTAGACAAGCATGTTCCATAGACAGTGAAGCTGGGGTCTCTGGGAGGAATTACCATAAAAGGAGTGACAAAATATCCCGTCGTTAGAATTCCTGCTTCATAGGTCGGGGGTGTACTGGTGTATGTAAAAGTGAGCCCAGAGCTGTCTGTGACGCCTGTGTATTGGTGTGCATGGAAGTATTCAGTCATGTACCTCTAATATCAAACACTTTACCAGAGACCAATGAAGGGTTGTTATAGTGCATTTCCATCACAACATACTGTTCAGTGACTGAACCTCCAATGGGATATGCTATACCACTTGGATATATGAAGTCCTACATAACAGAAGAGGGGCTGGGTTAGTTACATCGGTAGCTGCTTTGGTTGGTGCTCATGTACATTTCCACCTAAAGCCCATGCTGCTATTACTGGCCTCCCAAGTCTGCAGCCATCTATTGTGTCAGTAGCTTGATCACAGTCATAACCACGTCCAACATCTGTGGTCTCATTCAATGACAGGCATTGGTAGACAAGGATGTGATGTACATGCATGATACTGTTGGGAGATATCTGAGGTGATATCTGGAGAGAGAGAGAGATAAGGAAGGGAGGGGGAGAGAGGGAGGGAGGGAAAGGAGGGAGGGAAGGGAAGGAGGGAGGGAGGGAGGGAGGGAGGGAGGGAGGGAGGGAGGGAGGGGAAGGAGGCAGGGAGGGGAAGGAGGGAGGGAGGGGAAGGAGGGAGGGAAGGAGGGAGGGAGAGGAAGGAGGGAGGGAGGGGAAGGAGGGAGGGAGGGGAAGGAGGGAGGGAGGAGGAGAAGGAGGGAGGGAGGGGAAGGAGGGAGGGAGGGAGGGGAAGGAGGGAGGGAGGGAGGGGAAGGAGGGAGGGAGGGGAAGGAGGGAGGGAGGGGAAGGAGGGAGGGAGGGGAAGGAGGGGAAGGAGGGAGGGAGAGGAAGGAGGGGAAGGAGGGAGGGAGGGAACGGAGTGAGGGGAAGGAGGAGGGAGGGAAAGAGTGAGGGGAAGGAGGAGGAAGGGTGTGAGGGAATGGAGGGAGGGAAAGGAGGGAGGGAATGGAGGGAGGGGAAGGAGAGAGGGAGGGAGGGAGGGGAGGGGAGGAGGGGAGGAGGGAGGGGGGAGGAGGGTAGGGGAGGGAGGAGGATTACTATAATGTGTATGCACAATGCACAAACCCTGCCAACCAACGTACCCTAGTGATGTATCTCTTCTGTGCAATGACTGTGCTGGATAGCTTGAAGCCTGTACACCAATACGTGGTAGTTTTAACTGGGATGGGCACCTAATAGAAGTGTTGTTGGAAAGGAGGCGTGACCACCTTTAGCTACAATGCAACCTGATTTAGATAACGTGGTTATGTGGCTTTTTATGATCAGAGAGAATATTACCAAAACTCATTCGCTAGCATATTGTGTGTCCATACACTGTTGCAGAATATCTACTATTTTGTACGTCAGGATTGCATATAGTCATAAAACAGCTTGTGAGATAATTGATTTCCCTCAGTGTGAAAGAGATCAATGGTACCATAGCTTTCGCTTTTTAAAAATGACAATCACTATTTATGCACAATATATGCAATGAAGCTAAATTATAATCTCTCTACCCTCATCAGCAAAGACACAATGAAGGCCGGGGGATTTGTTGGATCAAAAGTGAGCATATGGTAAAACATGGGATGGGGTGGAACATCGGACTGTGAGTGAATAACTGAATACCTGCGCAGACGAGAAGCTAGTGACTGTAATTGATTTCAGCCTGGGGACTATCAAGTCGGGGTACGAGACTAATAGTTCTCAGGTAGCATGTGAAGGCAAACATACTTAGTTTAAACGTGAAATCGATGTCAAGTTATGCATCGGATTTATAATGTCTTGACAAGATATTTACTGGCCTTGGTTGGATCAGTTTTTTTCCCCCCAAACTTTACCAAAATGTGCCTTCAACTTCGAGATTTGCAAAACTAAACTACCACTAGGTAGTCCACTATTTGGATTCACTGCTTTATTATGTTAGTGTATCGAAAGAAGGCCAATGACGTCACTCATTGGGCCTGGACGCGACCAATATTTGAGTCTAGAGTCGAGACCTAGGTAATTTTGGTTCGTGTTTCGACGCCAAGACGATAGGCTATTGTAAGGAATGATTGTAACTTACTCCTTTGATAAACGTGAGCATATCTATACAGTTTCCGAAATCAGACACGTTCTCAGAAAAAAGTGTACCGTTCTCGGTAGCGGTCTTACCATCTCAACTCACAACAAACACAGGCCCTCATTAGATTTAGTTGCAAGACCGGGAATAGTTTTAAACAGCGTCTAGATAATCTAACTCCATGTTGCACCTGTATTATTTACAATTAGAGCCTTTCCGACTAATTTTCCAAAACGGGAGTTCGACAAAATAGGCCAAATAAGTATTCAATTTTCACGGATCCGGTGTTAAAAATCTGAAAAGGTGCTCCTTTGTTTTAAGCAATTTGGCTATGCGAAACGAATTAAAAGTTCATTTCTAGGAATTGTGACGACGCGCTTACACGTGGGCGTAATGAAGTAGCGGCTAATTATCCCCACTATGCATTCCAATCACGACTGATACCATTCACCGGCTTACTTAAATATCTTTTTTCCTTGGAAACTCTGACAGTCTCAGAGAAGTACCGAATTTAATACTATTGGCGCAAGCATACCCCCTTCATAAAAGAAATATTGCTTCTGTCCTTTGTTTACGCAAGCGCAGCGTGAATTACAATGATATCATGACCCGGAAAACGATCATTGAACAAGTTCTGCTAAGTCAGTCCCATATTAATTAAACCTCAAGTAAGTAAGTATATACACGTACGCACGCACGGTAAGAGGCAAAGATATATCAACGTAAATGCATGAAGGCTAAAGCACTTCGGGGTTAACCCCGTAATCGTCACTGCGAGCTGACTATACATACTATAACAGCTGGTATAACTTAGTTTTGGTATGAACATACATTATTCAATTATGTGCGTTTATGCATAGTTAAACCAGTAGTCATAGTTTGTGCCTCGGACCGCAAGAAAGCCGGAGGCATGCAGACAGACAGAAAATTATGCACCTAGTCCCTACTGCTAGAACTAACCTGGTTAACAGCGACGGTAAAGTTCTGGGCATCGCTGGATTGGGGAGGAATATCGACCAGCCCTCCGAGGAGGTTGAGGCTAACTGATCCTCTGTTGTTTGCCCCGTGGTATTGGCCAGTTAGGGAGATGTCCGCGGGGTCTGCCGCCCCCCAACTGAAGACCACCTTGGCTGTGTTTGCCTGATCAATGCAGAGAGGGATGGAAGGAATGAAAGATTAAGATCGAGAGACCACTATTTTAGATGCATGCATTTTTCTCCCGATACGTAATCGTACCCAGACCCACTTCACAGCAGCGGTGCATGAATCCCGTACTTAATATGATGATATTATCATGCCCACCTCCTATAGGTGAGCATGATAACATCATCATATTAAGTACGGGATTCACTCATGGTGGCCCTACCGTTAGGGTCGATATCAATTAAGGCTATGACAATCGATACAACGAATAATTGGTCATCGACCATGAAAAAACCCTTGGGCAGGGCTGCTATATTGTCATATCGTTATGGTCGGGCCTGGACGCGCTGAAACAAACATAATATTTCATAATGCGCTGTTTGCCACGAACAGCTGGATTCATTGTGTTAAAAAAAAACTTGTGTTCTACATCAGCTGATCGAAGGCGTTGTAGGTACAGAGGGGACTCGCAAATGGAGACTTTGCACCTCTTAGATGGAGAAAATTCGTTGCACCTTTAAAATAACTGTCAGTTGATACACCCCTGCCGACTTCAGTACCGCTTATAATATTCATTGACTGTTGAAAACGTTGTGGGTGCTTCGTAACCCGTTCCTTTTCTCCAGCCACTATTATTATAAAGATTTATTGCACCCCCTGCAAGCCTATACGTCTCACCTTCATTACGAGGCTACGTGTACCTAATACCTGCATGCTCACTTAATAATTAAGAGCTTCAACCTTGCTTTGTTACCTTTTGGTGGAGGGATGGGCACGACCTGAGTACCTAACCCAAAGTAGGAAACTTTGAATGATGCACTATACAGATGCTCAACGAAGGTGAATAACCTATTAAGAGAACATGAGTGCATGTGCATATCATCAAGCAAGTGAACACTTGAGGTATAATTGAAGTAACAGTGTATTGTATAGTGCATCATTCAAAGTTTCCTACTTTGGGTTGGGTACTCAGGTTGTGTCCATCCCTCCACCAAGCAAGGTTGAAGCTCTTCTGGAAGTGAGCATGCATGCAGGTATTAGATACACGCGTACGTATAGCCTCGTAATGAAGGTAAGAAGTAGGTAGGGAGTCGAGAAGCTAGGAAGTAAATCTTTATACAGTGGTGAAAAGGGGCGGGTTAATAAGCTCATAACGTTTTCAACAGTCAATGAATATTGTTAGCATTACTGAAGTCGGCAGCAACTGACAGTTATTATAAAGGTGCAATGAATGTTGCGTTTTTTTTTTTCCATCTGCGAGGTGTGAAAAGTCTCCATTTGCGAGTCCCCCTGTATCTTTTTAAAGCTAAGCCACTGAAGCTGGTGTACATTGTTCCGCGGGCACGGTCCTGTGCAGATGAGTATGCTGCTTTGTGAACATTCATAAGCGATTCGTAAGCGAAAGCGCAATGTAAACAGTGCATTTTTACCACTCTGCAAGCAAGCAAGCTTGCTAATTTTCACTAGGAATGCTGTATACTGGTAGTATAATTACGGCGCTTGGCACAAAAATTCATGGAAGGATACCAGACCCTTTCCTCTGCTAGCAAGGTGTGAAGGCTGTAATGTTGTCCAGGCGATGAATTATTAAATTTTAGTGTAGGTTTTCACACTTGTGTATCTTATAATGTGACATTATTGTGCGCAGTACCACAGTAGCTCGGGACGGATACGTCACCGCTACGGCTGGCGCCATGGCGCGCTTATGATGAGATTGTTGACGTAGTTGGGCGTGGCCCATCTAGAGCCAGTCTTTATGTATAAGGGTGAGGTGTGTACAGGTAAGTTTGTTTCATTCCAGCCAAAGGGTATGTGAAGGTTTGCATGCTGTTAATAACTGCTGGGAGGGTATAATTGACATAAACCACCTTCTAATGAGATTCCATCACCACGTGAACTCATTAGCGGTGGGTTCTAGCGATCGCTAGGAACATTGTTGACGTAGTTGGGCGTGGCCCGACCTATCTCTGACGTACGCGATGCAAGCTTTGGGCGTGGAAAAGAAACGATCAGGGGCGGCGGAAGAGGGGGGGGGGGGGGGCAAGGGGGGCTTTAGATCCCCCAAATTTAGCGATCGATCGGACGATGATATGCTGCCGTATATTAATTAGTACATGTACTCCATTAATATGTCTAATGTACCTGGCGTCCTCCAGGGGGTACATTTGATTACCGCTGTGTACAGTTATTCACGTTCTGCCAGTTTAACATCCCTTTTACATTTGACAAAGCATTCTAATCGTTTAGAGCTTGGCCCGAATTCCCAGGCTCTAATTCTTTTTCTCTGGTCCCAAGCAGACCCAAGCCAGAGCGTCAAAAGGAAGCTATTCGATCGCGGTACGTGTAGTTAGTACAGATGATTACATAGAAACCACGCATATCGCGATCTAATAGTTTCACTTCGAAACCCTGGCATGGGACCAAAGAAAAAGAATTATACCTCGGGCCAAGCTCTAAAGGACAACGAGCATGCACTGTCAAATGTTAAACTGGCTGAACGTGGATAAATTTATTTTCTAAGCATGCACCGCGGTAGGCAAATGTACCCCTGGGAGGAGGTCCCGGTACATTAGACACTAATGCCACTGATGTTGCTGTTGAATTCTCCACTACTAACGACGAACGCACCAGATACCACAGGAAAAAGTTTCAAAATCCTAGCCTTGGGTTTTTAGGGTGGTTTTTAACAAAAAGCCATCCTGGAATTGAGCGTCTAGCATGGGAATATCGCCAAAACCATCCTGGGATTTGGCCTCCAGGGTGGGAATGGCCTAAAAACCATGCTGGGTTTGTTGAACAAAAACCATGTTGAAGCAATGAATAAATATGAGCTCAACATGTTTTTTGTTCGACAAACCCAGCATGGTTTTTAAGCTATACCCTCCCTGGACACCAAATCTCAGGATGGTTTTTACGATATTCGCTCAATTCCAGGATGGCTTTTTGTTAAAACCCACTGTAAAAACCCAAGGCTGGGATTATGAAACGTTTTCCTGTGTACTTTGGTTGTACTGTAGTTTTACTGGTGCTTTGTAACGAAATTGGGCCCCTTCCAGGCCCCGATGTACATTTTATAAGAGATTACAGCAGGCGCTCTCGCCCCGCCCCCCCCCCCCCCCCCCCAGCTGCATGAGGGACGACTGAACCTTATTTTTACCTTCACGTCTCGGTCGTTGCTATCACACGTGACCCACTTCCTTGTAAAGGTAAGGTTGGTGTAGCCGTTGGTCTCGCTACCTGACAGAAGGAACCAGTCCTGGCTGGGATCTATCGGAGGAGCTGCATTGGCACTGGCGTAGCGATCCTACATGGAATGAATGAAGGAAATATACAACGTTGTATTTTCGGACAGCAATGCAGCATGCGTGCGTGCCGCGTATACTTACATGGAAATAGCTGCTGCCGTCGCTGGCGATCCATCCGATTACCACGTCCGATCCTACCATCCCTCCGTTGGGGGACAGCCCAAACCCCACCCATCCCGTTGTCCGCACCACCACGTTGAATGTAATTGTCTTCTGTGTGCTGTCGAAGGTCCAATAGAGCTGATAGAGCGCCTGACCAGTAGCAGGGTCAGTGGCCAGAGTGGAGGAGAAAGGGAATGACCCTAACGCCAGGGGTAGAAGCGATACCGCCACCAAATACAGTGCGAAATCCATGACTGATCAGGACTCACTGACTAAATAACTTAACCGAATATTTTGCGAATGACCAGGGGCAGATGGCGTGTAAAACGATTCTGCACTTATATAGCACCGCGCCGCTAGCTGTGATGACGCATTTGATCCTGTGACCACTTATCTCGTCATGCATAAAAAGATTTACTGTATTACTTGTACGTTTTTTTATAACGTACCCACGTCGGCAATGCAATCAACAACATGCCGCAGTAATTCAGCGCATATTATAACCAATCATATATGGAGACTATACAACACACTGCCTGTCACCAACCTACCCACGCGTGACCACAACTTATAATATAATTAGTACTACAAGACCTGATTGCGCGTGCCCGGATGACGTAATTATCACTGTTAGCATGCATACGCTTGTAGTTCATGGTTGGGTATTTACTATTACGAGTTGTATGTGGTCACGCGCGGGCGGATTGGGACAGATATTCGTGCACGTGATACGCGTGTAGGATTTCATGTCACTTATTAGCAGCAGCTGTTCATCATGCAAACTCAGGTATACAGAGCTGTGGCGGCCCGCGGTTTCCCGAGAAACTACACCTTCCCCGCGGCACAATGGACAAAAACACAGAAATAGAACCCTTTTTAATCGTCACACACAGCAATTAATACCCCCCCCCCCCCCCCCCCCCCCCCACACACTGCGAATGCTCTCACACGTCAACCGATAAATAGTCACACACAATGCAGACTACAGTTCAAATATTCCTTCCTCCTCAATTTTGACAACTTCCTCTGTTGTCGTAATCCTTGACGGGGCGTCTGTGTTGGAGTTAGCCGTTCCTGGCCGATGTCGTACTGAAACGAATAAGCTTGTACATGTAGTGCCAAACTGATTCCTTTTCAACCATGTAGTTGGATTCCTGTGAACCTTAAAACTCTTTAACATGTTCACAGAAGCACCTCTTCCTTTTTGCTTTGTCATGCATGTCCACCATGTATGTCATGCATGATCACCTTATTACCATGCACACCACCTGATAAGGTCCCTGCCACTGTACTAACAGCTTAACCGATTAGAGCGGAATATTTTTGTTTTTAAAACTAGAATTATCCAAAATCAATAGAGTGAGGCAGCAGGGGAATTATAGGTAACTGTGCCCTATACAGTTAATCGTTTGCCAAGCAATCAATTGCTACTAAAGTATAAACCAGACCCATGCAAATAAGCTCAACCATTATAATGATAAGTCGGCTAATGCATGAGGTACTTTTGGCTGCGATGTAATTTTGACACATTTTCTGCAAAGGATACCTGCATGTGTAAGAATTTATAATGTCCCAGATGTGTCCCTGGTGTGTAGATGTATCCATGGTGAGGTGTGTCCCTTGTGCGTAGGTGTTTTTCCTGTGTTGGTGTGTAGATGTGCTCTCGACGTTGATAATAACTCTTAAGCTGTCTGCAAGTGCATCTTTATATGCCCTCGTCCATGTCAGTTCAAATACAGGCAGGTGACAAACCCAAGGAATCACTCAACTGTGAAGTGCATACATTCCACACCCCAGGACAAACGTGTGCATGCAAGCCCACCGATTTAGGGTCAGTTAAGGAATTTAAATGGTGTCGTGGACCTAACAGAACGGTTACTCTGAAGTAGAAGTTTTATAGTTGTAACTTGAATTCTTCACCATATAGGTTGAACATCAGTTGTAAGTGCCAATTAAGGACATGGATAACTGCATGCACGTAGTAAGAAGGAATTAACCCCCTTCACATTCCTGGAAGGATTAATTTTACAGCAGAATCACAAATCTCCCGCTTTCCTCCGTATCGTCCTCTTCCAGTCTTTTTCAGCCTCCGCTCTCTGTATGACCTTTCCACAATATACTTCATGACGTTTTGATAAAGCAGCTTCTCTCGGGCCTTCTTTTCGCTCATTTTTCTAGCACGTGCATCTATAATGCACTTATCAATGCATGGTAACTGCAACCCCCCCCCCCCCCCCCCCCCCCCCCCTCCTCCGAGACATATGGGGGATTTGACATTTATTAAATCAAATGCCCCACTGTTGGGGACTAATAACTGGTCAAATGACCCCTCCTCGACCCAGTCCCGTTACATGTTTGATAACCTACGGTATCGTTCCTGCTATTCAAAACGAACGCGCGTTAGCCTTTGTAGGTATACAGCTGATATTGTGCCGCTATAAGAGCTGTAGTTATAATTAGTAGTTTGGTATTAAAAAGCATGTTCTTGTTTCCGGTGAGGTACAGGCTAGGTATGATGTTGCGTACCTACCGTGAATGTGCCAAGGTCGTCACAAGTTTTGAGCTGCAAAACACGCCGATAGGGGGAGGTCACAAGCTGTTATACGATTATTAAAAATTCCTTTTCCGCGGTCGAGGTCAAATCCCCGTGTACGGTCAAATCCCCGTGTACGGTCAAATGCGCACAGCAATAATCTGATTAGCCTGTCAAATCCCCCACTAATCCCCTATATGTCCCGGAGGGGGGGGGGGGTTGCAGTTACCATTGATAGGTGCATAACACTTGCGTTATTCTTCGATTAAGATCTATTATACGAATGCTGTTGTGGTACTCCCATCGATGCAGTATTTGCAAAGCTCCAGTCGGCTAGTACCTATGGCCAAAGGTTAACTTATCGACGGCTGAAGAATTTTGAGTGAGTGTTAAAAGCAAATAATAACTTCATTTGGCCGCTTAACTACCTCGAGTCCGACGAGAGGCAATGGGGGGACTGCCTATCCTAATGGGGGACCTCGTATCCTAGGACCACGAGTCCGCCCGGACGCGTAATCCGGGGGGACGCGTATTCCTGTGACACCGGTAACAATATATACACAGCCAATTTTTTAAACTAAGCTATATATTATTATACCGCCGGTAATCGCTTCGCTTGCTTATTCGTTAAATAACTATTGCTCATGTAGCTAGTAAATACAAAACACATTGAAATACAAATACTGGACAGAAATATGCAAGAAACACTATAGTCTTTTGAGTTCCACTTTGTATTTTAGGCTGGCTGGCTGTTTCACCGCTGAGGACATGAACTCGGCATTGAGAGCGTATTGTCGTGGGGTTATGTGGTAATAATGATCCAGATGAGCAGCAACTCTCATCGCTGTGAAATATAGACGTAACGAAATTGTGAAATCAAAAATATAAGCCACGTACCAAGGATTCAAAGGATCCACCTTTGTGAATTGCGGGTGCGGATGTAGACCTGTGGAATTGTATAAAATAGGTATTCGTTAATGTCCAGAGTACAAGTCAACCATACCATGGAGGTCAACGACTGGATCATGTGATGACATTCCAGCGTACCTTTTATATACGAAGCGAGCCATGGAGGTTAATGACTGGATCATGATCATGTGATGACATTCCACCATACCTCAAACAATAGGACAAACACTTTACCAGAGACCAATGAAGGGTTGCTGTAGTGCATTTCCATCACAACATACTGCTCAGTGGCTGAACCTGCCATGGGATATGCTATAACACTTGGATATATGAAGTCCTACATAACAGAAGAGGGGCTGGGTTAGTTACATTGGCAGCTGCTTTGGTTGGTGCTCACGTACATTTCCACCTACAGCCCACGTGTGACAGATCGGTGACCTGTCAAAAGCCTAACAGGGACCACTTAGAAGTTTGAACTGCAATGTGCTGTTGTATAGATCAGTACGAACTTTAGGTTAACAAGTAAATAAAAACTTTCTTTAACGAGAGAGTTGTTGGTATACAGGATTGACCAATGGCATAGTGTAAAAAGCACAGACAAGAGTGACAGAAATTTTACTGGAAAATAGAAATAGGCCTATATTTAGCCCATTACTTAGGCATGCGCTGTTATATTGTAAGTGTGCTAAATATAGACCTATTAAAATTTTCCAGTCTGTCACTCTTGTTTCTGTGCTCAGTTTTTACACCACCATTGGTCAATCCTATATACCAACAACTCTCTCGCTTTTATTTACGTTTCATAAGTTTTTTCTTCATCCTTGTCATCGTAGTCAATAATCAAATGTTGGAAGAGCGTATAGAATTTGGACGATCCCCTTTATCTCTTATTGCAATAACAAATAATTTTAATAATAATTATAATAATTGTACGAATTTGTTGTATTTATACCCTCGCCCACGCCCTCTTCTTCTGCGGGGACGTCCTCCTCCCCGGCCTCCTCGCCATGCTGGGTTGGGCCAGGGTGGCAGTGGCCATGCAGGCCAGGGGGGGAAGCACTGCTGGTGGTGGTGGGGGCAGCGCTGCTGGTGGTGGTGGTGGCAGGAGCGGGGCTTCTGGAGGTGGCGGGGTGAAGGGGAGAGGAGTCAGAGGATGAATGTACTCTTCCTCCTCCGACCCCTCGTTGGTGAAATGTCCGCGAAGGTCATCAGCCATCTACATGCATGTAACAGAGAGTATGATTAAATTTTTATCTCTTTCTTTTTTAAAGTGCAAAGCCTTAATTAACACGTCCACATAGAGTATTATTAACTTTTTGCAAAGTGCACTATATTCAATTAACGGGTGAGTGGCTTTTATATCTGCAAAGCCTTAACACGTGTGCAGACTGTGCTATAATTATATTGGTCCAATTGCATCATATTAATGACAGGGTGTATGTGTGTCAGTTATGCTAAAATTCTATTGGTCAAATTTCATGCAGTAAAAATGCTCGCATCCAAACAATGGCTTTGTGCAGATCCGTCGGGCGGGCCCTACTTAGTCTCGCTAGCCAGACGTACATCGAACTTCAACAGGACTGGGTACGAGGAGCGTACGTTGGGCGTACGTTCCTCGTACCCAGTCCAGTTGAAGTTCGATTACAAGGCCTTCTTCTTTTCGGGATCGGCCTTGTAGCTGTCGCATACAGAAACCTTCTTCTTTTCGGGATCGGCCTTGTAGCTGTTGCGTACAGAGGCCTTCTTCTTTTCGCCTTGTAATGATAGAGCGCCCGGGCTAGTCTCGTGCCCAGACCCTGGTTCCCACAGCTGCGGGTGGATTAAATTAAATCACCGCTACGTCCATCGCGATAAAGAGATAAGCATCCGTTTCTCCGTTGTCCCTCCAGACGCTAGTGAAGTTTATTTAATGACTTCATCAACCCTCAATCAATCCCTTTATTGAACCTGCTACCGCAGGTTCAGTTTTTTTTTTTTTTTTGACGGTGTGGGGGTATATAGAGGAGTTGCGTGATGGCAATCTGTACGTCAGGTTGTGGAGTGCGGGCAGATTAGTTCAAGTGGAACTACAGGTCCGTCACACCACCTGCTATTACTGGCCTCCCAAGTCTGCAGCTACTTATCGTTTGAGTAGCACCTTGATCACAGTGATAACCACGCCCAATGTCTGTGGTCTCAATTAACGACAGACATTGGTAGACAAGGATGTGATGTACATGCATGTTACTGTTGGAAGATATCTGAGGAGATATCTAGAGAGAGAGTGTGCATGTGGAGGGGGAGTGGGGAGGGGTTAAAGGTGGATGGAAGTAAAAGGATGGTGAGGGAGGTGAGAGAGGGATGAGGGGTGAGGGAGGATAAGGGAGTGTGAGGGAGGGTGGGATGGTATATGCATGAACAACGTATACATGTACAAATCCATATCCACACCTGCATGATATGCATACACTCTACCACCATACCCTGGTGATGTATCTCTTCTGTGTAATGACTTCACTGGGTAGCTTGAAGCCTGTACACCAATGTTATAGCAGGGATGGGCACTTATTTGATGAAATATGATAACATCAGCTACCTACTAACCATACTGCCTGATTTATTATTTTTTTGCATGCCTTTAGCTTGCCAATACATGTCTATGAACAGCTGCAGAGCCACCCCACTATATGCATGCTTAAGCAGTCCTAGTATCCCAACACATCTGGGGAATATCCCTATCATGTTGGGTTTGGGAATCGTTAACACACCAGCTGATTTTGATTGCACCAATAAAATGGTTTGCACAAACCAAATATAGTTGTGTAATGATGTCACTCCCCTCATTAGCTAGTTATAGGTCAATGGCTTTGTTTGCCCATATGTGGAGCAGATTAAGATGCATGGTGGAGCATGGGGTGGAGCATGGGGTGGAGCATGGGTGGAGCATGGGGTGGAGCATGGGGTGGAGCATGGGGTGGAGCATGGAGTGGAGCATGGGGTGGAGCATGGGGTGGAGCATGGGTGGAGCATGGGGTGGAGCATGGGGTGGAGTATGGGGTGGAGCATGGGGTGGAGCAGGGGAGGAGTTATGTGGAGGATAATGTGGGTGGGGTATGTGGGCGGAGCATGTTAAGCGTAGGATCTGTTCAACAAATATTTCTCAGCATGTATAGCGTCAAGGAGCTTAGAATGATTTTAAATTTATTGCCATATTCAGCTTGGGGGAAAAGTATATTTCTCATTTTCTGGTAATGAATTTGGCAACTGAGTAGCTATTAAAAATACTATTACTAACCTACACCTCACCCCTTCACCAATGATGTACCTATGGTAGAACTAACCTAGTTAAAAGTGAGGGTAAAGTTCTGGGCATCGCTGGGTTGGGGAGGAACATTGACCAGCCCTCCGAGGAGGTTGAGACTATCTGATCCTCTGTAGTTAGCCCCGTGGTACTGGCCTGTTAGGGAGATGTCCGCGGGGTCTGCCGCCCCCCAACTGAAAACCACCTTGGCTGTGTTTGCCTGAACAATGCGGTATAAGAGACCAAATAGTTTATAAGCTAGTCTCGGTCCCAGTCCTAATTTGCTGCGGGTGGAATTACGGATTACATCACCGCTACATGTGAATCTGCGGTGAGCAAATCAGATTATAGCAATGCATTGACTCTCTTCTGAACAGCGATCGGCATGAACTACGTGTACACACACCCCTGCACGGGTATGACAGCATTATTGATACACAATTGATTTGTCAGTAAAATTAACCGCAAATCAAACGCACTTGATTTTTCTGTTAAATCATGCGTTTTCATTGATTTAACAGTTGATTTAAATTAAGCATTACAAAAAGGCTATCACCATAGAGGATGTAACTATTCGCTTTCCACTACCGAGGCAATCATTATTGAATCATACTCCGAATAACATCTCCTAAAAGGTTATGAAGTAGTTTATGGAAGCCAAAATGCGCCTGAAAATCTTTCTCAAGGGAGGGAGATGGGGACACTTGTGAAGGGATAGAAGGATGGGGAGGGAGGGAGATATAAGGTACGAGAGGGAAGGGGGAGAGGGAGGAGGGGGAGGGGAGGTGATGTGGGGGAGAGAGAGGGAAATAAGAAATTAGGGGGGAGGGAGTTATATATATGGAGGGACTGGGAGAGAGAGGGAAGGTGGGTAGAGGGATGAGTGGGGAAGGTGATGGAGAGGAAGAGGGAAGGAAGTAGGGGGAGGGGAGAGGGTATAGATTATATCAGTCTTTCTGCATGCATCCGAGACAGCAACTAACTCTTGTCTATACAAAACTCTACAACAAAAAGCACGGAGGAGGGGGATCACATGTTACTTACAAATAGATATAGCCATGCACAGTGGAGTCGTACGTATACTGAACAATGGCTCGCTTAAAAAATACTCCCACTTGAGCAATGGTTCAGCACGTGTATAGTAGATATCATAAATCAAGAACGTGACGGTAGATACTTGAAGTGGACTTTAGGATATGCCTTAGTGAGGGGATCAGATTAATTTCTCACCACTGTCAACACATAAAGTGATATTTAACATCAGCGTGCTTTGATCGTGGTTGGGTTCTTACTCATTGCAATACTTGATTAGTCCCATATAATGCAGTACAGCCCGAGCTCAATAAGAAATCGACGAAGCCATACAGCCTGCAGACCACATAGCGACATATTCAGCTTCTACAGTTGACTGTGCAACGTGCTCTGCTTCTAACTTAGCCAATTGATGTACACAATATATTAGTCCACTATTCATATAACAAAAATGTTGAATATATATATAGTTACATGAAATCTATTCGAATAGACGCGGAATCTAACTCACGTGCATGCATAGATGCATATATACCCATGCAGCTGTGACATAAGCAACACACAGTCCTCTCCTCCCATCTGCCGCTGGACAGCTATTCAGTTGAAATATCCCTTTGTGCAGTAGCCTTGTAAATGAGTGCAATCTGCACTTCCAGGCTGCTGCTAAAATTTTGCTGCATGTCATACAGACTGATCTCTCCCTCATGGTAGCATGACTATCTCTGCCTTAAAAGTGGTGGAAGGTGCGTACGATGATGTGAGGGGCTTACCTCCCTTCTGTATCCCTCCATATACGCCTAGCTGTTGACATTTCCGCCTCATATAGTATAAATGACCGGGGGAGCTAGTCATATACATCGGGGAGTCAGTTACCTCTGACACCGGCAGTTTCCTCGGGAATTAAAATATATATATATATATAAATAATATGCCATGTGACATCTAATTATAAATCACCGACGTTAAAAATTCTGCAGCAGCCGCTCAGCCGCGCCCAATGACTCATACAGAGCAGCTGCTAACAGGTTGACACACTGAAGACATCAGTGACCACAACATGGCGGCATGTTTGCGTAAGTAATACATATTTTATATGTCCATGCAGTTGTGTATGGCGACAGATAAAACCCTTAGACATATCGTCACTCAACCTCAGCAACTCGGCATGCATTGGTATTGTGGCTGCCATAGCTATTATTGAGACCTTCGTCGCAATTGCCTCGCTTATCGTCTTTGTGGTTATCGTATGGTTGCTGTGTTACTGGTGCCATAGCAGAAGAAGAGCGAACGAAGCGAAGTTAGTCATTGCTTGTGTACATATGACGTGCATGGATTCAGGCACTACGCATGCAGATTACGCCACACCCACTTACATTAATTTGGATCTGATAAACGTTTGCATGCCGTGCAGTGCATTGTTAAACCAAGATATGTTGTGAAAGGGCAAATTAAAGCATAGTCGAAAATTAACACAATTCTAAGTTGTTAATGCGGGGTGTTTGCGATAAAACGCAACGCTTTAAAATCCCTATCACTCAGGATTGAAATTAGTTAACTGCTTACGTATCTAGGTTAGCTAGGTTAAGTAACTGTATCAAAATCCTTATAAATTTAAATATTCAAAGCCCTCTATTAACGAAGTTATTAAAGATTGCGGTTTACGATAATTGATTTTAATAACTACTAATAAGTAACAAGATCTGGGATATGGGGTAGAACAGTAATAGTTCAATAGTTAAGACCATCATTTGCTTTAAAGTTATTAACAGTAACAGTTCAATAGTTAAATAGTTCAATAGTCATTTGCTTTAAAGTTATTAAGGTTGAAGCTGTATATTTTTAATAACCATAAATATGAAGTACAAAACACTATTTGATTTGGTAATGGAATGCGTTAAAACTCGAAGTTAATAAAAACGTAGTAGTTGTTTCAAGTTTGATTTGTTGTTTTGAATATTAACTAGTAAAACGCCAATCAATTTTCATACTTTTTCAAAGTCTCATCAACGTTATTCTGCAGTTTATAAATCATGCTATTAATTAAAAGTTGTCGTAAATTGTTTTGTCAATTTAGTTAATTGCAAGCCATCTTATGTTCATATTCATTTAGATTGACAATCCTATTAAGGAATTAAAAGCGTTGCGCTCTTTTGCAAAGTTTATATTGGGGGTTGAACTGATCCACGCGTGGATGCATGCATAGCTGATACATGACGAATACCTCTTCGTACGATGGCATGTGCCAAGCGGACAAAGCATGGGCTTTAGAAGGTATATGCATGCTATCTAGAACACAAAGTAAGGGTATATATTGTGGTTCGCCATCGAAATTGATGCAGTAACATTGCATAATGCATGACTGTATAAAAGCGGAGATAAAAATCAAATTATCCATAGATAAATATAAACTGCATAAATCATTGCCTATTATAGATTCAACAGCCTCTAATTTTCCCACACACACGCGCACACACCACACACTCGTACACACACTCGCACACACACCACACACGTACACACACACACACACACACACACACACACACACACACACACACACACACACATATGCAGCACATCTCCCTACGTAACTGTTTCTACTAGAAGATATGGTAACAACAGGACACGACGGAATTCTACCGAAAGGTACCGCTAACTCGAGCCAGTTTTTAATTAATAATTGCGGCCTGGCTTAAAACACTAGTATGGTCGAACCGTTTGAATTCATCGCTGTAAATGTTGAAGGCCCTAACGTTGTGACAGAAAGCTCATTGCAAAAGTAAGTAATGCGGGAAATACCTTTTGAGTAGTCTGTTTTAACCTCAGCTAATTCCTTTGTCAGTAATACGAGCAGTGAAGAGCCTAAAGCCGATGCAGATAAGGGGGTGGCACCAATTCAAAGTAGAGAGAGGTAAAGCAAGCAAAATCGGTGAGAGCCATATTTAAAAACCTATATAATTTTCAGTTTCCATCGGCCAGATGATGAAAGCACAACAGGTTATGGACATGTCATTTTCACTACTCTCCCAACCGGGACAAAAAGGGTTTAATTAGAGCAACGATTAAATGTGCCGGAATAATGATCCCCGGGACTCTTTTCTGCATGCACAATTGGACGCGGTGCTCACCATACATATATACATACATCACTTCTACACTTATTTATACCGGGTGCATGTGAAAATTGCTGTAAATAATGGTCCCGTTATTCCTCCGTACATTTTTGTCACTATCGATCGGCGTTGGATATTATGAATGACTCGCCCGATTATGCCGAAGCAATTACCTTCGCCGTACTCAACGCCGCATCAGTACTAGTGTGCCTAGTGGCAGCCATTGTGGTGTTTTGCCTCAGGCTGCACAAAAAGCTCGTCTATCGGTTGGCCCTGTACCAAGTGTTGGCTGGACTGGCCTTTGCAACGGTGGAAACTCTTCAAATAGTATTCATCAATTATGCCGAATCGCCCCAGCTGTATGGTAAGCTATGTACTGCTATCGGATGGTTAGTCGTGTACACAATATGGGTGAAGCTAGTCTTCACGGTCTGGTTAACGGTTCACCTTTTCTGCTTCGGGGTTCTCCACAAGAATCTGAAGAATCTTGAAGTCCTTTACGTGGTGACCTCGCTGCTCGTACCATCGATGGTAGCCTCTGTGCCACTGGTAACTCACTCTTATGGAAACAGTCCACTGTCATGCTACATTTATTCCGATAACGACTCCTACCACATCGCTGCCATCGAGAGGCTTTCCCTCTGGAACGTACCCGCTCTGGCTATCCTGTCTGCGGTCTCGGTGTGCATGATTGTCATGGTAATAAAATTGGCGCACGCGGTATATCGGAGACAAAGGTTTGATGGGATCGCAGAAAGTGACCAATTTGGGGAGGCTTTAAAACAACTGCTTCCATTGGCAGCATTTCCAATATTATTCTTTATATTCACAATACCCTCTCTTGTTTATGGTATCTAGTAGTGTACCTGTTTAGCAGCACATCGCCCAACAGCGTCCTAATAATAACTACATCCGTGTTCATCTCCCTCTGCAGTATGGCCTCAGGTGTGTCCCTAATGGTTCATATATCTGTGGCTCGCCTATGCAGCAGTACTGCAGATTACAGGAATACTACAAAGAGTTACTGTTCCTGTGACCGTACTGTTAGAGTTGAGACAGAGTATGTGAACAGCGCCACACACTACTCTGCACCAAATGATAGCCTGGGTAGTGATGCTGCCTTGTAATGCTATGCAATACAATGATTGGTTATAAGTTTCCAATGGTTACCATAATGATATGCTGTGAAGCTGCATGGGGTTAACAGTAGCCTAGCTCTCCTGTACACCTATAGGGGATCTGACTGTCCTCTGTAGCACTGTAAATCCTGAGAGGTATCTGTTGCTATTCATTCCCTCATCATCAGAGCCATCTGCACTGGTTGACCGTCTGGGGACAGTCACTGATCAGCATGCAGGGGTTATATAGGATCATTGAATATACTATAGCGCCTCAACGTTCATGTTGCAACTCTTCTGAATTGGAGTTTATTCTAGTTCCCTCGCAGTTTTAGCCAATCAAATGAATCATCTGATGTGTATGTCAGAGGACAAATCTATAGGGAAATATTGTTACAAACATCACTAGTCCCTTCGTGTATACTGTAAGGTCCCTGCCAGAAACAATGGAAGCATGCATGCATCGAGGGACTTGCTGAGAGGAACTGCTGGACACAGAGCATACAACTTGTTGTGCAGTGCCAGTCCTTGGTACTGTAGCCATGTATGCATGCTCTGAGCTTAAGGTTGTCTGCATGCATGTAACACCTGAGGCACTCAAACCAACAGAAATGAGCTGGCAGATCATGCCATATACAATGCATATAATTCTAATCCTTTTGGTTTTAAGAAATCCTCATCCTTTTCTACAGCGTATACCGCTGGGGATTACAAAATATAGGGAGTAAAAAGTGAGAGGGAGGTTATTATAGCGTGGTTTCGGCCTAATTAATTTGATTAAATCTGAATGGAACGCACCTCCGTATTATCTAGCTACTTATAATATAATGTATACTTCAGTCTTTAAAAATAGCCAACATGCGTGGGCTCTAGAAAATGCGCATGCAGATACACAGGTACATGTTCTGTCTTAGGACATCCTCACAAAGATAGCAATAATTGTCAGCAGGAAACTTCCCAGCACTGGTATGTTCATTGAAGAGTTCCCACAGGTGGTTTGGTCAGCATATGGGCACTTCACCTTGATGGCTGTGTCTTCCCCTCCAAAAGAGCTCTGAGGAGAGTGATCATTTTAAAAATAGTGTAAAATGTATTAATATAATACCCCATTTCTAGTAGCACAGGCACCATAGAAATTTGCATTTGTTTGGGTTGACTGGAAATCGTCCTGCTGTTTTTGGCTCCAGGCCAGAGATCCAAAGATTGTCTTTAAACCAGTGGAAATATTCGTTGTTGGTGAACCTAATAGTTCCGTCAGCGCTTGGATTTGAGTTGGACTGTGTTAAATGAAATAATTACCATTGACGGTGCTCCAAATAGGTAACATTGCAAAATCATTGCATACCACACACACACACACACACACACACACACACACACACACACACACACACACACATATACATACACACATACACACATAACACATACATACACACACTCATTCTCACACACATACACACTCACATACACACTCACTCTCACACACAATAAATAAATACACTCACTCACACACTTTATGCCTCACTTACGCCAGGTTGGATGAGGTAAAATTATTATAACTTTCTACAGTACTACCACTATAACAGGATGCAAGTTCTATTCGAGGATAGTATACTGGAAATGAAAGGCACATCTCATCATATGTAGACAGTCCTCCCTACAAGGTAACAATTGAAACCATTAAAAACTGATCATTCACAAACACTACACCATACCAAGGTGACGTTGTTCACACCACTAGTGTTGTATCTACAAGCGACTTGCAGAATATCTCCCTGCGTATGATGGATAAATTCGATGCACCTGGCTTCAAATTTGAACTTACTGGTAGTACTTTGACTTTTTTAGTTAGAATATTGGTCTGTTGGAAATTAAAATCATATTGTAAGTTTTGATCTATGGGAGGAAGTTCCTGCAATCCTCCACAAGTGTTTGTTGGTCGCAAGTGGCAAAGTGTTACCCCTCGACCTTATGAGGAAAGAGAAACATACTAGCACCAGAGTACCTCTAGCTCCTATTAAATGGCTTATAAACGACATACCAACAACATGAGTGTGCAGCAGGTTTCCAAATATATTGATGCCAGTTGGTGGGATTGTCTTGTTGGGGTATGAGAATGATCTAAGTTAAACGCAGAGAGCTAAGCCCTGATAATGCACACTTACAGCAGCAGTACACGTAGATGTGCACGTTCCATAGACAGTGAAGCTGGGGTCTCTGGGAGGAATAATCATTAAAGGAGTGACAAAATATCCCATCGTCAGAATTCCTGCTTCATAGGTCGGGGGCGTACTGGTGTATGTAAAAGTGAGCCCAGAGCTGTCTGTGACGCCTGTGTATTGGTGTGCATGGAAGTGTTCATTAATGTGCATGTACACCTCTAATATCAAACACTTTACCAGAGACCAATGAAGGGTTGCTGTAATGCACTTCCAATATAACATACTGTTCAGTGGCTGGACCTCCAATGGGATATGCTATACCACTTGGATATATGAAGTCCTACATAACAGAAGAGGGGCTGGGTTAGTTACATTGGTAGCTGCTTTGGTTGGTGCTCACATACATTTCCACCTACAGCCCATGCTGCAACTACTGGTCCTCCAAATATGCATCCACGTATCGTTTTAGTAGCTTGATTGCAGTCATAACCACGTCCAACGTCTGTGGTCTCATTTAACGACAGGCATTGGTAGACAAGGATGTGATGGACATGCATGTTACTGTTGGGAGATATCTGAGGAGATATCTGTGGAGAGAGAAAGGGGGATTTGATGGAATGAGGGAGGATTGCCACATTTTATGTTATACACATGCACTATTACATGTATAACGTACCCTAGTGATGTATCTCTTCTGTGTAATGACTGCACTGGGTAGCTTGAAGCCTGTACACCAATAAGTGGTAGTTACAGCAGGGATGGGCACCTAATAGAAATATTTCAAGATGTAGTGAAAAGGAAACATGACCACCTATGATTACCACACCATTGTATCAGTACATGGCTTATTTTGGATTCATGGCCTTCTTATGATCAATCGAAGCTCATTCAACCGAACTAATAGTTCAATTATTCTACAACACTGTTGCTGCAACATCCTACATTGTATGTCAAAATACAGTTCGTCTGATACTGAATCGATTTTCCAAGTGTGCGAAGGGCCAATGGTTACACTACGGTCAGTTTGTACACATAATGTCACTATCCTCATCATGCAGCAACAACCGCATTTGTATTATTTTCAGCCTGCAGTGCGAGTCATGCACGCCTGTCATATGTACGGCAAAACGTGTGTATTAATTGTACAAATCAAAGTGAAATGTCACCTCGTCCCTTCAGTCAGAACTAACCTGGTTAACAGCGAGGGTAAAGTTCTGGGCATCGCTGGGTTGGGGAGGAACATTGACCAGCCCTCCGAGGAGGTTGAGGCTAACTGATCCTCTGTTGTTTGCCCCGTGGTACTGGCCAGTTAGGGAGATGTCCGCGGGGTCTGCCGCCCCCCAACTGAAGACCACCTTGGCTGTGTTTGCCTGAACAATGCAGAGAGGGAGGGAAGGAATGAGAGAGAGAGAGAGAGAGAGAGAGAGAGAGAGAGAGAGAGAGAGAGAGAGAGAGAGAGAGAGAGAGAGAGAGAGAGAGAGAGAGAGAGAGAGAGAGAGAGAGAGAGAGAGAGAGAGAGAGAGAGAGAGAGAGAGAGAGAGAGAGAGAGAGAGAGAGAGAGAGAGAGAGAGAGAGAGAGAGAGAGAGAGAGAGAGTAGTCTGGGGACCCTCATTAGTCGGGTCCTGAGGGCGTTGTCTCGTTCCCTGGCTCATGACGAATGCAAGATGTGTGGCATGCACGTACTTTTCCAGACACCTTGCACATTCATATCAGAGTAGGAGGATTGGATTAACACTGCTTCACACACCGATTCAGTGAGTTATCGTTCCCAGACCATTTATCATTCGCAAATATGGTTATTGTTTGTGATATATAGGTCTTTTAATACGTTGCCGTTCTCACTCCCCAGTAGATGAAATGCAGCCTACGCTCAGGGATACTATTAATTTTGGCACAGCGTGCCATGTATATGGACACAATAACAATAAAATTTATTCCATTCTATACACTAACATGTGAGGCTGAGATTATCTACAAAACTGTGTTCTGGGGTGTGCCAAAATAATTACTTAACATATAGCCGCGATCACCTTGTACTGCTATATCGCTGACGACAATTTTTAAAAGCCGCTTACTTCCAAGAATAGAGTTGCCGTTTTATGGGGCGAGGTCGCCAAGGACTCCAACGTTCACAGCAAAAAATAACGCGTCAAATGAATTATTGATTTCTGCATGAATGGGTTTTTAATCAATACTGAGTTATTCAAGCATGGTTTGACAGTAAAATAAAGTGCGTTTGATTTGCGCTTAATTTTACTGTCAAATCAAGATCACATGTGCATGCGGTTTCCAATCCTCGTAGCCATGATCACGTTTAGCAAGGACATGTGTCCTACGGTTATTTTTATTTTTACCTTCACGTCTCGGTCATTGCTGTCACACGTGACCCACTTCCTTGTAAAGGTAAGGTTGGTGTAGCCGTTGGTCTCGCTACCTGACAGAAGGAACCAGTCCTGGCTATGGTCTATCGGAGGAACTGCATTGGCACTGGCGTAGCGATCCTACATGGAATGAATGAAGAAAATATACAACGTTGTATTTTCGAACAGCAATACACAATACAGCATGCGTGCGTGCCGCGTATACTTACATGGAAATGGCTGCTACCGTCGCTGGCGATCCATCCGATTACCACGTCTGATCCGACCATCCCTCCGTCGGGGGACAGCCCAAACCCCACCCATCCCGTTGTCCGCACCACCACGTTGAATGTAATTGTCTTCTGTGTATTGTCGAAGGTCCAATAGAGCTGATAGAGCGCCTGTCCCGTAGCAGGGTCAGTAGCCAGAGTAGAGGAGAAAGGGAGTGACCCTAACGCCAGGGGTAGAAGCGATACCGCCACCAACAAGTACAGCATGAAAGCCATGTTGTAAAAAATATAATTTGGATGCATGAACGTTGAAAACTCATGCAACTTAAATACATGCAGATGTTGCAATGCGTGCAGATGCCAGGAAGTTGTATTTAAAAACAATTATATTAAAGACTAAATATCCTATATGTATGTGGGCACGCTTTCTATAACTTTTGCATGCATACTTACATGTATAGGTCCTATATATGTGTAGGTCATACTTACATGTATATGTCCTATATATGTCGATATATGTGTAGGTCATGCTTACATGTATGGGTCCGATATATGTCTAGGTCCTCTGCAACTTCTTTAATACTCACTGTCCATTGTGGAGCACCTCATTATTCATTGTGCCACATGACATTCTATACAGCTCCTGGAAACACTCTACCATGGCTCTACATATGGAGCCATCAATGTATGGCTCTACATATGGAGCCATCAATGCATGGCTCTACATATGGAGCCATCAATGCATGCAACATGCATTCAGCACCTATACGTATCGGAGAGAAAGGTTAACTGACTGGGAATGAAAAATAACCTATATATTAGCACATATAGGTATTAAAAACATGACATGCACGTGCTAATATGGGTCCATTTCGTTTTCCTTCCCAGTCAGTTAACCTTGTTTCCTTGCGTTTTACACCACCATAGCCTTTCATTCCTATATGCCATCAACGTTCTCGTAGAGACAGTTTTTATCACTTTTTTAACAAATGCATGTCGCTGGTACACTGCATAAGTTTTTGTTTAGCTCTGATTGTCAAGGACGTTGCGCGCAATCATTTCAATTTATCCGGTATATATAGTCCACATGTGGTTCTCAGTAACTTTATTGTTGCCAAATAAGCTTTCTTTCCCCTACGTAAGAACGCACTAAAATCATGCGCTGCACAGCCCGCATGTCATAAAGTATTCATGAAATGCCATGCATCATGGTGTCTCATACTGAGACGTCTGCAAGGGAGTACATCAGTCAAAAGAATATCATCATCTTAATCATTCTATAACATTCCTTCGTAGAATGCTGCATATAAATTACATGCAGTTCACAGCAGTAGTTTAAGGGCGGGCCCGTTTTTGTTATCTCTTGGCAAAAAAATGTATATCGGTCTACTGCGCATGTCAGCGAACTCTGGACTCTGGTCATGAGATGTGCAGACTGTCTGTCCTTTTATGTTGTTTGTGTTATAACCTGATACCTATTTTGGTGTGTGCTATTATATATTAATTCTGCATGCTGCTGTCCAGTCAACGGGTTGCGGGCGTTCTTCACATCACTATACATATTAATTCCTATAGCTCTGTTGATTTCCTAATTATATTGTTACTAGAGCGTGATCATGCAGAAGAGGATGCATGTATAGAACTACTGCAAAGACCATTGTCAATGGTCGCGCACGTTTACCCTTAGTCCTTCTTAATTGTTGTGGGGTGGACCGGAGTATAATTAATTTTTACGTTATCCTATTGATGCACGGCGAAACATGTTGCGCGATAAATTAGTAGACTACGGCACTCGATTAATCTAGTGTCCCAGGGTGCGAGGGAGATACTTTCTGCCAACGGGCACTGTAACACTGATGCATGTAGTGACTCTGCATGAGGAAGTTGCACGTGTCAGCGGTCATGCATGTGATTTGGCGTGGGCGGCCGCACCGATTATGTGGTAGCCAATGTTGGGGCGACGCCAAGGATGTTGCGACTATAGCTGTTAGCGGTTGATTTTATTACGCGCGGGATTCACCTATAATTCACGACTGGAATTGAAAATAACACGCGGGCGTTTGCAGCCACTTTGCACTGGTTAGGTCGAGGCAGGAATCATTTTTATGATTGTTTTAAAACCATACTGATACTGGTATGTCATTGGATAAATATAGCGTCAGTGATACAAAATAAGGTACTAAGTACTTTTGCATATTAGGGACACCATGTGGATATAACAGCGAAATCACCCCTGTGATACACTTTTTCTAATTTTCCAGGACTAGCAAAAGAAAAGTAACGCTCGCATTTAAATTTATGGCTAATTATAAATTCAGTACCTATATATAATAACTTTATTATGGATAGTCCAATTTAGGATGCGTAAGGACCATTTGATAGAAGCGCTTTCACGGAAAATCAAAAAATTTGAAAACTTGAAAAACTATCCAGAAGGGGGATTTTGCTGGACACTATATATTGCACTGGTTAGTGTTAATTAACCGTTCCTAGCTTGAGTTATCTACTTGACGGAAATACGAAGCCGACGACGGCTACACTTTTGGGACCGGGCACAAAATCCATTCCATCCAGCTAGTAGATGCCTCCCGCCTCCACAAACTATAACCATTCTGCTAGCTCCACCAGTAGACGCAACCCCCACTTCCACCTCGACAAGCATTTGAGGATTCTGAATCCCTAGCTGTGATACACCCCCTGGGAAATGTGATCAGCCAGAATTATATATTGTTGCAGTCTAATAGGACATCACTCACAGACTATGAATACGGGCCCCGGTGTTTGTAACAGTTTGTACAAATTGCTTATAGTTCCTTATATGTGTCAGGAGGGGGAAGGGTGTGAGAATGTTGAATAACATCACTAATGCATGGTAAATGGCGTTATCTCTCATCTCATGAAAAAATAAAAACACATGAAACTAGTACCGTAATAAAAAATTTTTCTATAAGATAGTTGAACTTGGTGGCATATGGGATTGAGTGGTGTAAAAGGGAAGGAAACAAAGGTCAAATACTAATAGTCCTATGTTTCCCACATTTGTAGGACATTACGTTGTTAGTGTGTGAAACATAGGACTATTTATTACAGACCTTAATTTCCTTCCTTTTTACACCACTATTGCCTTCCAATCCTATATATATGTATATACCATCAACTTTCTCATAGAGATGTATAATTATATATCTGTGCGCCATTGATGCATTCAATTTAAAAAAATCGTAACCACATATTGTGTCCTTGTGCTAATTATAACTCCATAACGCATCGTCTAATTAGTACACGTATGACATGTGATAGATTATTCGATTTGTAATAGTTATCAGTGTCAGCAACTTTTATATTACGCAATGGTTAATTAATTGAATCATAGATATTAGAGTAGAAGGATAGGAAATAAATCACGTCAGTGAGCCATACTCTACTGTAGATTTTACGGCGCATAGTTGTTAATTGAGTGTGAAACGCTACTCCCCCAAAACGACGACTAGAGTTTGAAAAGATAGAGAACGTTTGTGCTATTATTCTGATAGAACTGCTGACGCTGATCACGGTGATGTATATATTATCAGTGGCACATGCATGCCTGCAACGGTAGATACGCGCGTTTGTAGTAATTACATATATGTGTGAAGTGAGGCGTACTGAATGCAAACCGATATGTTTAAATTGTATTGAGTTATTTCGTGTAGCTTTCGTGAAACTACACAGCATGGTGTGTTTTTTTCCCTATGCCAGATTGATTTTGTACGTGTGAGGGCCAAAAAATTACTTTCTGATATGAGGTTCAGTAAACTGCGGCGTGTAGCGTGCGTATATTGAGGCAGTTCAGGGCCATATGCACTATGCTTGTTGGAAAATGTATTCTATACAGCAACGCATTTTGGTTTTGGTACAATAGACTTCTTACGGGGAGAAAAACAAGGTGCCGTTTCATGTCTGCATAGACCTGATGAATCGGACTGGGCATTCCAAGTTTAGGATGGACTGCAGGAAGGCGCTACCAGTGCACATCCCCTTAGATAAAGTCAGCTTGTTTCCTGTCTCGTCTGTTATGGCAGCAAAAAAATTTCATCCAACAAAATGCCTAAAGCATAGATAATACAATATCTATGTCTAAAGCGGCAATAAAATCTCCTATTAAAAAAAAACCAAATCAACGTTTCTTTACGTGCATGATGTACGCATACAAGCATGCTCTTACCTACGAAAGTGGCATTGAAATAGCTGTTTTCTACGATACTGTTGAAGAAGACTTGGCATCGAGCCATGGTACGAGAACTATGCGGACTGCAGGTGTTAGGTCGTGCTAATTGGTTGCGTTTCCTATCCTTCTACTCTAATATCTATGATTGAATACTGCCATTGGTGGCACCACCGAGCTACTTCGGAAGGTATGGCTGAAATATAATCATACACGTGATCCACCCGGCGGCGCCGATGTACATATTAAATAATGTGCATGCGTGCGCGTGCGTCGTACAAGGAGGTTGATGTATTGAATCATAGATTATAGAATACACGAGTTACGTGACGTGACGTCACGTTCCGTTACATGACCGTGCTTCGCATCGAATCCTTTGGTGGGCGTGTGAACTGTTAAACATCCTTCTATAGATAGCTTCTTTCGGCGTTGTTTAGCCTATAACTGTGTGAGGACAGCCTCTTTGACATCAAAGAATCTTTTAACTATTCTTTTTACAGAGTTTCAGTTGAGCCAGCGAGCGATCGTAGCTACCACGTGATCGGGTGGTGGTTGTGGGATTTTCCTGGACGCAGGAAACATTCTAAATCCATTTTTGGAGTTCCCATATAGATTGCGTAGTTGGTAGTGTGGCGTAGTAACGTTCTGGAGTTCCTACGAAGGGTCCTGGCATTGTATATAATGATATCCAAAAAACATACTTTTCCCTGAAAAGTGATCAGGGTTCTAGAATATTTGAGGACACATATTGAATCAGAGATGCATATTGAGTGGAGTGAGAGTAAATGGCTCGCAAGTTTGTTTGGGTCGAAGCTCAGATATATCCGGGAATTGCTTCACAAATGCCTCTTCTTATTGTAAACCGTATTTTTACCTTTGGGATAGCCGGATCGAGCACAAGTTTCTCAAATGTACCGACTATTTTCTCGGCAAAGTTCAAAAAAGTGCCCTGGCCAGGGTACATAATTTAGGGAATCATGAAATGCGGATGAATCCCGTAATCTTTACCGTTTCCAACCCCTGTATACGGGTGCCCTTCCATTAATTAACGCGGTCCCAGGATTCCATTTAAGCTTCAGAGATATTTTCCATATGCATATAGCGATTGCGGCAGGTTTATTATTACGGTTAGGGGTGTCAGTGGCAACATAGATTATAGAATACAGGGATTGGAAACGGTAAAGATTACGGGATTCATCCGCATTTCACCATTCCGTAAATTATGTACCCTGGCCAGGGCACTTTTGTGAGCTTTGCCCAGAAAATAGTCGGTACATTTAAGAAACTTGTTCCCGATCCGGCTATTCAAAAGGACGTTTAACAATAAGAAGAGGCATTTGTGAAGCAATTCCATCAACGATATATCTCAGCTTCGACCCAAACGAACTTGCGAGCCATTTGCTCCTACAACGCATGCACAACACATAAGAAATTTTGATCACGCCACTCAATATGCATCTCTGATTCTATATATGTCCTCAAATATTCTAGAACCCTGATCACTTTCCTGGGAAAAGTACACAAAAAGTAACCTTTTTGGATATCATTATATGACATATTTACAATTAACAATGCCAGGGCCCTTCGTAGGGACTCCAGAACGTTACTACGCCACACTACCAACTACTTAATCTATATGGGAACTCCCAAAATGGATTTATAATGTTTCCTGTGTCCAGGAAAATGCCACAACCACTACCCGATCACGTGGTAGCTACGATCGCTCGCTGGCTCAACTGAACTCTGTAAAAAGAATAGTTAAAAGATTCTTTGATGTCAAAGAGGCTGTCCTCACACAGTTATAGGCTAAACAACGCCGAAAGAAGCTCTCTACAGAAGGATGCTTAACAGCTCAAACACCCACCAAAGGATTCGATACGAAGCACGGTCACGTAACGGAACGTGACGTCACGTCACGTAAATGTATATACCGTTTCCAATCCCTGTATTCTATAATCTATTCGTGGCAACTGGAGTTTGTAGTTCACGTGACCTCGGCAACATCTGGAACAACACTGTAATGGCATATTCAGGGTGATTCATAAAGCCGGAATTGGTTGGTGTAACTCCAGAACTGAACATTGAAAATAAACAGAGCAATAACCACTAATTGTTAATAATTAGATTTTGCGCGTCTATTGGATTACCCTGTATATGAAAGACAAAACAAACTTCGTGCATACAGTGCTGCCGCGTTATGGTCTTCTACATCGCGATATATATATCACTTTCATCGAGCACTTTATTTGTTAATAATCACACAATTCTCATAGTTGCATGAGGCTGCGTTGTTGTGGGGAGTCAAAAGAACTAACACATAAACCATCCTATCATGTTGTAGGGCGGGGGGGGGGGGGGGGGGAGAGATATCGTATTGTGTGGTGAATTCTAATGATCTTCCTTTTGTTACCATCCCTCGACTGCTCTTTCAAAAGGGTTTCCAACGGCATGCTCATATGAGTTATAAGAAAAGAAAAAGATGGAGCCACAGGCTGTGCAAGTTCTTTATGAATACAATTTGTGTGACTGGAATACAACTAAAGAAAAACATTCTCTAATGAGAAAGTTGGTGGGATATAGGAATTGGAGGCAAAGGTGGAAGGGATCAAGCTTTTTGGGAAAGGAAAATAAGTTTTTGTGGCAACACTTTATAACTGATTGCTTTAGAAATCCATACATGTAAAATTGATTTCAAACTCATATCCATAATTTGCACCTTTACATAACATTGCAAGCAAGAACATAATATGAAAATAAACAGAAATCATAAATGCTGATGAGTGATGCCTTGCTGTAGTGAACAGGGGCGGGATGCTCTTAGAAATAGGCTCATGCAGGGTTGCAAACAATAGTCAAAATCATAATTATGAGTTGAAGGCATGCATTGCTTGATAAAATGACATGCTCTCGGCTGTGTGTAGACCATCCCTAAGTATCTCCAAAAATCCTGGGTCCGCTGCTGCTACACACACATACACACCAGGGCCATAGCAATGAAAGACAAAGTGGTCCAGCTAATGCATAAGATGTGTTCACTGCAAGATAGGTTGGTAGCTATGCCAACCCAAAATTTGGTCTGAGGTGTCGACTACATAGTGTAGTGTAAACCAAATTTGGCTAATTTTTATGTGCACACACTACATTGGTTTAAGGTTTAGTTTACTGGTTATAGTATAGGATTAAAGCAACCCTGCCATGCAGAGCATCAACTCAGCCAATGCACCATTTAAATATCTATCTTAACCCCAAAGGTATTTATTTAATGTGATATGCACACAGGCTTTTGATACAGCTCATTCCTTCGAAGCAGTCAAAGATTTAAGGATTCAAAACCAACCTAAAGGCATTCAATCTCATCAACCCTATATAGATTCGCGTCAAATAGGTGTTTATATTCATTTGGGACATGACCAAGGTATTTTATTTGGGACCTACCATTATACCAATCAGTGACCATGGACGTATTGTACTTGTGGCTGGGCATGCATATAGCTTTGAAATTTGCTCTTCTATGTGGATATGCATTCAAACTCACCAACCCATCCAAGAGTTGTGTCAATATAGGTGTTTATTGCAAAGTATTTAGTTTGGAACATGACCACGTACCATTGAAACGTTATACCAATTTAGGGTTATGCAGTTTAAACACTACACCAATCGCTGACCATGTATGTAGCTTTGATACATTATGCCAATTGGCTTTCTTTGCATGAACATGGCTTCAGTTTGTCTTGTAAGAAGTACTTTCCTGCCACCAAATATTCCTTCTTTCTTGCCACACTGAACTAGTGGCTGCTATAAACCATAGGTTGTGCATATGGCATTTTGAGGTGTAATGTCCCAAACTGCTGGGTTTAAACAGGATGCATACAATTTGGCGTACACACATCACATGCACGATGAATTTATCAAATTGATACCTTTAAAATAACTTAGGCTCTGGCCAAAAACCTGTACGGCTTAGGCTGTATAGGCCGTAGCGGTTGCGACGGCCCTGCACACACATGCACACACACACACACACACACACACACACACACACACACACACACACACACACACACACACACACACACGCGCGCGCGCGCGCGCACACACACACACACACACACACACACACACACACACACACACACACACGCACGCACGCACGCACACACACACGCACGCACACACACGCACACCCTGGACACGACCAGCTAGCAAGCTGTATCCCTTGGACATGATGACATAGAAAGTCACTTGGCAAGCCAACTATTGGTTGAACTCTAGTTTACTATTGGTACTATATACATGGACAAGAAAAGTGGGCACCATTTACGTACGTAAATATATTACAATATTCGCATAACTGTTACATGCATGATGCCATGCAGCTGTATGCAATATACAGAGAACATAATTATAGGCATTAGGACCTGCTCTCTTCTGGGAGGGGGGATGATGTAATGTAGTATTAGCTGATCCTTATTGCCTAGTATTGTAGCTCAATACAAAGCAATCTGCCAGTAAAATACTGTAATTAAATTTGGCGACTGAAGTTGGTAGCAATTTCATGATGCCTAGATATGGTCATTCGTCCATTATTAATAACTGAACCCAAAAATATTGCATACACTGCATAACATTACAAGGCACCATCACTACTCAGGCTATCATTTGGTAGAGAGTAGTGTGTGGCACTGTTCATATACTCTGTCTCAACTCTAACTGTATGGTCACAGGAACAGTAACTCTTTGTCGTATTCCTGTAATCTGCCGTATACTGCTTCTTACTACCGCTGCATAGGTGAGCCACAGATACATGTACTATCAGGGAAATACCTGCGGCCATACTCCAAAGGGAGATGAACACTGAAGTAGCAATTATTAAGGCTTTGTTGGGAGACACATCAGTGAATAAGTAGATGCCATAAATAAGAGAGGGTATTGAGAATATAAAGAACAATATTGGAAAAGTTGTCAATGGAAGTAGTTGTTTTAGAGCCTTCACAAACTGGTCACTTTCTGTGTTCAAATGAAACTTCTGTCTCAGATACACCGTGTGCGCCAATTTTATTACCATGACAACCATAGTCCCCGAAACCCCTGACAGGATAACCAGAGCGGGTACGTTCCCGAGGGAAAGCCTCTCGATGGCTGCGATGTGGTAGGAGTCGTTATCGGAATAAATGTAGCATGACAGTGAACCGTTTCCATAAGAGTGAGTTACCAGTGGCACAGAGGCTACCATCGATGGTACGAGCAGCGAGGTTACCACGTAAAGGACTTCAAGATTCTTCAGGTTCTTGTGGAGAACCCCGAAGCAGAAAAGGTGAACCGTTAACCAGACCGTGAAGACTAGCTTCACCCATTGTGTGTACACGACTAACCACCCGATAGCAGTACATAGCTTACCATACAGCTGGGGCGATTCGGCATAATTGATGAATACTATTTGAAGAGTTTCCACCGTTGCAAAGGCCAGTCCAGCCAACACTTGGTACAGGGCCAACCGATAGACGAGCTTTTTGTGCAGCCTGAGGCAAAACACCACAATGACTGCCACTAGGCACACTAGTACAGATGCGGCGTTGAGTACGGCGAAGGTAATTGCTTCGGCATTATCGCTGGACGTTTCTACGGAGTCATTCATCCGTATAACGTCGATATCCCGGTCAATAGCAAATTTATTTCTACAAAATAGCGCCCGGGCATGCCTGTTTACGAGCACTTCTATGGTTTTTGGTCAGTGATCACAGCGGGCCGGCCCGCATCAGCACGTAATTTCAACCGCATCCAATTAGATGCAATGACAGGTATTCCCACGCTGATCCCGAACATGCACAGGCTGTCAGTCTGCACACACAGGGTTGCCGTTTGGAGCAGTAAGTAGTATGTCAGTATACTATCGCTCCGTACCGTGTACCGTATCGCTCGCATACGCTTGCGTACTCGCTTTACAGTTTCAATGAATATACAAAGAATGAATTAGATATGACATGTGTATCAGTAAAAGCATACATTCTATTCTAGCCTCTGCGAAGTGTCATAAATCCTGACCACGCATACCCTGTTGCAATAAACAGTATTCAATAACTTACATAAGCAACTTGCTGGGTGTGATCTCTCAAACTTGGTTTCTTGCTTCTGAGACTAGCTATATAACGAGTCCCCGTGGATCGGCAGGTATGGCTGAAATATAATCATACACGTGCTCCATCCGGCGGCGCCGATGTACATAATAATGTGCACGCGTCGTGCAAGGAGGTTAATATATCGAATGCACTGCACGTGGTGTCGTTCCATTAATGAATTAACGGGCTTGTGGTCCCGGGGTCCAGCCGGCTCCAAAATAAATCCATCTATCTCCGTTAAGACTTCCGTATATCCCATGCATGTTTGTATTGCGAATGACCATGCAAAAGATCCATCGCATATCTCGATACACATGTATATGCATGCATGGGACAGTTTCCAGCCGCAAAGTCACCCTTGTGATACTTTTTCAAAATTTCCAGAACAAGCAAACTTGAAGAAAAATAACGCTCACATTGAAATGTATGGCTAATTATAAATTCAGTGCCTAATAACTTTATGATGGATAGTCAGTCCAATTTACGATGCGTAGACGGACCATTTGATAGAAGTTCTTGGAGTTCACGGAAATTTTTAAAAACTACCCAGAAGGGTGATTTTGCTAGACACTGCATGTCCCATTAAGGAACGTGGGTGGGAGTGCATTCCCCTGGTTGTAGAGACATATGGTTGGGGAGGCCCAGGAAACCGCGCACCTGCAGCCGGGAGGTTAGCAGTATAGTCTCAGCCTCCAGTATAAAGCCGGAGTGAAGCAGGACATGAATAGCAGACTATACGCCTAGGGAGAATGCTCAGGCATCCTTCCAAGATCCGGCTGGCCAGCTAGCTGAACTATATAGTACTGTCATGTATCCGTTATACGTTGACCTCACTCGTGTATAACGTGCAAGAATATTGGTTACGCAACGGCCGATTACGTATAAACCTAACGCACTGGTGATCGACCGGTTACGTAACCGGCTGGCATTACCCCCATTTTTTTAAAATAAAATAATGAACAAACACCAATGTGAATAAAAATGGTACAAAGTAAGATGTGTGGATGTGCACACAAAGGATGCAGTTAATGTGTTAATTAAACAGCTGAGGGAGCCTTGGCTTCTGCAACAGCCAGATCAATCACGCTAGATCTGAATGCTCGCCCCTGTGATGATCTAATAGGCACATCATGGTAGAGCGCAAGAGAGAGAAACTAAGACAGCATCTTTCCCAAGCAATAGTTGCGCCATAGCTTTGCTCTTGCTTGGTTGATAGAAGTGAGTCAAGTCTCATGTATGTTACGGAAGCACACTTCCCCATTCCTCCTGATGCGGTAAATACTAGTGGAGTGAAAGAGCGATGTTTTTCCTCCTGTACACGTTGGTCATAAGACCTCTGCTTTTGGCGTTCATGAAGGCGGTATGCTGATGGTAACTGCATGTTTCGATAAGAGGGAGCATTTGGGTGGAAAACATGTACATCAAAAAATGCCCGTTGATGACGATCACCCCAAAAAACCTTGTGTGCTGACGTCATTACACACTGTCGGACCGACCAGTTACGTAACGGGTGGTCCGTTATGTAGCCGGCCAAGTTACGCATCGGTGCGGAACAGAGTGCACGGTTTTCGTGCCGATTTTAATGGTTTGGCACCCACTGAATGGGACGCAGTATGCCCAGCTAAAAACCCCTATCGCAAATCGAGCTCGTAGGGTCTGGCCGTCTGGGTCGAGACTACAAAACTAGTCATGACTATTAAGTTAAAGAAGAGGCAGAAAAGCCATATTCAAGGACCTGGACAGGCACTGAAGGAAACCATGCACCCACTACTCTCTCCTCAGAGCCTCTCTTGGTGCTCTCCTTGTGTTCATACTGGTGAGCCAAAAACAATCTGATAGTATACGCGGCATATTGTTACATATTGTGTGTAACTTGCTCACATTACAAAAGCAACTACAAAAATAAGGCCTATTGGCTGACATGAGTGGTCTATTGGCTGTCATGTAAGGTCTATTGGCTATCATGTCAGTAAGCTATCTATTGGCTATCATGAGTGACTGACACACAATTACAGGTGATTGTATTTGTATACTGAACTGCAGTGACATCAGGCCTGCTTGTTCTCCTCCTCCACCAGATGAGGAAACATTCTAATCCTGTTGGAGAGATAGCAAGCACTTACAGCCACACCTTCAACATAGAAACACTGTAAATAGACATACGTAGAATGGTTCTCAGACCCATAGCCATCCATAGGTATCTTTATAGGAGAAGGCTGGTTCTCAAGCTCCATGGCAACCTGCCATTATTATTACAGTTTTATTTTGAACAGCTATGTAAATTTTCCTTACTGTTATATGGTCCACTGCACTACCAAAAACATTTCTGCTGGCATCTCTACCCCTCTGATACCTTTCAACAAGAGGTGAGCTGGTCCTGAATGAGGTGAGGTGAGGTGCAGTAATAATGGGGACACACTGTAGGGAAATAACTTACAGCACGATAGTATCGTTCACAGTAGTAGTGGTAGTGCACTAATTAGAGATAGTTGGGATGATGTATCATGTACCCTTAACTAGACCTCACCAATGAGACGGTACTGGTGCCAAGTTGACCCTCAGTGGTGCCAAGTGGAGCCCCAGTGGTGCCAGGTGGACCCCCAGTGGTGTTGAGTGAACCCACAGTGGTGCCAAGTGGACTATTAGTGGTGTTAAGTGGACTCGTAGAGGTGTTAGTGGTAAGGTTCCTACTTCGTCCCTTAAGCCTCCGCTGGTAGGCACAGATGCATCCAACGACGGTAAATACGATCATGGCTGTAACCACCACAGTCACCACACACCCTATGATGTAATCATTAGCATAGCTCTCTGAAGTAGAGTTTAGTGATGCAGTTGCAGAAAAGTGAGGAAGGGAAGGGGAGGAGGAAAGGAAAGGGGAGGAGGAAGGGAAAGGGGAAGAGGGAAGGGAAAGGGGAGGAGTGAAGGAAAGGGGAGGAGGAAAGCAAAGGGGAGGAGGGAAGGGAAAGGGAGGAGGGAAGGAAAGGGGAGGAGGGAAGGGAAAGGGGAGGAGAGAAGGGAAAGGGGAGGAGGGAAGGGAAAGGGGAGGAGAGAAGGGAAAGGGGAGGAGGGAAGGGAAAGGGGAGGAGGGAAGGGAAAGGGGAGGAGGGAAGGGAAAGGGGAGGAGGGAAGGGAAAGGGGAGGAGGGAAGGGAAAGGGGAGGAGGGAAGGGAAAGGGGAGGAGAGAAGGGAAAGGGGAGGAGGGAAGGGAAAGGGGAGGAGGGAAGGGAAAGGGGAGGAGGGAAGGGAAAGGGGAGGAGGGAAGGGAAAGGGGAGGAGGGAAGGGAAAGGGGAGGAGTGAAGGAAAGGGGAGGAGGGAAGGAAAAGGGGAGGAGAGGAGGGAAAGGAAAGGGGAGGAAGAAAAGAGTCAATACATTTTAATTACTCTGATACAACGTACTTGTACTGACAGGGGAGGAGGCACTGCTGACTGGGGAAGAAGTGGAGCTGACTGGGGAGGCAGAGCTGACTGGGGAGGAGGCAGAGCTGGTAGGACAACTAATGCCACCTAACAGAGTACCCCCTAGGCACAATGCTGTACCATCTGATAGGCAGGTAATGTTCACCCCTTTCAGCCCAGACCATCCACTGCCACATTTCATGGCCACCTGGATGCTTCTGGTATGGTTACATGCCCATATCACTTTAAGAGAGCAAGCCAAAAATTCTGTTAATAGAATGGATGTATTAAACCCCTCAGTAGCAACCACTAGAAAAGTCTTCGTATCCAGGTCAGTTTCCCATATACGGGCAGTAGTCCCATTTATGGTACACACCATCTCCATGAAGGAGGGATCTGTACAGACATCAGACATGGTGAGGGCGACCATAGTGGATTGATCTGAAGGGTAAAGGGGAGAGAGTGGGGGATGATGAAGGGGAGTGAGTGGGGGATGGTGATACAGTGGGATCAGGATAAAAGGGGATGAGGGGAGTAGTAAATGCATAATGAAAACAGGCACTGCCCCTGGGGGGTGGTGCACCCAGCGAGGGACTATGGGGGAGTACTTTAAGTGCTCTACCATTCGAGTCTAGAGATGCCTTAAGCTTTTAAAACCAAAACGGCAGAGATTAGAGAAAAGGAGATTGGCAACCCCCCCCCCCCCCCCCCCCCCCCCCCCTCCCCACATCGGATCTGCCAGTGGGATAAGGGGTGGGGCAAATGAGAACTATCCACCATGCTGCACACAGCACACACAACATTAAACAATACATACCAACATAGCTACAATATGTGCCATTTGTGGCTGGTATCATCAAAGCTGCAACAGGCAGAAGCATGAAAGAAACTCTGTAGAAAGGAAAGAGTGATCAGGACTGTTCCCCCACCACTGCCCCCACCACTGTCCCCCCACCACTGTCCCGCACCACTGCCCCCACCACTGTCCCCCCACCACTGCCCCCACCACTGTCCCCCCACCACTATCCCGCACCACTGTCCCCCCACCACTGCCCCCACCACTGTCCCCCACCACTGTCCCCCCACCACTGCCCCCACCACTGTCCCCCCACCACTGTCCCCCCACCACTGCCCCCACCACTGTCCCCCCACCACTGTCCCCCCACCACTGTCCCCACCACTGTCCCCCCACCTCTGTCCCCCCACCACTGTCCCCCCACCACTGTCCCCCCACCACTGTCACCCACCACTGTCCCCCACCACTGTCCCCCCACCTCTGTCCCCCCACCACTGTCCCCCCACCACTGCCCCCCACCACTGTCCCCCCACCACTGTCCCCACCACTGTCCCCCCACCACTGCCCCCCACCACTGTCCCCCATCACTGTCCCCCCACCACTGCCCCCACCACTGTCCCCCCACCACTGCCCCCACCACTGTCCCCCCACCTCTGTCCCCCCACCACTGTCCCCCCACCACTGCCCCCCACCACTGTCCCCCCACCACTGCCCCCCACCACTGTCCCCCCACCACTGTTCCCCCACCACTGTCCCCCCACCACTGTCCCCCACAAGCACTTTTAATCCCAGTCATAATTGAATAGTGAATAGTAAGTCAATGTGATTATGAACTATCCTGTATAGGGCCACACATACTTGCTTTGGGAGGCTTTCAATATCACGAGGAGGTACAACACCACTGTGTGTTGTACCTACAGGACATGGCGTATTCCCTTTATGAGGTGTCAATGATGCATATTCAAACCACAAGCTCTCCTTTGAATAAAACCACTACTTAATTATGCCATGTATATAGTCTCTATACCACCATCACCCTCTCCAACATGTGACTCTGTCATGTGGTATGCCCCAACCATGAATTACATGTCTGGTGTATGGAACATCAAGTGGGTACTACAGCTAGGTAGATAGGTGGTGAAGTGGGTACTACAGCTAGGTAGATAGGTGGTGAAGTGGGTACTACAGCTAGGTAGATAGGTGGTGAAGTGGGTACTACACCTAGGTAGATAGGTGGTGAAGTGGGTACTACAGCTAGGTAGATAGGTGGTGAAGTGGGTACTACAGCTAGGTAGATAGGTGGTGAAGTGGGTACTACAGCTAGGTAGATAGGTGGTGAAGTGGGTACTACACCTAGGTAGATAGGTGGTGAAGTGGGTACTACAGCTAGGTAGATAGGTGGTGAAGTGGGTACTACAGCTAGGTAGATAGGTGGTGAAGTGGGTACTACAGCTAGGTAGATAGGTGGTGAAGTGGGTACTACAGCTAGGTAGATAGGTGGTGAAGTGGGTACTACAGCTAGGTAGATAGGTGGTGAAGTGGGTACTACAGCTAGGTAGATAGGTGGTGAAGTGGGTACTACAGCTAGGTAGATAGGTGGTGAAGTGGGTACTACAGCTAGGTAGATAGGTGGTGAAGATAGTGCACACATATATACATGGAAATCTGTCATTTCCTGGGGGGCGGGGGGGGGGGGGGGCGGGTGGGAAACGGGGGAGGGAAGGATAAAATCGTTTTGGCTGTCCTGGGTGTGTATAAGGATGTTGCCTTGAGGAATGTGAGGTGATATATAATGGCTGCCCGACAGCCCCGAGGAGGTTGAGGAATATATATCTCTTGGGAGTAATTAGTATCCACGTGTCCAAGAACCAAGAGTATTCATGACGTGGCTTATCACATATAAACTGGAATAGCCCCCGATCCAATCGCGCGCAGGCAATATAGACTCTCGCCTTACTAGTACAGACTACTGGCATAGGCCTACGCGCCTCGCGATCCCGGGCCCCGGCCCTGGTATTTGTACCACCTATCGTCTCCGACTCCGCCCACACGCTTTTTACCAAGGCCTACCTCATCTTGAAACATAGTATCAGAAGATATTTGTATGCCCAAAGCAAGAAGCCGCGTCTTTATCACCCACCGACGTAGAATGAGCTATTATACTGTTTACGACGTCACGCGTGAGGTTATTTAATGACAATCACGTGAAGTTGTTAAATGCCTCACCCATGCATGTACACATCACTGCCATGGATGTACTCCATGTTATATCTGGCCTGCCTTAATAACTGCTGATGTCATTTAGAAGTTAACCCACCCAGTATGTCTAACCCACTCCTTAAGTCAACTAACTATTCCTTATGTCAATTAACCCACTCCTTAAGTCAATTAACCACTCCGTATGTCAGTTAACCCACACCTTATGTATATTCTAACGCTCGATCGAACACCATGCCTATGGAGCCAATCGTACATATCGTAGGCCCTGATTAATTGGAGTACTTGTACATTTTTTTGTCACTAATCAAATTCCATCTCATAGAAAATCAACAGTATATGTCCACTACACACACTACCAGTATACACTTCCTGGATCAATACACTAAGTTTCTCTGCATAGCATGCGGTTGAGTTGAAACAACGGGTGAATATTCTCCCTGATATACCACCACAACTTCAGCTCCTCCTCCTCCTCCTCCTCCCTCCTCCTCCTCCTCCTCCTCCTCCTCCTCCTCTCTGAAGTGGCACGACAGCTGGAGGAAACACACAAGTCCTGCAAAGGAGATACCATGAACCTTACATAACCACACATCCTTACAGAACCACACATTCACAAACTACGCAGCGTGACATACTGAGTATGATCTCCAGATCCTTCTTCAGCAGTGTTACTAGGAGGGTTCCCAGACCCATAGTCTCCCGTAGGATCAAGGGGTGTCTGGGTCCCATGTTGTGGATCTTTGCCAGGCCCATAAGGACTCTGTGAGGACAAAATAAAACACTTGTTATTGTGGCCATGATTTCATATCAAATGGTTGTCGACCAGATTTCCCTTACCAAATGCAATGCAATATCAGGCTCCTTGGTTCTGCACTGATCTTGGTCATGACCTTCATTCCTGTACATAGCAGAACCAACTGTCGTATGTTTAGACGTCCCAGGCCTGAATTATACGAGATAGGCTCTTATGTTGTGCATTAATAAGAAATGACAATACTTACAGCACCAACGCTGCACTATGAGTACTGCCACTGGTGATCTGGTTAGAGAGATTATTACCACCATGAAGATAAACACCACACTGTCAACAGTGAACATTAATGAGTAAGCATGTGTACCCCTAAGGTTCCCCTTGATCTAAACCCTCCCCCTCCTTCTACACCCTCCCCCTCCCTCTACACACTCCCACCCCTCCCTCTACACCCTCCCCCTCCCTCTACACCCTCCTGTCCCTCTACACCCTCCCCCTCCCTCTACACCCTCCCCCTCCCTCTACACCCTCCCCCTCCCTCTCTCTCTACCCCAAGCCAATTGATCTCTTGCAAGAGCTCACCTCTGAAGCCACAGTGGAGTTAAGGTCAAGTTGCTGCTGAGACTGGTCTGAAGTGTTAGGAAAGATACACGTGTTAAGACGGGTCCACTACCACATTATCACACACAGTAGTAGCCTTACCATCTGTGTGCTTCAGGGGAAGTGTGGCAGGTATGTGAGGTGCCCACTTCCTACGGCTGACACCCATGTAACCTTTGATGCAGAGGATGAGTCCAAGCACAAGGATACCTCCAATGACTGCTCCAACGACTGCTTCAATGGCTGCTCCAATGACTGTTCCAATCACTGTACTATCTGTACCACCATGACCTAGGAAGAACAAAAGGAACAATATAAACCCAACAGCTGCACATCATTGGAACAAAGGGGAACCCTACCTTGAGTACTTGTGGAGTTATTTGTCATTGTAGGGGCTGGGGACGAGGCACCATGTGATCCTGCAAACAAACCAATATATTTTATAATGGCAATAACATCCCTAAGGTTACCTGTAGTAATGGCTGTTGATAAAGGAAGAAAAGACAGCTTTTAACCCACACACACAGAACACAACTCAACAGCCATAAAATACAGATTTACGTCTGAGCTTATCAAGACTTGTACTAAACCATACGCTTGGCTTGGTGTATGTGTAGCACCACATAACCAGACCACACCTCCTTGGTGTATGTGTAGCACCACATGACCAGACCACACCTCCTTGGTGTATGTGTAGCACCACATGACCAGACCACACCTCCTTGGTGTATGTGTAGCACCACATGACCAGACCACACCTCCTTGGTGTATGTGTAGCACCACATGACCAGACCACACCTCCTTGGTGTATGTGTAGCACCACATGACCAGACCACACCTCCTTGGTGTATGTGTAGCACCACATGACCAGACCACACCTCCTTGGTGTATGTGTAGCACCACATGACCAGACCACACCTCCTTGGTGTATGTGTAGCACCACATGACCAGACCACACCTCCTTGGTGTATGTGTAGCACCACATCACCAGACCACACCTCCTTGGTGTATGTGTAGCACCACATGACCAGACCACACCTCCTTGGTGTATGTGTAGCACCACATGACCAGACCACACCTCCTTGGTGTATGTGTAGCACCACATGACCAGACCACACCTCCTTGGTGTATGTGTAGCACCACATGACCAGACCACACCTCCTTGGTGTATGTGTAGCACCACATGACCAGACCACACCTCCTTGGTGTATGTGTAGCACCACATGACCAGACCACACCTCCAAATCCATACTATTTTGGTACCACAACATATCCACACACACACACACACACACACACACACACTCACACACATTCACACACGTGCACACACGTGCACACACGCATACACACGTGTACACAAATACACACACCTGCAGTACCATAATTTAGCACCAGCACCATCTCCTCTCCACTGGCTGTACCACCACACATGGGGATCACCTTCAATTCACATGGCTGACACATGTAGCATCCTTCCATGGAGAATGAAGATCTCTCCATCTTTGTTGAGGTGGTTAGAAGAAGTGTTCCATTCCGTAACACCATGACCTGGTAGTACACAGGCCACACCAGTGGTGTGTACTTGGTTGGTAGAGACAAGACAAGCTGAACCATGCTATCATTGATGCAAATGGCTGTCGACATAGCTATATCTGGAACCATAGGAGGGTCTGCATAGGGGGGGGGGGGGGGGGGGGTAGGTGGGCGTGGTGAAGAGGGAGGGGTAGGTGGGCGTAGTGAAGGAGGGGTGGGTGGGCGTGGTGAAGAGGGAGGGGTAGGTGGGTGTGGTGAAGAGGGAGGGGTAGGTGGGCGTGGGGAGAGGGAGGGGGGAGTAAAATAATGACTGCAGTAGTGAAGGTTGTAACATCATCTCCGAACCTTGTACGTGGATCACAGCAGGTACACTACTAATCCCACCAGCAGTACACACTACTGTAGCGTTGTCAAAAGAAGACTGCAAGAGTAATCGTAGACGTACAGTGGTGCCTTCTTTGCTTTCTAAAGAGGGGTCAACTCCATCGGTATACTCACTAATGCGTCTGCCATTGATCGTGTAATGCGGGTTAGCATTGTCAATCGTATCCGAGAAGTGGCACAAGAACTCTAAATAGCTCTCGGCACATGATGATGGCACGTTACCGGTTGGTGCCATGGTAACATCATCTGCAACTGAAAGAAAAGGTGGGGCTATCTCCGATCACACGGCGACGCACAATACACACACGCACACACACACACACACACACACAATACATACAAACGCACACAATATACACACACACAATACGCACACACAATATACACATACAAATTATACACACACACGCACACACTATATACACACACAATACACACACGCGCGCGCACACCACACACACACACACACACACACACACACACACACACACACACACACACACACACACACAAAGGATATCGTGTACCATGCAACATGCAGGGCTAGTTAGGTCGGTTCCCCTCTCGCTCACGCGCAGATTTACGGTTCCGGGTACGCGTAGCGCCCTCGAGTATACTAGTACACAGGTATAATTTTGATCCTCCACGGGATAACACGGTTCACTTACCAGATCTATGCAGAGCCATGGCGGAAAAAAGGAGAGGCAGCATCCAAAAAAGACTGAACATCCTGTACTGAGTAGGGGTTGCTATACTACTGTGACTGTGACCGTGGCCTACTGGACTGTACCAACGAAGCCAGTTACTACAGCACGTGCAGCAGCTTCCCCAGTCGTATACTAACTCTATATATTATCTCTGGTCGTATTATATCGTATAATTTACAAGTCTGCTACCCAGACCGCACTTACGTAAGCATTATTACCTCTGACGGCCGAAGATAATATATTTTCTCTTTGGTTAAGTCAGAACGTAGTTCCTATATAAGGGTCGTAGGGTAATGCAAGGGGGGTCATGCAAGGAGCTTGTTCTATTTACCTATTCTGTGCCCCCCTTCTGAGCTTTGTACTACGCGTGAAGGAGACAAGGTGTGCTGCCATGTGCAAAAGAATCGCTAGGTCACTTTTGGTTTTGTTTAATAGATGTCTATTCACCGCAGCTGTTTGCATCATTGGGACTATCTTGTCGGGGTGTAAAAACCAGAATAAAATGTCCACCACACCCGTAGTGGCTCACCCACCAGAAGTGCAGAAATATTTTGTGCATTTTGTGTTTGTAACTGTCACTACATCTCTGCCTCGCAGAAAATCAACAGTACAAATGTATGTCCACTACACACACCACCAGTATATGTCCACTACACACACCACCAGTATATGTCCACTACACACACCACCAGTATATGTCCACTACACACACCACCAGTATATGTCCACTACACACACCACCAGTATATGTCCACTACACACACCACCAGTATATATCCACTACACACACCACCAGTATATGTCCACTACACACACCACCAGTATATGTCCACTACACACACCACCAGTATATGTCCACTACACACACCACCAGTATATGTCCACTACACACACACACACCACCACCATCCCATCTTTGCCAGACACATAAGGACTCTGTGAGGACAAAATAGTATAGTTAAACACTTGTTATTGTGGCCATGATTTCATATCAAATGGTTGTCGACCAGATTTCCCTTACCAAATGCAATTCAATATCAGGCTTCTTGGTTCTGCTTCTGCTCTGATCTTGGTCATGACCTTCATCCCTGTACGTAGCAGAACCAACTGTCGTATGTTTAGACATCCCAGGCCTGAATTATAATTATACAAGATAGGCTCTTATGGTGTGCATTAATAAGAAATGACAATACTTACAGCACCAAAGCAGCACTATCACTACTGGCACTGGTGATCTGATTAGAGAGATTATTACCACTGTGAAGACAAACACCACACTGTCAACAGTGAACATTAATGAGTAAGCATGTGTAAGTACAAATGGAGCTACCCTGTGTACCCCTAAGGTTCCCTTTGATCTAAACCCACCCCTCTACACCCTCTCTCTACACACTCCCACCCCTCCCTCTACACCCTCCCCTCCCTCTACACCCGCCCCCTCCTTCTACACACTCCCCCCTCTGTACCCTCCCCTCCCTCTACACCCTCCCCCTCCTTCTACACACCCCCTTCCCTCTACACTCTCCCCCTCCCTCTACACACCTCCCCTCCCTCTCCTTCTACACTCTCCCCTCCCTCTCCTTCTACACTCTCCCCTCCCTCTACACCCTCCCCCTCCCTCTATATCCTCCCCCTCGACCCCCACACACACACATCCCTCACAGATGATGGGAACCAAGCCAGGATCATTACAGGAGCTGTTCTCCATGAGAATCCCCTATGTAAGTGGTTTACACACTCCACCACACATGCTAGGCCACACCCACCTTCCATGATCACACTCATACTGTTTGTTGACACAATCTTACCTGTTCTGATATCTCTGAGGGGTCCTGCTGGTGTGTGGGAGACTGGCCTGAAGTGTTAGGGAAGTTAAGACGGGTCCAATGCCATATGATCACACACAGTAGTAGCCTTACCATCAGTGTGAGGTGTGGCAGGTATGTGAGGTGCCCACTTCCTACGGCTGACATCCATGTAACCTTTGATGTAGAGGATGAGTCCAAGCACAAAGATAACTATAACTCCAAAGATAACTATAACTCCAAAGATAACTCCAATGACTGCTCCAATCACTGTACTATCTGTATCATAATGACCTAGGAAGAACAAAAGGAACAATATAAACCCAACAGCTGCACATCATTGGAACAAAGGGGAACCCTACCTTGAGTACTTGTGGAGTTATTTGTCATTGTAGGGGCTGGGGATGAGGCACCATGTGATCTTGCAAACAAACCAATATATTTTATAATGGCAATAACATCCCTAAGGTTACCTGTAGTAATGGCTGTTGATATAAGAAGAAAAGACAGCTTTTAGCCCACACACACAGAACACAACTCAACAGCCATAAAATACAGTTTTACGTCTGAGCTTATCAAGACTTGTACTAAACCATACGCATGGCTTGGTGTAGCACCACATCACCAGACCACACCTCCTTGGTGTATGTGTAGCACCACATGACCAGACCACACCTCCTTGGTGTATGTGTAGCACCACATGACCAGACCACACCTCCTTGGTGTATGTGTAGCACCACATGACCAGACCACACCTCCTTGGTGTATGTGTAGCACCACATGACCAGACCACACCTCCTTGGTGTATGTGTAGCACCACATGACCAGACCACACCTCCTTGGTGTATGTGTAGCACCACATGACCAGACCACACCTCCTTGGTGTATGTGTAGCACCACATGACCAGACCACACCTCCTTGGTGTATGTGTAGCACCACATGACCAGACCACACCTCCTTGGTGTATGTGTAGCACCACATGACCAGACCACACCTCCTTGGTGTATGTGTAGCACCACATGACCAGACCACACCTCCTTGGTGTATGTGTAGCACCACATCACCAGACCACACCTCCTTGGTGTATGTGTAGCACCACATCACCAGACCACACCTCCTTGGTGTATGTGTAGCACCACATGACCAGACCACACCTCCTTGGTGTATGTGTAGCACCACATGACCAGACCACACCTCCTTGGTGTATGTGTAGCACCACATGACCAGACCACACCTCCTTGGTGTATGTGTAGCACCACATGACCAGACCACACCTCCTTGGTGTATGTGTAGCACCACATGACCAGACCACACCTCCTTGGTGTATGTGTAGCACCACATGACCAGACCACACCTCCTTGGTGTATGTGTAGCACCACATGACCAGACCACACCTCCTTGGTGTATGTGTAGCACCACATGACCAGACCACACCTCCTTGGTGTATGTGTAGCACCACATGACCAGACCACACCTCCTTGGTGTATGTGTAGCACCACATGACCAGACCACACCTCCTTGGTGTATGTGTAGCACCACATGACCAGACCACACCTCCTTGGTGTATGTGTAGCACCACATGACCAGACCACACCTCCTTGGTGTATGTGTAGCACCACATGACCAGACCACACCTCCTTGGTGTATGTGTAGCACCACATGACCAGACCACACCTCCTTGGTGTATGTGTAGCACCACATGACCAGACCACACCTCCTTGGTGTATGTGTAGCACCACATGACCAGACCACACCTCCTTGGTGTATGTGTAGCACCACATCACCAGACCACACCTCCTTGGTGTATGTGTAGCACCACATCACCAGACCACACCTCCTTGGTGTATGTGTAGCACCACATTACCAGACCACACCTCCAAATCCATACTATTTATGTTATCTTAGTACCAGAACATATCCTCTCACTCACACACACACACACACACACACACACACACACACACACACACACACACACACACACACACACACACACACACACACACACACACACACACACACACACACACACACACACACAAAGGATATCGTGCCAACCTGCAGGGCTAGTTAGGTCGGTTCCCCTCTCAGATTTACGGTTCCGGATCCGGCCTTCCGGGCACGCGTAGCCCCCCCCCTCGAGTATACTAATACCAGCATAGATAGTAGAATACATGGATTGGAAACGAGAGAGATTACGGGGTTTCATCCGCGTTTCGACTTCCGTAAACTATTTGACCTCCAGGTTTCTTGTAGATGTCTACAGGTATCGTTCTGATTGCTATTGCCTCGGTCCTGGAAGTTGAAGGGTCCCGTTTAAACAAGTCACCCCGCGGGTGAAGCTGGCCAAAGAAATAAGAAAACTTCATGGGCTTCGGGCCCACGAACGAGCCGGTTCGATAATCAATTAACTTCCAGTAGAAGAAGCTGCGACACAAATGACAATTTATAGATGGAATACTGACTAAACAATTCTAGAATGATTATAGATCAGTTTAAAATAGTTCTAGTTCATGACGTACCAATGTTTCGTGAGTAAAATCCCACAAAAAGTGATCACTTGTAGTACAGAAAACACCTATTTTTGAATGTAACTTCGTATGCGAAGGCTTTCAAGCCTTAAAAATACCACAGGGCAATACGTCTTGTGCAGCAACAAGATTTATGTCATAAAAAATCTAGCAGAGTTGTTACGTTCAATGAGGAAAAGTACACAACCAAAACTCGGCCCAACTATGGCCTTCTGGCCTATACCTTATGTAGAACTACAATACAACACACGTACCTTCCGTTTGTAGTGCCAGAAAAGCTATCTGAAGTATTAGTAAGTTTGGAAACACGAAAAAAAACTCACCTGACAAAGACTCCAGGGAATTTCAAGTACCTCGAAAAACGAGTAACGGACTGTACGCGGGAAATGACGTCACGTACGTATTTAGGTATAGCGTTTCCAATCCATGTATTATACTATCTATGATACCAGAGATAATATACTATCTCTGCTAGTACACAGGACCGGGGGGTATAATTTTGATCCTCTCCGGGATAAGTTACACGATTCACTTACCAGATCTATGGTATATGAAGAGAGCCATGGCGAAAAAAAGGAGAGTCGGCATCCAAAAAAGATTGAACATTCTTGTTCTGAGTAGGGGTTGATATACTACTGTGTCTGTGGGCCGTGGCCTACTGGACGGTACCAACGAAGCCAGTTACAGCACGTGCAGCAGCTTCCCCAGTCGTATATAGTCTCGTACCCAGACCGTCTAGACGTAAGCGATTATCGCACTACGTCTGTACCGAGTAGGGGATTGGAAACACTAGCAATTAACACCTTATTCACGGGCAATGCGAGTAAAACCACGAAACCATGTAAGTGCTGGTACTGTCAAAGCAGGCTGAACACTCAATGACTATTGTTTCATGCATTTAAACAAATCATAATGTCAAAGCACATAAGAACAAGACACATAAGAACAAAAATTTTAATGGAATCAGATCTGTTTTCGAAGAGGTTTAGCTTTTTTGTAGAGTCTTTTTCATAGCTCCTTTATACCGTTCTATCCATGCACTGGCCAATGAAAAACCCCTCACCGTAACCCACAGCTCTACAATCATAGTCATCAACTTTGCAGCCACTTCATCATCCCACGTTGCTGCTATCAAGGACCAGTGAAACAAAACATCCTCACTCTGCTGTAGTTCAGATCTTACTACACCTAGTTCCTGTCCGGCATGAATATCGGAAGTTTCGTTAGAAACTTCCATATAGGATTTGACCCCGACTATGAATGTCATTAAAAAAACGCGACCCGTCTGTAACAACACTCCCGACGATCGGATCGTGTAGCTTGTTTTAGCAATCGATCTAGAAGTCAAAAATGAGTAGTTTCGTTTTTGTTTCATGTCGCTGAACCGCGTGGTTGTTGAGAACAAGAGTGTACTGCCCGTCCTCGTACCCAGTCTCGGAACAAGGGGCGGGTCGTCTTCTTCTCCTTCTCCTTCTTCTTGGCAACGCATAACTCAGGACAGGAAAATTTCTAAGCGATGAAAATTTCACCAATAGCTTCAGAATCGGCTGGAGGACTCGCTTTTATATAATATATGAAAAAAAAATTAAGAAAACAAGTAAATAAAAACATTCTCTACGAGAAAGTTGGTGGGATATAGGATTTGATTATGACATTGGTGGTGTAAAAAGCAAGGAAACAAGGTCTTATCAGAAGGGAAAATGTCATAGTCCTGTATTTAGCACACAAACAACACATGCCCTAGAAATGTGCTAAATATAGGACTATGACATTTTCCCTTCTGATAAGACCTTGCTTCCTTGCTTTTTACACCACCAATGTCATAATCAAATCCTGTATCCCACCAACTTTCTCGTAGAGAATGTTTTTATTTACTTGTACAGAATAGTCCTCCACGATTAATTGCATTCAGCCACTCTGCAGTTGAAGCAGGATTATCTCCATTGGTCTCTATAAGCTCATGTAGACTAAGAAACATCCTCTGCAGCCTTGTTTGAATGTGGCAAGTGAAACAATGGGATACTGGTAGTGGGATTTAGAATCTTATGCAACACTGTGGCAGTCCATTGCAATGTTGCATCAATTGTAAGAGACACTTCTAAAATAGGTTGTTGATCACTAGAAACCTCTATTCTACACAGAATCAGTGGTAGATGAGAAGTAATAACCCACGGGAGTGACACTGTAAACGTGGACACACGGGATGTAAGTTGCTGAAGAGATCTGATATGGCTGTTGACAAATGTGGAAAGGGGCAACGACACAGTGAGATGTGGGTCATCAGCAGGTTGTTCTTCCGAGCACAAAAAAAGATGACCAACACAAGGTGACATATAGAGCCCAGTAGAAGCTTGCACAGTAACAAGGGAACGTGGGATGGAGACCATGAGTGTCACAGGCTTTCTCTTTTGCTGGTCTGTATATTTTCTAACTCTTCCAAGTCGAAACTTTGACCCACCCATGCCTGATCTCTGCTGAAACAAAATAAATTTGTATTGGAATATGCATAGGTATTGAACTAGTCCTATTTTATCTCTGACCTAACAAAATCAAGTTTTAGGTGTCACTTTCAAACGCGCGTATAGTAACCGCGCAACGCACTTGGGGCTATCCCTGTGTACCAAGCCACAGTTCAGGGCTAGTAGTATTGGAAAAAGCATATGAAGGAAAGTCTTGTCGTGCAACCGACCGTCGAAACATCCCGGGCAAACATATCGGTTAAAAAACACATAACAATATCCTACTCGAGCAAGGATTAGTTTTAAAGCTTAAAACTTTCATCAAACCACAATACTACATCCGTAAGATACTTATAGCGTAAAGAATAGGCTAAAGCTTTACCAGATACTGAGCGGTTACCCGGGCAAAAAAAAATTCTTTCTTTCACTACTTTCAAGCGAAAAACTTACGGATATAAATTAGGCTACCGCAATTAGAATTCATACATCAAAAGAGAATTTATAGAACTATTCGTTGGCTGCATACTTGTAACATTTAGGCTTACTTTCTAAGAGATTCCGACGAAAATCAGATCTTCTCCAAAAAAAATCCACCCCTTTTCACACTTTTAGAGGTGTGATTACCACTACCTCGGATGTCCCGCACATAAGGTATAGCTCACGTGATGTGTTTCCAATCCCCTACTCTATTATCTATGTCTGTACGTAGTGATTTATGAGGGACAAAATTCACATTTTTCTGTCGATGCGATACTTTTTTATCGCCTTATTAATCCACCACGCGGCTAAAACATCGCCTTCGACGAACAATCTACGTTATCGAGGGTACAGCGATCGATCGGATACATGTGTATAGCTGGACTCGAGCATCGATTCAGTGGTAAATCATACATAGGCTATTTCACGTTCAATAAAAAGCCCTATATTTAATACCCTTCATACAGGATATGTTCAGGATCCAGGCTGGAAGGGAGTGTGTATGTATGTGCATATGTTTGTGTGCGTGGTGTGTGCAGTGTGCGTTCGCATGTGTGATCAAAGCATGTGTGTGTGTGTGTTTGTGTGTGTGTGTAGGTGCCCCTCCCCTCCCCTTGGTAAAACTGATCCTTTGCTAGTCACTATGCCCCCTACATAGAAATTGATAATATAACGTTTACTCACCAAGCTAGGGGAAGCTATGCTAATTGTGCAATTCTAATCTTCAGACCCCAATGAGATTTTCTTGCGTGTGTGTGCAGTGTGCGCTCGCATGTAAGGATATGAAATTTCTATCTAAAAATTCATGTGTATGTTTGTGTGTGTGTGTGTGTGTGTGTGTGTGTGTGTGTGTGTGTGTGCGCGCGCGCGCGTGATTGTTGTGCGTGCATGCGTACGCGCACTTTGCGTATATGGGTGTATGTGCAGTGAGCGCTCGCATGTGTGATATGAGATTATCTTAAAATTCATGTGAGTGTGTGTGTGGGTGTGTGTGGATGGGTGCCCCTCCCCTACCCCACCCCTTGGTAAAACTGATCCTTTGCTAGGCACTATGTCCCTGTATTGTCCTCCAAAAGATAAGACTGCTACCAACATTGAAATTAATAACATTATATAATGGATTTTAGCTTTGCAGTTTTAATCTAAGAGATTTATTCATTTTTGCACCATTGACACCTTTATAGAATTAATGAGGCAGCTGCTTTTGGTCTTTGGTAATGTCCCCCACTTGATAAGCCTGTCCTCCTACCAGTGGCTAGCTTGGTGGCCATTTCATGGCTGGAGTGTTGATTGACTTTGCTGGTCCATTTCTTTGGTAAGAATAAACAACTATTATTGTATCATGTGTATTGCATCTGTATGTGGACAAGTAAATAAAAAACATTCTCTATGAGAAAGTTGGTGGCATATAGGATTTGAAGGCAATGGTGGTGTAAAAAGGAAGGAAACAAGGGTCTAATAAGAAGGGAAAATGGAATAGTCCTATATTTAGCACATTTCTATATGTAGGATATAGTATGTTGTTCGTGTGCTAAATATAGGACTATTCCATTTTCCCTTATTATTAGCTTCCTTTTTACACCACCATTGCCTTCAAATCCTATATGCCATTCCCACCCCCCCACCCCCCCCCCCTGCTTGCCATGGTACATATTTGTGTGACCATACATCCTGTGCTGTTCTCCAGTGGGTTTGAGTGTTCTGTTTAATATACAGCTCTATCGATGTAAGCTTAAAGCAGATTGCTGTAACAGAGTCTAATCAGAGCCTCTTAAAAGACACAAGGCGGAGTACAGATAGCCCCGATGATGCAAGCCACCTTGAAATGTTGGAACTCCCACACGTCCTAGAGGACAGCAGAAGAACCACGAGCGGTGAAGATTCTGGAAGCACAATCCCCCTTGGAGACAGCAGGAGTGCGACTCCTCTTAAAGAAGCAGTGGGGGCTCAGACCCCTTGTAAGTGCACCAGTAGCAGCCCGGTCCATCTTGAAGTCTTAAGGACCAAGCTTCATTCCAAGGACATTGCAAGAATAGGAGGAGCAAGGTAAGGGTGGGGGGGGGGGGGGGGGGATGGAGGGACCTACCACAGAGGATGGTGGTTAGTAAAGGACTGTGGTGGAGAAGAGGTCCACGAAAAATTCTGTGTGTGGGAGGTGGGAGAAGGAGAGGTTGTTAGGGCCAGAGCGAACATCACAATAAAAAGCATGAATTAAGGTGCTTGCTACTTTTTAAATATGGCTATTTTTCTCCCTCTCTCTGTGCAGCCTAAGAGACAGTGGAGTGGATGTAGGGAGCACTGGTGACATCAAGATGGCTGGAACGTCGATAGTGTAGGAACCTCCTTTGCCCTTTCAACCGATACATGTCTGCACAGTGCATTATAACACTGCTCACTTCACTTATATGTACAATCATTATGTTCAGATATACCTATTATATATATTCGCATATGTATTCTTACATGTATGTATCCAATGCATAGCATTTCTGGTATGTACATGTATGTAGTTATTTATTCTGGTCATGAAAATGAGTACTAAATAACATCAAGTGGACCAACACGCAACATATCTCATACACGACTGTATACACAATAGATTCCTGTGTTAATTAATAATTTGCCTCAACCTATTTTTAACGAAAGCCAATGCCATCAATGAATAATTAATGAAATGATTATATATAATTAATGGCAGAATTTTAGTCATTGGGTCTGGGGCCGAGACTGATATAGAGCTGGATAAACAGAAATCAGGCCATACAGTATTGCCGACATACGGTAAACCACTCATACTCTTTCAACAAAGAGCACCAAGCAGCAAAGCATAGTTTCAAAATCAGACCTCACATCTATTTGTTAAACTAGACAGATGACATCACAGTTGCGAATGGATTAAGGAACATGACCCGTATGCATTAGGTGGCATACCTTGGCTGCTGACCCATCAGCCACACCCACTTACAAGCTAATATTTATGGCAGAGCAGTGATCATGAAGTCAAGAATAGCAGTTAAAAAAAGTTTACATCCACAGGCTTGTTGCTCATGCCAGCCATGTCAGTGATTGTCAATGATCAAGATTTCAAAATAAATAAATTGAGATCAGTATGGAGAACTGCTATACTCAGTGGTTGTCTACCATATATTTCATAATCTGTCTTCTCAATAATGCAAGGATTGACAAGCTTTTGATCAGCCATTTCATGCTGGTATGTGACCCTCCATCACTCCATCGACCCAGCTGGTACTTGGATTCAGTGATATTTTCTTTCGTATACATATGAAATTTAGGATTGGGATATAAGTTTACGCACAAATTGAATTAATTCGTTAAACACGTACACAAGTTAAAAAACTTTACGATGCAACCTACGCGCATGCGCAAAATATTCCTTTTATCGCACATCGTGATTAGATTTGAAATTTGTGTCCCTCGTGAATCTTAATTTTACTGGGAAGCGATGCAACCGAAAGCAAGCCACAGGTTTCATGTACTAACGGATCTAATGATAAGGCGAGTTGTACTCCGTCTGACTGCATTTCATGTGTAGTATTTCAGTTGAAAGCGCGTGTATTAGGTTGATGCGGCTTCATTTAGAGAATGTCTTCTTCAGTATAGTTCCTAAAACCGTCATTTGTATTGAAAGAGCATTAAAACATCGGTTACTGCTTCGTGTGGTGCTGGTGGGACCTTGTCTCGAGAACCTGTTGGGATTTGCAGGGTCACACAAATGTCTCTGGTCGCCAGGGAACCGCTGAGATTGCAATCTGTTAGCGCTGCCTTCAGCATAGCCAGCATGTCATTCATTGTCCGTAAACACTCCTGGGTATAATCCCCATGCAGTGTGTTACAAACACCCGTACATCCACTGCGAGCTACTTTGGTGTGACTTTGAACTACTCAGTTCGTACCTACATGTTTGTATTGGTACTTATTGGGCCACGACACTGGTTATCTCGCTGTTGCTTCCCGAGCAGTTGCCCAGCACCACCTGTGTAGACCAGAGCATTGTCCGGCGCCTGTACAGTCAGAATCGCTTCAACAGTCCGTAATGCTCGTAGGCCGCATGTATTATTCGTTAGTTGTTTTATAAAACTGTTAACACAAATGAAAGACATCCTCAACCTATGCATTGTCTAATTATTAAGAATAGATCTAAATATGGGGGTCGAGGCAGCGAAAAGGGACCTAGCGCATATTACAAAAATTTTCAGGAAAGGAATTAAGGGGCATCAAAATACACGCGTGCAATAAAAATGTAAAAAATTCCGACAGGACCCTGTCATTTCCAGTGCGTAAGAAATATGTTATAGAGGTCATAGGTGTCTCTTTGAATATAAAAACTTGAAAAAATATATGCACTTTCGCTGCCTCGATCCCATTAATAGTCCGTGCACCTGCTGACACTGGTTTGAGTAAATTTATGCGCCATGATTGTAGCTATAGATGAATTATTAAACGGGGGCTTGCTAGCTGTACCGTAGCTGTACCATTATTGTACCGTACGGTAATTAGCTTTGAATATTGTAATTGGAGGGCAAAATGTGGTAATTGGAGGGCAAAAATGGTGGGCTCGCCTCCTTTTGATAATTTCCCGAAATCATGTATTTCTAATTGATTTTTACCCTACTGCCCAGCGCAAAAGATTCTTACTCCTCGATTCGTTGGCCCTAGATTTGAAAGTGAGGATTATACAAACCTTGGTGTTGTGACGGCTCAGACTTTTTTTTGTTGTTGTTGCTGCAGCAGACCCTGAGGAAGAACTACTGTAACAGTTTTAATGCATAGATTTTGTACTTCGTGTGTGAAATTTCAATTAAAATGTCGAGGGGTGGGGCTGGTGGGTTGGTGAGTGTTGCAAAAGCGGACATATTGACGGGAAATAACCGTCATATCATAACGTTAACTATAACATCCGTAATTGCTTGTCACAAGATATTAACTATAAAAATTTAGATCGTGCTGGGCGTCTTATTTTTTGCATGTAAGGCCATGCAGAGTTGGTTAAATTCTAGTTTCTGATGCCATGAAATATTGTTCGGGTTACATTATTCGGCTTACATGAAATTTTAGTCCGTGTTAAATGGCACCAATAATTACACACAAGTGAACTTGCAATGCATCCTGCCGCTCAGATGCTTTCAAAGGCTCCCCCCACCCATCTCCAACATCTGGGTCGTCAAATGTAATCTTTATTTACCATCAGCCACATCTAGGATTCTACACCTCAGGTACATGCATGCCAAGCTGTGGAAGTAGCAACTAGCTCTGATTACCCCTTGGATTGGGTTAAAATCTGTTGCATTAATATCGGTCCTGGATTTGGCTTTGCTCCTGTCATACGCGAGCTATGTTTGCTTGCGATGGTGTTTCATTGTCCATTTCAAAATGTAATAGAGGCTGTTTTCTAGACAAGAGGTTTCTCACCGATCCCCTGTCAATAGAGCAAATCTTTCTGATGTTATCTCGTACCCAGGCCCAGGTTTCTGTACCGATGATGTAATCCATCCGCTATTACACACACCGGATGCTCGGTGAACTGGGCTGGGACCGAGAGTGAACTGCCAATGATGTCCCGTGTAGACCTACACTCACAGGTTCTTTTATTTCTCACTGCTGTATGTACAGCGACGACACAATACTAGTGTGTGTCCGTACAAGCCTCTGCGGGATGCTCCAGTGCCTCGTACCCATCTTGCCAGTCACTCGAGGCATCCTTCGTAACCTCTCCTCCCGCCAGGGGCCCGGGAAGTGCTCAAGGTGGACCTCCTAGATGGAGACCACTCCCTCACCACGCTTGTTTTCGTGAACGCCACGGACCTTTCCCTGTCTATTGTTGGAAGCACGTCATCGCGTGTGTCGTGCTCGTTCAATTCCTCCAACGCAACAAACCTACACTCCCTCCATCTCTACGGACTGAGGACTGTTGTTATCTTGTCTGTAAACGCACCCACACACACTCACATGAATTTTAAGATAATCTCATATCACACATGTGAGCGCTCACTGCACACACACCTCCACACACCCATATACGCAAAGTGCGCGTACGCACGCACAACAATCGCGCGCGCGCACACACACACACACACACACACACACATACACAAACGTACACATGAATTAATTCCATATCCTTAGATCACACATGCGAGCGCACACTGCACACACACCCACACACGCAAGAAAATCTCATTGGGGTCTGAAGATTAGAATTGCACAATTAGCATAGCTTCCCCTAGCTTGGTGAGTAAACGTTATATTATCAATTTCTATGTAGGGGGCATAGTGACTAGCAAAGGATCAGTTTTATCAAGGAGAGGGGAGGGGCACCTACACACACACAAACTCACACACATGCTTTGATCACACATGCGAACGCACACTGCACACACACACACACACACACACACACACACACACACACACACACACACACACACACACACACACACACACACACACACACTCCCTTCCTGCCTGGACCCTGAACATAACCTGTACGAAGGGTATTAAATATAGGGCTTTCTATTGAACGTGAAATAGCCTATGTATGATTTACCACTGAATCGATGCTCGAGTCCAGCTATATACATGTATCCGATCGATCGCTGTACCTCGATAACGTAGATTGTTCGTCGAAGGCGATGTTTTAGCCGCGTGGTGGATTAATAAGGCGATAGAAAAAAAAATGCGACGGAAGTCAGCCACTACGACAAATTATTACCAGATCGAAGATAAGATCGATCGATGATAGGAAAAGCGGTCGCTACGATTGATAAAGTACACGCATCGACAGAAAAATGTGAATTTTGTCCCAAACGGCGCTTCATCGTGATTATACTGATCGTTTACGTCATAGACGGTCTGGGTACGAGACTAAGTTGGGGGGGGGGGGGGGGGGAGAGGTCAAATACATTGTATATTTACGAGTCTGGTACCCAGACCGCACTTACGTAAGCATTGGGCTATTCCATTTAATGACGTACAGGGGTACTGATTATACACTACAATATATCACCCTGGATTGTAAAAACCAGAATAAAATGTCCACCACACCCGTAGTGGCTCACCCACCAGTAGTGATGAATTAGAGGTATTTTGTGCATTTTGTGTTTGTAACTGTCACTACATCTCTGCCCCATAGAAAATCAACAGTACAAATGTCCACTAAAACCACCAGTATATGTCCACTACACACACCACCAGTATATGTCCACCACACACACCACTAGTATATGTCCACTACACACACCAAAAGTAAATGTCCACTACACACACCACCAGTATATGTCCACTACACACACCACCAGTATATGTCCACTACACACACTACCAGTACACACTTCCTGGATCAATACACTAAGTTTCTCTGCTTGTCAACCATAGCATGTGGTTGAGTTGAAACAATGGGTGAATCTTCTCCCTGATATACCACCACAACTTCAGCTCCTCCTCCTCCACTCTGAAGTGGCACGACAGCTGGAGGAAACACACAAGTCCTGCAAAGGAGATACCATAAGCCTTACATAACCACACACCCACCATAAGCCTTACATAACCACACACCCACCATAAGCCTTACATAACCACACACCCACCATAAGCCTTACATAACCACACACCACCATAAGCCTTACATAACCACACACCCACCATAAGCCTTACATAACCACACACCACCATAAGCCACATAACCACACACCACCATAAACCTTACATAACCACACACCCACCATAAGCCTTACATAACCACACACCCACCATAAGCCTTACATAACCACACACCACCATAAGCCACATAACCACACACCACCATAAGCCTTACATAACCACACACCCACCATAAGCCTTACATAGCCACACATCCACCATAAGCCTTACATAACCACACATCCACCATAAGCCTTACATAGCCACACACCACCATAAGCCTTACATAACCACACACCACCATAAGCCTTACATAACCACACACCACCATAAGCCTTACATAACCACACACCCACCATAAGCCTTACATAACCACACACCACCATAAGCCTTACATAACCACACACCACCATAAGCCTTACATAACCACACATTCACAAACTACACAGCATGACATACCGAGTATGATCTCCAGATCCTTCTTCAGCAGTGCTACTAGGAGGGTTCCCAGACCCATAGTTTTCCGTAGGATCAACGAGTGTCTGGGTCCCATGCTGTGGATCTTTGCCAGGCCCACAAGGACTCTGTAACTACAGATGGACAAAATAGATAGCTAAACACTTGTTATTGTGGCCATGATTTCATGTCAAATGGTTGTCGACCAGATTTCCCTTACCAAATGCAATGCAATATCAGGCTTCTTGGTTCTGCTCTGATCTTGGTCGTGGCCTTCATTCCTGTACGTAGCAGAACCAACTGTCGTACGTTTAGACGTCCCAGGCCTGAATTAAACGAGATAGGCTCTTATGTTGTGCATTAATAAGAAATGACAATACTTACAGCACCAAAGCTGCACTATCAGTACTGACACTGGTGATCTGATTAGAGAGATTATTACCACCATGAAGATAAACACCATACTGTCAACAGTGAACATTAATGAGTAAGCATGTGTAAGTACAAATGGAGCTACCCTGTGTACCCCTAAGGTTCCCATTGATCTAAACCCACCCCTCTACACCCTTCTCTCCCTCCACACCCTCCCCTCCCTCCACACCCTCCCCCTCCCTCTACACTCCCCCTCCCTCTACACCCTCCCCTCCCTCTACACACTCCCCTCCTTCTACACCCTCCCCCTCCCTCTCTCTCTACCCAAGCCAATTGATCTCTTACAAAAGCTCACCTCTGAAGCCACAGTGGAGTTAAGGTCAAGCTGACCCCTCCCTCTTCCCTCTTCCCCTGAAGCCAAAGTGGAGTTAAGGTCAAGTTGACCCCTCCCTCTTCCCTCTTCCCCTGAAGCCAAAGTGGAGTTAAGGTCAAGTTGACCCCTCTGCCTCCTGTAGATCAACACACCAATGGTGGTGATGATGGTGATGAGGATGGTGATGACAATGGTGATGATGGTAGTCGTGGTAACAGCAATAGGCACCACTAGTGAAGTGGTGCTGTTACTGCTGTTGGTCACCACTGCAATGAGGAAGGTTAGAGGGAGAAGGGAGGGAGTGGAGGGAGGGAAAAGGGAGGGAGGAGGGAGTGGAGGGAGGGAGCAGGGGAGAGAGAAAGGAGGGAGGGAGGGAGAGAGGAGAGGGGAGGGAGGAGCAAAGATAAGTAATAGAACAGGTCACCATAATAATACTATTATGTGCGTGTACATGTGCTAATGAGCTGGGCTCACCTGTATGCATGGTAGACAGAGAGCCGTCTGGGGAGGAGGAGATGGCTGGGGAGGAGGAGCTGGTAGGACAACTCATACCCTTCAGTACAGTGCTGCAGGATGCTGTGTTGTCTGACAGACAGGATACGTTTGCCCCTTCAAGCCCCGCCCATCCATCGTCAGACCTGCATGTCATGACCACCTGTATGCTCCTGTTATGGACATAGGCCCATTCCACCACCAGAGAACAGGTCAGGTTTGCCAGGTGAATGGATACACTGGGTCCAGGGGTGGCACCAACTGGAAACCTCTGATCTAGGTACTCTGTCCTCAATACGAGGGATTCAGTACCTAATATGGTACATACCACCACCATTGAGTGAGGGTCACCACAGACATGAGTCGAGGTGAGGTTAACAGTTGTCTGATCTGTAGGGAGCGGAAGGTAGCAGATGACATGCACACACACACACACACAAACACACACATACCAGTATATATACATACACATACACACACATCCAACTTACATACCACCATCACTACATACCACCATCACTACATACCACCATCCCTACATACCACCATCACTACGTACCACCATCACTACATACCACCATCACTACATACCACCATCACTACGTACCACCATCACTACATACCACCATCACTACATACCATCATCACTACATACCACCATCCCTACATCCACCATCACTACGTACCACCATCACTACATACCACTATCACTACATACCACCATCACTACGTACGGTCCTATACGTACCACCATCCCTACGTACCACCATCACTACATACCATCATCACTACATACCACCATCACTACATAACATCATCACTACATACCACCGTCACTACATACCACCATCACTACATACCATCATCACTACATACCATCATCACTACATACCACCATCACTACATACCACCATCACTACATACCACCATCACTACATACCATCATCACTACATACCATCATCACTACATACCACCATCACTACATACCACCATCACTACATACCATCATCACTACATAAAGCGTTGCTTGAGACAATCACCAAAGTCATGGTTAGTTGAAGTCCAAATTGCAGAGTAGTATAACTGGGATGGGGAGGGGAGGGAGGGAGGGGGGAGAGAGGGGAAGGGGATAGGGAGGGGGAAAGTGATTATGAAGTGCAAATCACCGTCCCCATTACTGCTACCTCGCCATCATCACGTGACTATATACCCTTATGAAGCTACGTTATTATCATGAAGCAGACCTGGTAGCTGGCCCAGAGATAATATCTCTGGCTGGCCTGGTAGCTGATTAGATAAAAGTGAGAATGTTACTAGCTAAGGCCCCCGAGTGGCGAGGCTGCCGCACCACTTGGGGGGCCAACATTCTGCCGCACCACTCGGGGGCCTTAGCTCGTAACATAAATTTCTGCCGCGCCACTAGGGGGGCCTTAGCTCGTAACATTCTGCCGCACCACTCGGGGGGCTTAGCTCGTAACATTCTCGTCAACGTCGAAAGACTAAAGAGACAAATTTGTACGACCCTATTGGCCAGTCTTCAAGACGATGGTAATACAGTCTCTTTGTGCCTTAATACTAGCACGTACGTACAGGGGTAATACGGGCCCTCTGAGCCTCACGTGCGTGTGGTCAGGCATAATTATTTTCATCTCTGTTGTTTTAAACCACCAAACGCCTCCTACGTCACCCACACATACCTCACCATCTTGAATCATAGCAAGCGCAGACAGTCGTATAGATAACAGATAGTCCTAGTCGTAAAGAGGCAGAGCTCTTTATTCGCTGAGGATACGAGATATAATGAGGCACGAGATGGTCACGTGAACAAGAGGACACGTTTGCCGCCCTCCGGTTTACTAACAGTTTAATTGTCACATTATCTGTTTACTTGTATTGTTTACATACGATGAGATACGTCATGTGTGCAAGCTAAACTGAAGTGATTGGGTGCTAAGTACCTAAAGTACGTGATGGGAGGTTATCATTTATCACACCTAAGCTGCTAAGTGGGTAACAACGGACCCTACTTGAACCATAGATTGAAGGTATTATTCAATCTATGCTTGAACGCTGCAATCCGATTGGACTGCACTCAGCAGAACAAAATATAGTAGGCTTTAAATTGTTTTCAGTTGCATCTTTTTATAAATGTTTTCACCATATCATGTGTTTGCACATTCAAGACCAGCTTTTCAAGAACTTTACAAGCAGTGTGTCAGGCAAATGAATTTGTCCTTCACATTCCACGTGCAGCCACGGCCCACCTCACCCACCCCCAAGCAGGGACCCTTGGTACCCTCTGGAGGTAGGAGAGAATATACATTTATTCATTAAGTACGTGTGTCGTCAATTCCACTGCACCAAAGCATAGAAGTGTTATCTGTAGTCAGCATTCCTGGTATCACACCATAAGAATGAAAGCCATGGCCAGTACGAGTGAGAGAACGAAGGCGCATTTAGGGTAATGTCTGGAGAAGGTTATTGTTAGTAGGATGAACATGCTGACGGGGAGCATAGCCACGCCTAGAATATACCATTGAGAGTAACATACTTCTGTGTATGATTTCTGGGCACGTGATCGCTGCGCTGCGTCATCTGTCGTTGCGCTGCCTTTGGCACTATGTATTCATATCTGCGACTATGTTTTGCAAAAATCAATTATTATTTCGAGGGGAAAAACCCAGGGAAAAACCCTTTATATATCTTTATTGACGGTCACTAAGCTTATGCTTATGTGGGATGTGAGGTAAGTGCATGTATGTGCATGTGCTGTGTATAAAGCTGCAGGGAAGTGAATTATATACCTCAGCCGGTCGAACCGCTCTCTATATGCCACTCCATTCATTGTTACCGACAGGCCTTGAAATATAATGTCTGGCTAAATATCGATGCGCGCGTTTAGGTTTGGGGTCTCGAGTTTTAGGGGTTTGAAGCGTCATCAAGCGTCATCCCAGGGAAGGCTCTCCGTTTTGCAGTACATTCTTTTTAAAAGCGGACAAGCACGGACTATGACCGTATATACACACTGCGTAATTATACGTATAACTAAAGTTATCTGAACGGGTTAGCTGCCTGGTAGGGGAGGCGGGCGGAGGTTACATATGGTATTGTTGACATGGCTACAGGCATGGGAAAAGTGTGAATATATAACGTTTGCAGTTATTTTATAACAACGTTAACCCTTTTAGTGCTACTACATCATCTGGTTTACCAATTTCCAACAAATGTGTTTGCTACTGGGAGACAGGGGAGGTGGTGGTGCTTCTGGGAGACAGGGGGTGTGCTTCTGGGAGAAAGGGGGGGGGGTGCCTCAGGGAAACGGGGGGGGGGGGGGGGGGGGGGGGGGTGCTTCTGGGAGACAGGAGAGTGGTGCTTCTGGGAAACAGGGGGTTGGTGCTTCTCATATTACATATGACTGAGGTGACAACAAGTATGGAACACGGGCCTTTATACATGCATTATGTGACTAGCTTTGACTACCAGACATGTCTGTGCCGAGTATGGTATCCATGTCACTCAAATAAATTTCTCTCAAGTACAGTGTCTTTACGTTAGTGCTAGCAGTGACTGTTCACTGGTGGAACGTTGAAGGTAAGATAACTGTGCTTTTGCTTAACATGACTGTTTGCGTTGCCTCCAGCGGTCTGTATGGGAAACCATAAGATCTCATGGAACTGCACAGTCCATGACTCAAATGCGTTGACTTTGAATGTGTCTAGACCAATGCACCTCAACACATGTTGTCCTGAATTCTACTTAAGCGAAAAACTGGGTGGAGACTGGCAACAGTTTGGGTTGATTGGTGCAAACTGGTCCTACCTCTGCAATGCTACTGTCACTGATAGGGATAATGTAACCAGAACCATGGCAGTGACTGCAGTGTGTGATACAGATGACCAGATGAATGGAACAGTCTTTATTTGTTTATCAGACAGTGGACCAGCAAGTGTTACATTTGCACTGTGTGAAACACCACTCCCATCTCCATCACCACTCCCATCACCACTGCCATCACCATCATCATCACCACTGCCATCACTATCAAGTGCTAATGGCTCAGAAGGTATGAAAACCGCCCACACATCACATTTGCTATATCACACGAGCTCACCTTACATTCTAACCTTACATCATATGAGCTCACCTTACATCACACGAGGTCACCTTACATCACACGAGGTCACCTTACATCACACGAGCTCACCTTACATCACATGAGCTCACCTTACATCACACGAGGTCACCTTACATCACACGAGCTCACCTTACAACACATGAGCTCACCTTACATCACATGAGCTCACCTTACATCACACGAGGTCACCTTACATCACATGAGCTCATCTTACATCACATGAGCTCACCTTACATCACATGAGCTCATCTTATATCACATGAGCTCACACGAGCTCACCTTACATCACACGAGCTCACCCTTCGATGGGCTGGACAAGCATGATGACATCGTCATATTAGTATAGTTGACATCATCATAGTCTCAATTGATGACATCACCTAGCTCCTCCAACACATAACTCTTTAACCACATGTGTGTGGCAGTACCCCAGGCCATTTGGACTGTCATGTTGATAGCAGTCATCATTTTGGTTGGTACACCCATATGCATTGTCGTGGTTCTGTTCATGAGACGCAAGGGGTTGGTGTGTTCATCACAAGGTAAGTCTGCTAGCTCACACAGTGATGTTAGTAATATGATGCTGGTATGTCCTTTTTTGAAGTCGTGGCGGCCAATCAAAATGATGAAGAAGCACCACCTGTGGACACCAACATGGGGTACAGTGACACATGTGTGCGGACTGTATAAATATTTCCTGGTCCATACTTTGGCTCAACCACAATACCTACGGAAACCTCGCTATGACTTTTACTTCCTCCCCACCCTCTCCCTCCCCCCTCGTGTGTGCTGGCACATTTTCCCACTCAATGACATTAGCAATCCTCTATACCATGAGGGGTCTCATGGGGGAGGGGTCCATGGGGTACACAGAGGGGTCCCATGGGGGAGGGGTCTCATGGGGGAAGGGTCCCATAGGGGAGGGGTCTCATGGGGTACACAGAGGGGTCCCACAATACCAAATAGAATGGTGTTCATGTCTTACCCTCATCCACACATAGGCCACATCAACCACCCTCTGCTAAATATCGACAAGTGCCTCTTACCCCGGCGGATGATGCACCTCCTTTACCACTATTGAAGCCAATGTGTGGCAACCAATCAGAGGCACCTGCGTAAGTGAACCACATGTGCTCTTGGTGAGCACAGTTTGCCCCGCCCCCACTCCTTACCACGCCCCCTACTCGTTAGTGGCAGTATGGGGACGAGCAATGACGATTCATTTGGAGACAATCATGTAATGATGATGATGATGTAATGATGATGTAATGATGATGATGATGATGTTGGTAGCCTTATAGTTGTGCTCTTTTCATTTGCAGGATGCCCGTTTTCTGATGGCATGTCATTCCACCTCACCCTGGCCAGTCCGATCAGTGAATATCCCACCTCAACCCCCCGGCCAGTCCCCCCCTGTAGCCCACCTCAACCTCCCGGCCAGCCCCCCCTGTAGCCCACCTCAACCTCCCGGCCAGCCCCCCCTTGTAGCCCACCTCAACCCCCCGGCCAGTCCCCCCCTGTAGCCCACCTCAACCCCCCGGCCAGTCCCCCCTGTAGCCCACCTCAACCCCCCGGCCAGCCCCCCCCTGTAGCCCACCTCAACCCCCCGGCCAGTCCCCCCTGTAGCCCACCTCAAACACACACACACACACACACACACATACACACACACACACACACACACACACACACACACACACACACACACACACACACACACACACACACACACACACACACACACACACACACACACACACACACACACACACACACACACACACACACACACACACACACACACACACACACACACACACACACACACACACACACACACACACACACACACACACACACACACACACACACACACACACACACACCCCGGTCAGTCCACCCCTCATTAAATTTCATCCTTTCTAATTATTTAAGAGCTACTGAATTACCCTTATGAATACCACGTTACCATTGCATGATACGTGCGCGTGGCACAAACTAAGAACTACTTGTTTCGTTCACCAAGAATGGATGCATTAAAAATAAGAAGACGACGATGATGGACTATAGCATTTTGTTCTCTAAAACTTCAAGCGCGACCTCATCTTCTATCTCACAAATGCCAGTGTGCGCCACAATATATTATATCATAATATTTGCATGCGACATTAATTCACACCAAACGGATCAATGAGCTGCGTGCATAGATTAATAAAATTAATTAAAGGGCGTGGTATTAAATTTAGTACTTAAAAAAACACGCCGTGCATTAACGATGTCTGGTCCTGTATACATGGACGAGCCTATTAGCTCAAACTGACACCTCAGATGGAGGACCAGGAGATAGTAACTTATTCGTCCTGGGTACCCGCTGGTATGTTATTCCTTCGGGGCCGATCTTGCCCGTTACTAGTAGATCGTAGTCCTCCTCGCCATCCTCGTCCCCTGTCAACTTCTCAGCCCTATTTCAGACGTGTACTGTAAACTTTACAAACATCCAAACCAGTGTACCAAATGTTAACAGCGGGTATATACTACTTTTACTACTACTGAAGCGGTAGATTAAAATATATGCATGAATTAAATAAACCGCAGCGCATCGGGGGTTTGGGGGGGGAGGTCGGGGGGGGGGGGGGGGGGGGGGGAACCATGCATATAGCTGGTATACGTATAGGCTTACATTGCGTTATGGCGTGACTCCCTGGTTATGGCTTCCGCCGGCTCAGAAGGTCTCACGGCTGAGCATAAAGTGCCGCCCTCAAACACCGCGGGGTCGTCTGCTGGCATCGTCGCGAGGGTAACGCTATCTCCTCTACGCCCACGTATCCAGAGCCATATCACGGCTATAATGGCGGCCAGAGAGCACACGCACACAAAGATTTCGACAAGCAGTATTCCAACCACTGACCCGATACATGTTGAGTCACTAGGGTTATATGACCAGGTTCCTGCAACGAACAAAGTATAATGAAACATAATTCCAACGCAATGTTACTAATTATTTCTCACGAAGGCAGTTGGCCATCTTGGTAGTACACACTGTTTATTTATGATGCCGATTTTCAGAATTACAGTTTTAATTGCTGTAGCCAGTTCCTTTCGATTTCGCATGCATGCAAATAAATAATTAAATATACACGTGCATGCATGTATAGTGTTTATTTTCAACAAGCAAGTTGAAACTTTCTTTTGGATTCGTTTGCGCAGGGTTTTATTGGCGACTATAGCTGGGAGTACATCAGTGGCATAGCAAAATGCCCTCATAATGTTGATCGCTTTCAACTTCGAACGTTTACTACAGCAGTGCTTAGAACAATACATAAGTTGAGAAAACTGAACTCGGTGTTCACTCTAGCCATATATGGCTTTGCATTTTTTTTTTTTTACACAAGCAATTGTATAATCAAAGAAAACCGTCGGTCGGCAGGCAAGCATGCACTCCATATTTGGAAGATCGGCTGTAAGCCTTCACGTATGCATGCAGACTCCTAAATATTATATCTATGGACCTGCTCATTTAACCCTCAGGCACCATCAGTGGGACACCTCATTTAACCCTCAGGCACCATCAGTGGGACACCTCATTTAACCCTCAGGCACCATCAGTGTGACACCCAGTTGGCAGATCAGTTTAGATTGCGTCATTTGTATGGCAAGCCTTCCGGCTAGAAGCATATTGGCATGTTCGCATGTCTAGAGCAATTTAGCGCGGGTCAGAACACTTTTCCAGTTGAAGAGATAGACAGACAGCTGGCTGCAGTGGAGCATATAGGTATCTAAGCGTATTGTGCCATACGATGACGTCACCTCCAGACCGACATGTAAGTGGGTGGACCATCTGAATAGCTCTCAACCCCCAGGCATTATACTGTCAATGTGGAACGAATAATTAGTGGATCGGTCAGCTATATATGCGCCGAATGATACATTAAGTGCTATTGGCTTCCTATTTTTCCACGCCAGATCCCATACTGTTTAATACGTCATGGTGACGTAACCAGCTCGCCTACCTTGGGTCGAGGCTGTGCGTGCTGCTGCACCCCAAGTTGAGATGGCTTCTTAATCGATCTCACCCCGGTCCTTGTAACTTGTAAGCTTCTGATCAGGTCGCCACTTCAATATCATCATGCATGCAGAGTTAATATCTCTGCATTGTATTATTATACAGTTTGCACATGCAACCATGCATCTCCTCAGTCAAAGAATGCATTGTCTTTTTTATATATATCAAATTAACAGTCACCCGGCCTTATGTTTTCAAGTGCTTTATATAAGTTTATAAACTGCATGCAATGTTCCTCTATCCATTGCATAGATATTAATCTATGCTCTATCTAATGATTCGGCAATGCATGCGCATCTAAAATTCCTTTAGCACGTGGCGTCGCAATGAGTCTTTCGAACGTCTTTTTCGTTTTGCTGGCCGTAGGAGGTGAGTGTTGCACGTCAAGACATTTGACGAATGAGTACGTTGTCAGCCTAGCTGTATATAATTGTGCATGGCCGCACACATCAGTGCAGCAAAACAATGTTGGTCTGCTGATGCCAGACAATTGAGCACGTCACTTACTGCACTAAGCTAGCTATACTGCATGCATATAGTTATACAAGGTAATGTATATATAGCAGTTGAAGCGCCTGTGTGCCAAAAAAAGACCAATTTGTCTAGTACTGACCATGGAGCCAGCAATATCAGTTAGACGATCCTCAGCAACACTTGACCAGCAACTGGTTAATCTTTTCAAACAAGCGACAGAATCCCCCCTCTCCCCCCCCCCCCCCCCCCCCCACCCACCCCCCACTCCTCTTGACTATATAGTAATATACGGGCATCGCGTGCAGTGCTATATACCACCATTATACCAATCAAGATGTCGCCGTTCAGCACATGGTAAGAAGCGTAACCTACCTGAGCTAGTGCATCGTGATGTCGAGGACATCTCGAACTGGTGGCCTAAAGATATGCATGCAGAGCTAGCGCTATAGCTAGCTCGGTGCTTAATGTTCTTGACGTGCAGTTTACTTTGCCTAATGGCAAGAATTGTCATATCTGACCGCACCTGATGGATCCCCAACCACTAACTAACCCGATTGTGTCGACCACACGCTCGTGCGGTGTATTACGTATTGCAATCCAACGTCGCCGAGTCGGCAGTTAATTTCACACTTTGCCATTCATAACTGGGAATAACCAGCTAAAAAGCTGCACGCAAATCAACAATTGATTTTTCAAGTTCACAGTCTTGTGCATGAAGGCAAAGATACCAAAATTGGTCTAATGATGTGCAATAAGTCTGGGGACTTGACATTATCAGTCTGGCTCCCAGACTATGACCAATACATTCATATGTTTGTTATTACATGCATGGTTTCTTTAACGCCCTCTGCAGTCGCTGGTGATGTCACATGCCACCAGCGTATGTGTACGGTCACCTGCAGCTGTACCGTCACTGGTACCACCTCCTCCACACAATGGAGGATTCGCCCTCCCAATGGGTCGCTGTGTGCGGGTGACCTCATCACCCTGCCACAGTCTCCCCCATGTGCAGGGAGGGAGGTCCCCTCCTCCAGTGGGAGGTGTGGTCCCTTTGTGGCCCGCAACGTTGGCCTGCCAGGCGACCACTGCAGGGGATCAGAGCTGGAAGTGGCAGCCATGGAAGAAGCAGTGGAGGGAACAACAGTGTCATGCCAAGACATGCAGGGGCCAGCATTGATGGGAGGAGTGACCCTCCATGCATTGGGTATGTACTATGCCAGTTTGAGGGTATGTGGCCTTGCATGTACACTCCGGTAATGGATTCATGTGTCTCTGTTGCTCAATACCAAAAGATATTGGCATGCATGCTAGGATTGGCTGGACCCCCTCCCCTTCCCCTCCCTTCCATGCCCCCCCCCCCCCCCCCCCCCCCCTGCCCCCCCCCTCCCCTATCAGGCAACCAAGTGTGCACACACATCAGTTCTGTAAGTGTTTCAATGGGCCTAGCTTCCATTTTGTGCTCAGCCATATGAAGCCACATACATGTATACATCTGTTTGGCATGGCACACATATCAGTGTGTCCCAACCCTCCCCTCCACTCCTCCTCCCTCCTCCCCAGCCTCCCCTGGTCCTCCTGTTGGCCTGACAGTAAGCAGTACCTCTGTGGACCAGCTAACAGTGACCTGGACCCCTCCCACCACTGGTGGTGTTCCTACCAGCTACAATGTCAGTATCAATGACAGTTCTAACACTTGGGTCCCCATCCCTGCCAATGGAGCACTACAGAACACCTTCACTGGACTGATCAGTGACACACTCTACACTGTCTCAGTGGTGGCCATCAACTGTGCTGGGACCAGCAGTGTGACATCAGCCTCTAGAAGAACATGTAAGTGTTAAATATTGAATAATGTTGAATGTAACCAAGGCAACTATTATTACTCTGCATTGGCAGACTAAAGGGGTGCAACCCCCCATTATGGTCTATTACATAACACACAGAGTTCTGAATTAACCAAAGATCTACATACACAATGACAGGAAGCAGCAAAAAGTGCATTTCTCATACATGCATTGTGTCCAAAATGTCCGCACACACATCCTCCTCCACATCCCCACCCCCCTTTGGTGTCTCCACCCCCACCCTTTCATTCAATCCTGGATCCACTATGGTGCTGTGTCCTGGAGCGTTGAAAATAGAAAACTTCATGTTGTATACATGTGTAATAGTCGCGGCTACAGTTGTGACAATGCCAAAAGACTCTTCAATTTCCGAGCATACAGGGTTAAATATATGGAACAAATCAAATCTAGCATGTTCTAGAATGAACCTAATATTTGTCACTATTACATAACTATTACATAAATCCCCTTTAGGAAGAGTTAGTCCGTGGACTTTGGGGAAATCCATAACAGGTGGGAGGTTTTCGAGTCCTGGTTGGGTATCGGTGTGGAGGTCCAGGATCCGGTGGTTGAGGCTCAGCAGGCATTGGTTGATCCTCCACTCCTTGATCTTCCACTTGTGCACGGGGTTCATGTAGCAACCAATTCTCTGGGGGTGGATCTTCACCTACTGCTGGTGTGTTTGTACCCACGTTGTCATCATCATCTACGATTTGAATCCATGTATTAAATTCACTACTGTCCCTATGCCCACCAAAGCTGCCCTTATTATTTACATTTGAAGTCTTTTCCATTGGTTCTAAATGTATTCCTTCTTTGCACAGCTTGAGGCAATCAAAATGTACAACAGACTTCTTATGTGGGGCACGGGAATCTTGGATGCAGTACGTAGTGTCACAGATCCTGTCCAGTACCTTCCAAGGGCCTGACCAGTACCTTCCAAGGGCCTGACCAGGGATGATGGAATTTCTTTGCCTTTCCACGTGGAACAACAGAGGAATGTAGCCAAACCATATCTCCAGGGCTGTATGGGTCTCCATGACATTTCTGGTCATAAAAATACTTTTGTGGGTTGTGTTCATTCATTAGCCTTTCCCTTACACACTTGTATGCCTCTTCCAATCCCCTCTTCATATCCACTGCATAACCTCTATAACTATTGCTGGTGTCAGAGTGAGCTATTCCATAAATGATATCCAATGGAAGACGAGCTTCATATCCAAAAAGAAAGGGGTGTAGCCTGTAGACTTGTACACTAGTATTGTATGCTAGGCATACTCTCCTAACCTGTGTGTCCCAATCCGATGGTTGTTCCTTCAATACTGCTGATATCATATCCACCAGTGTTCTGTTCAGACGCTCAACCAAGCCATCCCCCTGGGGATGGTAGGGGGTAGTGCGTGTCTTCTTGATTCTTAGGATCTTACAAACTTCCAATATCACCCCTGCTTCAAACTGATGGTCCTGGTCTGCATGCAGTTGCTCTGGAGTAGAGAAGCGGCAGAGGAACTCGTCAACTAACTTCTGTGCAACAGTAATGGCCTCCTGGTTTGGGATAGGATATGCCTCCGCCCACTTTGAGAAGTGATCGTTATGACCACCAGATAAACATCCCTCCTTTGTCTTTGGCAGAGTATATCCATGGCAACCACTTGCATTGGGTATCCTGCAGTTATGGAGTGCAGAGGGCCTCTGTGCTTAGGTGCTGGCTACTGGCACATGTAGGGCATGTTTGACACCAATTCCGTACGTCCTTCCATTGGCCTGGCCATTAGAAACGTTCCTCTAGGCGTTTGAATGTTCTTTCTTCTCCCAAGTGGCCACCAGAAGCCTTGCATGTAGCTCCTGGAGTATGTCTCACTATGCAGTGCCTGAGGAATAATCAAATGCAGTCGATGGGAACATTCGAGTTGACAAACCGTCTCCACAAAACACCTCCTTTGACCTCCAACTGCTGCCACTGTTGAAGGAGTCACCGCACCAGTGGTGAATAAGCACACAAGTCATCTCCCTCAAGTTTTCTTCCAGCATGCAAGTTTTGAAGCACTGGTCCTAACACAGGGTCACCTGTCTGGTATTGGCATAACTCTTCCTGTGTAATCTGTGGAATCTTGATTTGGATAGCATTCACTTCCACACTAGTTTTGGTGCTTTTCCATGTTCATCTCTACCACACTGAACACAAGGCAGGCGAGAGAGAGCACCTGCATTACAAGTGTTTCAACCCTGGCCTATGTACCATGGTGAAACTGTATTCTTCCAGCTTCTGTAACCAACAGGCAAGTTGTCCCTCTGGCTCCTTGAAGTTGCACAGCCACAGCAGAGACCCATGGATCAGAGTGTAGGACAAAATGCCTTCCTAGTAGATAGGGTCGGAAGTGCTGGATGAAGTACACAACCACCAATAGCTCACATCTTGTCTCACAATTTAATCTCTTCCTGGCTTCGGCTTCCATAGCAATGACATGCTCTGCACCATCCTCATGTATCCGTGACAACACACATCCAGTCCCTGTATCACACGCATCAGTATCCAGGATAAATTCCCTCGAGTAGTCAGTAAATGCAAGGATTGGTGGTGAAAGAGCTTTAAAAGCAGCTGCAAATTCTTCCGTCCACTTGAACACCTTTGATTTCTCTGTCAGATGTGAAGGGACTTGGCAATTTTGGCAAAGTATTTGATGAACCACTGATAATAACTAACAAACCGCAAGAACCTCTGAACATCCTTCTGGGATGTTGGCTCCGGCCACTGAGCAACCTGCTGCACCTTGGAAAGGTCCGCTGCTATTCCCTTGGATGACACCACATGACCCAAGTATGTTACCTCTCTCTCTTGACACCACATGACCCAAGTAGGTTACCTCTCTCTTGATATCACATGACCCAAGTAGGTTACCTCTCTCTTGCCGAAGTGACACTTCCGAAGGTTCAGCTTGAGACCTGCATGCTGGAACTGTTCAAACACACACTTTAGGTTCTGGAAAGTTTGCCCCTAGTACCACAACATCATCTAGGTATACAAGACACCTGCTCCACTGAAGGCCTATGAGCATGGCATCCATTAACCTTTGGAACGTGGCTGGCGCATTATGCAGTCTAAAGGGCATAACCTTAAACTCAAAGAGTCCTTAAAAGGTGCAGAATGCCATCTTTTCCCTGTCTTCTGGTTGCGTCTCCACTTGCCAATATCCGCTTATGAGATCCAGTATGCTGAACCACCTTGGGCCAGCCAGTGTATCAAGGGTATCATCAATCCTCAGAAATGGGTAGGTGTCCTTCCTGGTCACTGCATTCAGTTTCCTGTAGTCTGTACAGAAATGTACTGATCCATCCTTTTTTCGTGCGTTGAACCACAGGGGATACCCATGGGCTGGAAGAATGCTGGATGATGTCTTTATCTAACATCTCCTGTATCAGCTTCCCTTATTGCTCAGGGCAGTATGTTGGTATATGGGAGTGGCATTTCCAGGGTCAATGCTATGCTGTACCTGGCTAGTACGACCGATGTCGATATTGAGCAGAAAAGTTACCGTTCACCTGACCATGCGCAGCTGGATTGGCAGTATATAATGGTATTAATTGAGTATCAGAGTGAGCCAAATTATATTTTCCGTTCAGTGCATGGCTCTTCACACTGAGGACTATCTGTTTCCCTATTGCTTGCGTGGTCATGTTGCACATCCATGGGGAAAATGTCCTTTTCAGCATCGTCGGCAGTTTACTTGGTCTTGCCTTGTCTTTGGTTGAGGCACCTTATCCTGTCCGCATGGGTTTTCTAAGTGCTCCAGTCTTTGCATGATACTCTGCAGCACTCCTGTGATGTCACTTGTCACGGACTTAGGTCTTCTCTGACGAGCTCCGCAAGGCTTGCGCACCGAAAATAGCCGAAGTTATAGTCAATAGCTTAATACATGATAACAGGCATAGCATAGCATAGCCTTTAAATACTACTACAACCATGAAATCAGTAGCACCAGGCCTAACTAGAGTTCAATTACAGACAATAGTTTATGGGCTAGCTATACAAGCCAAGTTCACTCTCGCGGATGTAATATCTAATAAACACGTCCGATTCCCCGGGCTCCGCTGAGTTCACAATCCCTCACATCCCTCTCTTCTTCTCCTGCAGCAATGTCACTTGCTGCGTCTTCAGGCCACGTCGACCTAGACAGAGCGTCAGCATTCCCGTTAGAAGCTCCCGTTCTGTGAGCAACAGAAAAATTGTATGGCTGCAACGAAAGACTCCAGCGAGTAAGGAGAGAATTGTGATCTTTAAGCTTATCCATCCACACTAGCGATCTGTGGTCCGTTTCCACGCTGAAATGGCGCCCGAGAAGGTAGGTCCTGAACGCCTCCATGCCCAGTTTGATGGCAAGACACTCCTTCTCGATGGTAGAATATCGTTCTTCGCACGGCAGCAGCTTTTTGCTGAAGTAGGCGATAGGATTTTCTCCACCAGCTGCATCCCTTTGACTCAGCACAGCTCCAATCCCCCTATTGGATGCATCAGTTTGCAATACAAACTCTTTATTAAAATCGGGGCTGCGTAAGACAGGGTAGCAACATAGCTGCGTCTTCAGTTGACGAAAGGCTCTGTCACATTCCGCAGTCCATTCCACTTGCTCGGGTGCCGACTTTCGGGTCAAATCCGTTAAGGGGGACGCTAAGGTGGCGTAGTTATGTACAAATCTTCTGTAATAACCAGTCAAACCCAAAAACGCACGGACTTGAGTCTTGGTCCTTGGTGTACCAAAGGATTCAACTGCCTGCACCTTAGACTGTTGGGGTTTCACAGTACCACTACCCACAATATGACCCAGATAAGTGCACTCCGCCATTGCAAACTGGCATTTATTAGGCTTTGCAGTGAGCCCTGCCCCCAGTAACTTTTGCAGTATTGTACGAACATGACTTACGTGGTCACTCCAAGACGTACTGAATATAATCAAGTCATCCAGGTAGGCTGCAGTGAAGCTTTCACACCCTTTCACGATCCTGTCCATTAGACGCTGAAAGGTCGCCGGTGCCCCCTGTAATCCGAACGGCATGACTGTAAATTCGTACAATCCAAATGGCGTTGCAAATGCCGTCTTGTGACGCGCCTCCTCCGCGACTGGTACTTGCCAGTACCCTCGAGTTAGGTCTAGAGTAGAAATAAATCTTGCTTCTCCCAGTCTGTCAATGAGGTCATCAATGCGGGGCATTGGGTACGCGTCTGATTCGGAAACACTGTTCAGTCTTCGATAATCCACGCACAGCCTCAACGACCCGTCCTTCTTCTTCACGAGGACGACTGGAGAACTCCATTCACTATTTGAAGGTGTGATTATCCCTCCTTCTAGCATCTCCTGGATCTCCATTTCAACTTTTTCCCTATAAGCATGGGGAATGCGGTATGGAGGTAACCTTACAGACCTTGCCGACCCCGTTTCAATGCGATGTTCCGTCCAGTTTGTTTTCCCGGGTGAGTTACTCATCACTGCTGACAATTCGCAAAGCAAAGCATCCAACTCATCTCTTTGTGCCTTTGTCAGATGTGGTCCAAATTGTGGACTATCTTCTGCTCCAGTGCCCGCTCTTGAGCCATTCCATACTGGTATCTCGTCATCTTCATCCACATCCAAGTTTTCAGACCAGTAACTCGTGCAGACTGCACTGCTGTTGGAAAGGAACTCCCGCAACATATTAATATGGAATACCCTCTTTCTCTTCCGCCGATCGTGCATGTCAATTAGGTAGTTAACCTTTCCAACCTGTTTCACCACCTTATAGGGCCCCTGCCACTGTGCTGTCAGCGCACTTGATGACGTAGGTAACAAAACCAATACCATGGCACCTTCGTTGAGAGTCCTCATCCGCGCATTCTGGTCATACCAGCTCTTCTGTGAGGCTTGCGCCTTCTCGAGGCTCTCTCGAACGATCGTTGTCATCTCCGCCATCTTCTCCCGGATAGACATTATGTGTGACACCACATTTTCGCTGCTCTTTTCCTTAGCCACCCAGGACTCTTGCAGCACATCTAAAGGTCCCCGGACTTCCCTGCCATAGAGTAACTCAAATGGAGAGAAACCTGTGGAGCTCTGAGGAACCTCACGATAAGCGAAAAGCACATATGGAATCAACTTATCCCAGGCTTCTCCCTCCTGTGTGGCAACCTTCCTTAGCATGGACTTCAGCGTCTGATTAAAGCGCTCGACCAACCCATCCGTCTGCGGATGGTAAGGGCTGGTACGAATGGGACGAATGTGCAGCAGCCTGTACAGTTCAGCTAGTAGTTGGCTGGTAAAGTTGGACCCCTGATCGGTCAGAATTTCTCGGGGAATACCCACTCTTGTAAACATCTTTACCAGTTCCTCTGCCACTGCTTCCGCATCCACCGCCCGCATTGGCATTGCCTCCGGGTATCTTGTGGCGTAGTCACAAACTACTAGTATGTACCGATTACCTGAGCTACTCCTGGGCAACGGGCCAACAATATCCATTGCGATTCTCTGGAATGGCTCCTCCACAATTGGTAGCGGTATTAGGGGTGCGTGTTGAGGCTTGACTCGGGACGTCTTCTGGCAAGTTTCACACCTTTTACAGAAATCTGCTACGTCCTTACGCAGGGTCGGCCAGTAGAATCTCTGTAGTACCCGATCAGTGGTCTTATTTTTGCCTAAATGTCCTGCCAATGGAATGCTGTGAGCAAGCTCCATAACAACACTTCGACACTGACTAGGTAGCACTAGCTGATCCCTTGCATATGGTTCAGAATCTCCTCCCAACAGCATCACCACCACACGGTACATAAGCCCATCCTTTATTACAAAACTAACCCCGCTTGTACTCTCCTTTTTGTCCACAGCCTTCCGTACGACTCCAAGCGTAGGATCTGTTTCTTGGAGAATTCTCAGCTCCTCCGCAGATATATCCTGTGTATTCTGCATGCATACAGGTGGGTCTGAGCATACCTTTGCTCTGTGTATCCGCCTTCTTTCCCGCTTCTGGCTTCTGCTTTGCACCAATTTTTCTCTCCCACCATGAAATATGGTGTCGTCCAGCTCCTCCCCCAAATTCCATGTCTCCTCTTGTGGCTCGTCCAGCAAGATAGGATTTGGTCGCACACCAGACCGAAGCTCCTTCACTAGGCTGTCTCTCTCGGCCTTTGCCTCCTTTTTGGCCTGTGCTCGAGTTGTAGCCATAAATACTTCTGCCCGTTCAGAAGCTTGGCTCAGTAACATTCCAAGTTCTGGAACATCTGTCCCTAAAAGAACGTCCATAGGAAGAGTGTCAGACACTGCTGCTACAGTGTCTATCGTGTAGCCGTCTAGTTCTACACAAATATCAGCCATGGGATACATGGCCGTGTCCCCATGAGCACATCTAACCACAGCAGATTCTCCCTCCCGAATCTGCCCATCGGGAACCAGGTCGCTATGGACCATAGTCCTGGAACATCCGGTATCCAGCATTATACCCTCTACTATGCGACCGTTAACAGTCCCGGAGCGTTGAAGTCCATTTCTCCAACCTACATGTGCACAAACTAGAACATTATTAGGGCAATGCCTCGATATGTGTCCCTTCTTGCCACAATTGAAGCATGTTACCCCCTCCCGATCCAGTGTCTCCTTTCGGCCCGAAGTATATTTTCCCCTCTCGCTCGGTACCGTCGACGGCAGCCCGCTCCTTCTTTCGCTGTCTCGCTGACCTCTTGGCCATGGCTTCATACCCGTGTTTTCTCGTCGACTCTCCCGCTTTACCTCCGGGTCTCGTTCCTGTTTTCGGGCCCGCACATAGTTGTCAGCCATATCAGCAGCCTCTGTTGACGTTTTGGGTTTCCGTTCTGACACCCAAATTTTCAGGTCCCTTGGTAGCGCATTTAATAGCTGCTCACGGACCATCAGGTCCCGAACCTCCGCAACGGTTTTGCAGTTTTTTGTCCATTTCTGCAAAAGGTCATCTAACCTTACCGCAAGCTCACTTACCGTTTCGTCTTCTTTCTTCACCGTCTCTCTGAACCTCTGTCGGTACGTTTCATCCGAAATATCGTAGCGGCGTAGGATGGCCTCCTTCAACAACTGATAGGTTCCAGCATCCTCTGCCCTCATGGCAGCGTAGGCCTGCTGTGCCTTGCCTGTCAGTTGTGGAGCCAGCTTTACCGCCCACCGGTTCTCCTTCACCTCGTACGCCCGCATTACTCTCTCGAACGTAACCAGGTACGACTCAATGTCGTCCTGCACTGTCAATTTCACAAGTTTAGCCTCACCTTCTTTGGACCCTTGCGAAACATTTGTTCTCGTCTCCTCCACTTGCCGAGACTCTCCAACGAGCCTCGTGAGCATTTCCATTTGCTCGCGCATCAGAGCTTTCTCTTCTTCTGCCACTCGCTGTTGCCTCAGCCTCTCTACCTCGAACTGAGCATCTCGAGACTTCCGATCCTCGAGCAGCACTCGCATCAACCCCTCTATACTTTCTGCGCTCATTTTCTCTTGTTGTACGCTCCCGCTTTCCTTGTAGCTATGTCCCGACCTAGTTGACATACACCGCACGGATAACCTTACTCTCAGGTCTCGCCGTCTGGGTCTCGCCGATCAACTGTCGCTGCGATAGATCCCACCGCTGCCACCAAATGTCACGGACTTAGGTCTTCTCTGACGAGCTCCGCAAGGCTTGCGCACCGAAAATAGCCGAAGTTATAGTCAATAGCTTAATACATGATAACAGGCATAGCATAGCATAGCCTTTAAATACTACTACAAACATGAAATCAGTAGCACCAGGCCTAACTAGAGTTCAATTACAGACAATAGTTTATGGGCTAGCTATACAAGCCAAGTTCACTCTCGCGGATGTAATATCTAATAAACACGTCCGATTCCCCGGGCTCCGCTGAGTTCACAATCCCTCACATACTACTCACTCCTGTGATGTGTGATGTCACTACTTGCTCCTGTGATGTCATTCTCTTTCCGACTGCACCTATACGACTGCTTCCTTCTTCCTCCCCATCAGCGATATCCAGGGTATGCTCCATTGCTACTTGACTCTCCCTGGCTGTTGTGGGCATATGACAAGACTCCAGCTCCAATGTTGCTGTGACAGCCTCTTTTAATGTCTTAGGCTTTCTCTGTTTGACCACAAAGTTTATCTGAGTGTCGGTGATTTGGTCCACATAAACGGTTCGGTTTCGAGCTTCTTCCTGAAAATATGGAAATGCCTTATCCATTAACATCCGTAAATCCTGTGCAATGTCGGCCCAACCATTAGCCTTGTGTGTCTGATATTTAGCGGTGTACAGTTCGCACTTTGTTTGCTCTGTAAGAGCTTTCACTGACTCAGAGTAACTATCCCGAACTTTAGAAGGAAGGCGTTTGAATGCATAGTCGTGGCTAAAAGTACGCCTCACTGTGTGAGCACAGACTGCATTCAAACGCCTTCCTTCTTGGCCACCACATTTTCAAAATGGTCCAGCCATTCCACAAAGTCCCCTTCCCCTGTAAACAATTCAGGCAGCACGACAGGTTTGGTGCCTACACCTGAAGCGGTGCTCTCCTGAGGTACGTTAATCTGAGGTATGTTATCCTGAGGATCGTTCATGCTGACTACACCAATGTAAATAGCCGTGGCTACAGTCGTGACAACGTGCCAAAAGGCTATTCAATTTCCGAGCATACAGGGTTAAATACATGGAACTCATCAATCTAGCATGTACCTAATATTTATCACTATTACATAACTATTACATAACTATTACTAACTATTACATAGCAGAACCAAATGGAGAAGTGGAACAGGATTTGATGATGGAGCTGGACTACCGGACCTTACATGTACATGTTGAGATGTGTGTGTGTGTGTGTGTGTATGTGTGTGTGTATAAATGTGTGTTTGTGTGTTTATCTACATACTGTTATCTTTGCAAATTGGATCATTTTAATGCATGTACATGCCATTTGTTACGTGTTTATAGTGCATTTTCTTATTCAGTGTCTTCTACTATTACATAGCTATTACACAACTATTACATAACGATTACATAACTATTACACATGTATGTAGAACGTGATATGATGTGTGGTCTTCTGTCTTTGTATACATGTAGCAACAACCAACCAAGTTCTGAACATCACCAGTACACACATCCAAACCAATAATGCAACCATTGGCTGCTCATTCAACCAGTCCTTCTAATGTGCGGTGTGCTGTAGTACTGATCCCTCTGTTCCTCCTGACTCAAGTGTGTACAATGTCTCCTCTACCAGAGGCACAGAGGTGACTGTGTACCTTGGTGACCTCACCAGTGGTCAGATGTACTACTGCAAGGCATCAGCTACCAACACTACCTCTGCTAACTGTGGTGGTCCTGTGGTTGGAGGTGTGAAGGTGTTCTTCAGCTTCATCACAACACCTCAACCACCACCATCATCACCATCATCACCATCATCACCACCTCATCACCACCACCATCATCACCATCATCACTATCACCATCATCACCATCATTCCTTCACATGTTTACTTTGTGTAATTTTAATATTGTGAAGTGATCTCTATGTTCATGTGCCCGCCATTACACTAATGCATGATGATGTAATGTTGATTTGTTGGTTAATTCCATTACGTAGAAAAAAGAAGCACTGTGCAACGAAAGTAGTATACTGTGGTGTATATTTATGCGTATATTTCTGGTATACCATTAATATACCGTGTGTGCTTATATTTCAAAAATACGCATACGTATATTCCAAGAATCCGCAGGTGTCAATTGTATTCACTAACCTATGGTGTGGAATCCGTGCCAAAATTCACATTTTTGAAATAGCACACTTTTTTCAAACGATACACTTTTTTATGTGACACATTTTTGAAATAGCACACTTTTTTCAAACGATACACTTTTTTTATGTGACACATTTTTGACGTGACACAATTTTGTGTCACCTAAAAATTGTGACACTTAAAAATTGTGTCACTTAAAAGTTGTGTCATTTAAAAATTGTGTCACGAAAAAATTGTGCCACTTAAAAATTGTGTCACGAAAAAAATGTGTCACTTAAAAATTGTGTTTACGTACATTTTTATTTCTATCGCCGCTTAATTAGATCTCTTTGACGTACATTTGGAGGCTCACTTGAAGCGAGCATAGGGGCATAGGCGGCCCCTTGGGGGGGGGGGGGGGGGGGGGGAAGGCCTAGGCTCTCTCACACCCCCCCCCCCCCCCCCGAGCTATAGCGCCATTCTACGCCCCCCTCCCCACCCCTTCCACGCCGTAAAATAGAGTTCAAATCAGAATAATGTGAAGAGACAACAGAATGTGGTTGTTATTATTAGCGTAATAGAGCTTCTAACACTCGCTTGTATGTACAATTAGAAACAAACATTAATGAAATCTAACATACTGCGCCCCCTTAGGTCCCTGTTAATGATTTAACCACTACTACGATGAGTAATTGCAAATTTCTATGGCGGATTGCATCATGAGGTATGACGCGTGCCTGTTCCGCTCTCTACATGTAATGTTAATTGCGTATTATGAGAAAAATTGCAACAGCCTTTATAGATGTCTGAAAGTGTTTAATTGTGTGTGTGCGTGCGTGTGTGTGTGTGCCTGCATCTGCTTATGTGCACACATGTATGAATGCCATCAAGCTTCAATAAAATTACATTCAAACATGAATACAAAAGTACTTTGGTAATACCTAAGAGAGTACATAATCCAATACACGTAAATAGATGTCAATGCCATAATTGGTACTGTGTTGTAATGGATCTATTGCTAAACATAGATCATAGTAGTCAGAACTAGATATTCCATGATTAACTCTAGGAACCACAATTGCATCTTCTCTGTCATCTTCTTCAGGCAAGGGTCCTCCATAATCAATTCCAAATCGCTGTGTTGAAAAGCCATGCACTGTAAGCATCATGCTGTACATACATTCAGTTACTAAAGTATTTTTTCTTCACATTAACCTAACCTAGGGTTGTTAATAAGACATGGCTATTAAACAATACTAAAATTAACAAACATTCTATATATTGTTAATTTCTAAGTGAACATTCAAACAACTGTTGATGGTAAATAATGCATGAATAACAAGTGATTATATAACTTACCTCATCAACATGAGAATTATGTTCTTGCCCTTGTTGATACGTCCCTTCCATCCACAGTTGCAATGGACTTAAATTGCCAGCAGTACGTAAGGGGTGTTGGATCCAGGCTCCTTTCCACTGGTGAAGGTGATTATTGATTCGTGGTAGGTAAACAAAATGGAGACAGAAGAGATGAGCTTCACTAGTAGGGTCTAGAATATTGATAGCTTCCATGTAGAGAAAAAGGTCATGGTACATTTTGGTTACACCAATATAGACATCCCTCCATAGACGCTCTATACGCTGATTATGTACACTTCTTCCAACCAACATTGAACCTCGATTTGGCCCACGTTGTGGATGGGTTAGCATGTACCACGAAACTTTCACATTTTCCCCACCCTTATCAGATCTGACGCGAAGTGGTAAACCATACTGCTGAACCGCTTGCAAAAAAAGGCTTAGTACAGTCTGAGATTTATTGTTATCACTACAATGAAGATATACTGGAATCCGACTGTATCCATCAATTCCCCCATGTATGACAAGCCTCCTTCTAATTAAAGGTCAAATACATGTGTCAAAGGAAATCACCACCAAAACCAAGCAATATTATCCCTCAGTCACATGTAAAAAAAAATTTTTATAACCCTAAAGCTTGTCAAGTTGAGATTGTGCATAGTGCTAGTCTGTGACTCAGGCTGTATTTCTATTCATAAACCTAAATTACATAAAAATGACATTTTTGTGACTTACATGCTTTATGGCAAAATTATAAAATTGGTTAAACAATGATGTATAGAAGGAGCTGGGTAAGAGAACAGATGATAAATCCCTGAACTATAAGTTTAGAAGTAAATTTAGTAAAACCCACTAATTGTACAACAGCACAGAAAATGAAAATTAATAGGGATTGTTCCAACAATGCTGTCTGAAATGTTTTAAACTGTTCAATTCTCACAAAACTGGAGTTGCACATACTCCAATACACATAAACATACCTTATAAGTTTATGGTTTCCATCAATATGCCACAGTGCCAGTGGGGAACTAACACAATAGGCACGGCGAACAATTGTTTCGTTCCATCGTACAGCAATGCTTTCATGTGCAATCCGATGGAAAGAATCCCTTATTCTTTGTTGCTGTACGCGAATGTTTAAGCTTCTCAAATGACCTTCCATCAATCGGTACCCACAATTAGGAAAGCGCTGAATAATATCACTGACAACAGCATCTAACTCATCATCACATATTGGAGAGTATAAGTCAGAAACATGGAGCCTGATCTCATTCATTCTTCTCCTAATTGTGAGTACCGACACTCCAAACAACATTGCTATTTGAGGAACTTTGAAGTGCAGCATCAGCATGTTTTCTAGCTGAACTGAATCAATTACATATTTTGGTCGTCCAGGTGCCCCATTTCTCTGTAATGGGACGTTATGATTGGTTTCCGCATCATTCTGTGCAGCATTTAACAGAGCCAGAGCCTCTGCAACAAGATCAGCTGCAGCATTATTATTAGCTGCTAATAGACACCTGTGAAACAAGAAGCATGTTCATAGTGCACGTAAGCATAACTACAATATACATTTGACCAATAAAACATAATGGGGATGGGGGGGGGGACAGTGGCTGAGATGGTGGTGATTGTAGTGGTGATTGCATGCCTTCAGAGTGCTGGCCGGCAAAAATGTTTACCACAGTGAACTAAAGAAATAGAAATCAAAGAACTATAATTGCAACCTCAACATAGTTACACACAGTACACAATATCGTAGTTGTTGTAACAGAGTTAACATAAAATGCCAAACTTTTGCACAAAAGCATGAAATAATTTTTGGTATGCTAATACATGTTTTGTAAGTATCATGCACGGTACAGGAAGAAATATTGCTAAGTTACCAGTGTCAAAATTTTAGAGTTTTGTTTAGTTTGTTGACTTAATCTATATCTGAGCTATTGTTTTGTGTATTCCAACTTGTTGTAATAAATTATTCGTAAATTAATAAATAATATGGCATCACTCAAGCAAAAAGGAACTATAAAAATAAATACAAATTTATGTTATTCAGGAGTATGGCCAGATTCAATCACATGTGCAAAGGGATTTTGTCACCTTTGCTGTAGGCTTTATCTAGTGATGACAATATCATTTGTCTTGCCTGGCAATCCAAAAAGCACTCTCCTAACAGGAAGCAATGGTGGAAGGGTTGGATTACACTTTTGCAATGAGGTTACTGCTCCTCAAGCATGATGTTGCAGCTGGGCTATCTTTTGAATCAGAGGGAAGCAATGCCTGGAAGTCACCCTTCGGCCAGACATAGTTCTACACCATTGTCAAGCACATTAGTGGTGGAAACCAGTAAGAGGTACGTACTGCGGTGGATTGCATCAAGGTAAACTTCAACAGACAATTATAAAATCATTGATAGAGTCAATGATGTACTTGCACCCATGTCTGATATTAGATGATACTTTGTGCAATGAATTGCATCATCTAGACTGCGAGTGGTTCACATTCTTGAGCTATAGGTATGCAGTGCTTGCAAGGAAATGGAGCAGAAGCATCATCAGAAGCAATGACTGAGCAATTTCACCAGCCTTAGGACCATGAAGCTGAGTGGTGCAGACTGTATGGAAGACTTGCTGTCACAACCTCCTGATCTGTTTGACACGTCAGCCACACAAGATGAATTAGTGGATACTGCATGAACACAGCTCCAAGTATGTGCATAGGCAATGAGATTAGTGGTGGAACTGACAATGATTGATTGTGCTACTACACCCTTCAGTCTTTTCACTGAACCTAGCATCTGATTGACATAGACCTAACAGGAATCCTAAACCAGGTGGTCATTTGGAGTGCCTATGCACCTTCATGTCTACGATAAGCTTAGGTCTGTAGCCCTAGCCAAGCTAGGTGAAGACCCAAACACGCAGGCTGAGATTACCAATGTGTTACACACTATATACCAGTGTGAGCATCGCTCCTATCATTACATTGCACATGCCATGCTAGCTACCCAGCAAGCACACCATATGACGCTGGCTGTAGCACAAACGGACTCCAGCACAGCTTAAAAATAGTTTTTATTTCAAGCAGAAGTTCCTTGCAAAGGGGTTCGGTCAGGGTGGAAACTAGCTCTTACTATGGCAAGAAGGGAATGTTGTGGTTGGGTACTGGAGTGTATGTCAAGCCATTTACAAGAGAGGCTGTTAAGGGCTCTTAGACAACAAGTCTATTGTGTGTGGAGATTGACTTCACAGCTGATAATAGAGAAGATGCAGAGGAAGGAACTGGACGATGAGCAGGCAGAAGAAGTTGAGAGTATAATGGAGGAAGGTGTAATTGAGAAAGACATGGTGGAGGAGCCCTCACTGGCAGGATAAATAAGAGGCGTGTACCAAAGTACTGGTCGGAAATCTGTTGCACAGATTGTTCGTCGCGGAAATGATCTTGTGCACAAGCAGACATGCAAGAGATAGTTTCCTCGAAATGACGTACAAAGCATTGTTAACACCGCGTCCGCGAGTAAAGTGGGTGAAAACGGCCAAAATTTGGGGGAGGTTTAAAATATAAAAGGTCCACTGATTATTATTTTTCTTTTCTAACACAGGATACTGTTACTACAACCCTTGAGACAACATTTGATGCGTTCTGTGAGAGGACCATTGGCCTGCCGCATGCTACCTACGAGCTGGCAGTGACCGGTCGACATCAGTGGCATCCGATGGTTTGCTCGTCCAAAATGTTCCAGACGTGCACAGTTTATGAACTGAAATGAAATTGTGACTTTGGGAATGTCATTTGATAGAAAATCGTTTTACAAGCAACACCGCTGTATGTATCGGGGTGGAGATGTATAGCGCTAGCTAGCGCTTGAATAGGAGCGCCCAACATATACTTATGTAAAATCAATCCATACAATATTATAAACATCTACCAGTCACTGTACCAGTGTTGGCTGAGAATGCGCTCCTTCCCTATAGTCACTGGAGCCAGGCTATAGCTGTACACAATGTCACGAGGCAAACTATTGCATATCGATACACACGTATATGCATGTACACCATTGATAACGATAATAAAGATTACAAAAAGTTTGCTTTCTCTCTGATTTTTAATTTTCTTTTTAAACTACTAACTTTGCTTTTGATTGCTTTGTCATGTTCCAAGGGATGTGGTGGGCATAGTGCAGCCTTGAGATTTCTCAAGGCTTCTGCAGGTTTGATGGTGGGATTACGCTCTACCAATTCTTCAGAGTGTTTTTGCATACTGCTTTGGTAGATTGCTTCCTCTTACTTATTTAATTCTTATCATGATCACTACCTGCATTGTCTTCATCATTGGCCTTCTTCCTATCAAACAACTTGATAATTTCTGCACGTATTTCATTCTCCCCGGGTAAGGTGTAGCGACCAAGATGGAGTGACTGAAGCTCCTCTAACATAGCACGTGGACTCATTTTGCCCGAGGAAACACGAGCTCCTCGATCAAACATCCGTTTTATGTTGTACGGTTCCAAGTATGCTCGACCATACTGAGCCCCTGCACTTTTTGATAATCGAGACGTTAATTTGAAATATGCCCCTATTACATAGGCGGCCCCAGCATAACAGGGACCTAAGGGGGCGTAGTATGTTAGATTTCATAACTGCATGTTTGTCTCTAATTGTACATACAAGCGAGTGTTAGAAGCTCTATTACGCTAATAATAACAACCACATTCTGTTGTCTCTTCACATTATTCTGATTTGAACCCTATTTTATGGGGTGGAAGGGGGGGAGGGGGGGGGGGGGGGCGTGTAGAGTGGTGCTATAGCTCGGGGAGGGGGAGAGCCTAGGCCTTCCGGCCCCCCCCCCCCCCCCCCCCCCCCCCCCCCCTCGCCCAAGGGGCCGCCTATGGCCCTATGCTCGCTTCTAGTGAGCCTCCAAATGTACGTCAAAGAGATCTAATTAAGCGGCGATAGAAATAAAAATGTACGTAAACACAATTTTTAAGTGACACAATTTTTAAGTGACACAATTTTTAAGTGACACAATTTTTAAGTGACACAATTTTTAAGTGACACAATTTTTAAGTGACACAACTTTTAAGTGACACAATTTTTTTGTGACACAATTTTTTTGTGACACAATTTTTTCGTGACACAATTTTTAAGTGACACAATTTTTAAGTGGCACAAAATTGTGTCACGTCAAAAATGTGTCACATAAAAAAGTGTATCGTTTGAAAAAAGTGTGCTATTTCAAAAATGTGTCACATAAAAAAAGTGTATCGTTTGAAAAAAGTGTGCTATTTCAAAAATGTGAATTTTGGCACGGATTCCACACCATACTAACCATCGTGGTATACGCACCTGACTCTTAAAGTATACGCTAATACCGTAAATTCTAAATGTTAATTTGGATAAACATTTTCGAAGCTTATTATATTTAATACCTTTGAAAATTTTATTTCGAATCCAAGAGCATCGAATATGATCTCTGATCTCACATAGCTGCAGAGCAACTCGTTTTGAGCACCTCCTTCTCTAAAATTCGGTACGTCTAGTCTGCTTGATTTATATGAGTTTAAAACAACCCTTAGTACCATACATAGTTTCTCGCAAGTAACGTTCTCTGTAGAATAAACAGGGGGGTGGCGAACACTCCTGACGTTATCGCAGGTGGTGATCACTGCCTTTCATCTCTATGGACGTCGATACCGTATCAGCGATACTGTTTTTCATCATGGCAAAGATTGAAGGCCAACTTTGCTGTGATCAGCGGTACGGTTGAAGCACAGTTAACCTATAGAGCGTATGAAAGTAATGGTGCTCCATTTATTACATTTGTTTTCATTACCATTACAGCTATACCACATTTGAAAAAGTGTATGACTTTCATGACTGTGGACATGGGCATTCTTTGGAATAGCTAGCTTCAAAGCAGCAAATGTTACATGTCCTGTGAGCTTCAAACTGAGCAGGTGTAACACACATACTAGCCTCTTGGGAGGTTTGTCACCTTCATGGGCGTGGCCTCATCAGGTAAACCGATAAATGCTAGTATTTAATGCGTGTAGTGAGGTATTGACTTGTGCATTCTTTAGAGTAGCTGTGGTGTTACATGTCCTGAGAGCTTCAAACTGAGCAGGTGTAACACACATACTGGCCTCTTGGGAGGTTTGTCACCTTCATGGGCGTGGCCTCATCAGGTAAATGCTAATATTTAATGCGTGTAGTGAGGTATTGACTTGTGCATTCTTTAGAGTAGCTGTGGTGTTACATGTCCTGAGAGCTTCAAACTGAGCAGGTGTAACACACATACTGGCCTCTTGGGAGGTTTGTCACCTTCATGGGCGTGGCCTCATCAGGTAAACCGATAAATGCTAATATTTAATACGTGTTGTGAGGTATTGACTTGTGCATTCTTTAGAGTAGCTGTGGTGTTACATGTCCTGAGAGCTTCAAACTGAGCAGATGTAACACACATACTGGCCTCTTGGGAGGTTTGTAACCTTCATGGGCGTGGCCTCATCAGGTAAATGCTAATATTTAATGCGTGTAGTGAGGTATTGACTTGTGCATTCTTTAGAGTAGCTGTGGTGTTACATGTCCTGAGAGCTTCAAACTGAGCAGATGTAACACACATACTGGCCTCTTGGGAGGTTTGTAACCTTCATGGGCGTGGCCTCATCAGGTAAATGCTAATATTTAATGCGTGTAGTGAGGTATTGACTTGTGCATTCTTTAGAGTAGCTGTGGTGTTACATGTCCTGAGAGCTTCAAACTGAGCAGGTGTAACACACATACTGGCCTCTTGGGAGGTTTGTCACCTTCATGGGCGTGGCCTCATCAGGTAAACCGATAAATGCTAATATTTAATACGTGTTGTGAGGTATTGACTTGTGCATTCTTTAGAGTAGCTGTGGTGTTACATGTCCTGAGAGCTTCAAACTGAGCAGATGTAACACACATATTGGCCTCTTGGGAGGCGTGTTACCTTCATGGGCGTGGCCTCATCAGGTAAATGGATAAATGCTACTATTTAATGCGTGTAGTGACGTATTGACTTGTGCATTCTTTAGAGTAGCTGTGGTGTTACATGTCCTGTGAGCTTCAAACTGAGCAGGTGTAACACACATACTGGCCTCCAGGGAGGTGTGTGACCTTTACGGGCGTGGCCTCATCAGGTATTAGTGATTGAGTGTACTTAATGATGAGATATATGGTCCATGTGTGCGTTATGAAGAGGTGTGTCTATACATGTACATGTACGTGTCTATTCACCCATGTACATTTACTCTCGCACATGCATTCCGGATCTTATTTCTGCAGGCGGCCAAACTGTTGTCCTCAGCAGCAAGCTCTACTTAGGGCCTTAAAGAGTTAAAGGACATTTACTGATGCTTTTCTTTGTACATGTAACATGTTGCTTTTAAATGATGAGGATCATGACTCATTGATTTGGAACTTGCCTGGGGTGATTTGATGACCAGTTTTAACACGAGTGATTCTCCCAAGTGGGTATGAAGTGCTATTTGAATGAACATATACATCATGACGGCACGAGTGAACTTTGCTCTCCAGTGCACGTACAGATAGGATCATAGTTCATGCATGTTCTGGTGCCAGCTAACAAAGAAAAGGAAGGGGGCTCTGGTTCCCAGGAATAAGGGCTGTACCAAACATGTTGCAGTGCCTATTGTATGTGGTAAGTATGAAGAAACACAGGGGCAACAGTTTTATATGACTTCCTACTTGAGTCATATATATCATAGCTCTCTCAAAAGTAAAGGGGGCTCAGGTTAATAAGACATGAACATCCCAACCAATCATGTTTCAATGGCTATATCATGTAATAGGTATGTATAAACATAGGGGCAACAGTTCTGAATGGCTTTCTACATGGGTGACGATAATCACAGCTCTCTCAAAAGTAAAGGGGGCTCGGGTGCCCAGGAGTAAGACCTGAATGCCTGATTAACATCCCAACGAAGCATGTTTCAATGCCTATACCATGTGATATGCATGCATAAACATAGGGGCAACAGTTCTGAATGACTTTCTACTTGGGTGACGATTATCACAGCTCTCTCGCATGGCACATCGGATTGAATCATATAAGATCAAGAACACGCGTGCATTCAATTCTTTTCAATTTTGCATGTAACGATCGCGAATTTGGAATTAATGCCGGCAAAGTTACAGCAACACCTCAAGGTTTGCATCCTATATGATGTAGTTGTAGGATTCATGAAAATAGTAATAATATGCAATGCATGCACATTAATGTTTGTTCAGTTATTATTACCTATACTATTAGCGGGTCGATCATGTACAAGCTTAGTACAGGTGCATACAACATACATGTACTTGCGTTGGCTCACAAACATTGGACGGTGCATGGAAAGCATTTTGAGGAGTGATCTGACGGAACTAATATACATGTAGACGGCGAGAGAAGTATTTGTTATTATGCCACGCCCCCACCTTGTACCATAGGAAAGCTGAGCTGCTCAATGACGTTACGTGACACTGGAATACACTTCACAGTGTCGACAGGCTACCGAGCGTCTTACCATTCAAAACACAAATAACACGATGCATGCTAATCATACTGCTTCTTGTACACAATAGCTAAGCAAACCCAGAATGTTTAGGTACGCGTTTCCTCAGAAGAGGTTCCAGGTGGATTACTGTGAATATTAGTGCTTATCACATGCCCCAGCTGAAACGTACGTGATATACCTGGTGAAGTTTGAAAAGACATATGTCATAATGTAGACTACGTTTATTAACTTATTAAATTAATTGCAAGTATTAATTTAGTATATCATATTAGTAAAATGGCGATCGAGGTTGTAGGGATATCAGGCAGCCACACCAGAAAGAACTGGATGACGGAAGTCAGGTTAGTCCAAAAGTACATCATAGTTCGTAAATTTTGTTATGATTTTGACTATGCCAAGACTTTTTGACGATGCCTCGCCTTGCAAATTGCCAGGACAGCGCAGTGTTCGTGAACTTGGATTCCAGGTAAGTTCACCGGCCATGGAATAGCTGCATCCGCAAGTCGTCGCTGATATACTAAGACACATCGATGAAACTGGATTGCATCGCAAGCAGATAGCGGAAGCCCCCATTGAAATATAGGTCAGAATTGTAGAAGTCAGAAAGGTTTAGGAAGATCATCAGCACTTCAGTTCGGCGTGATGAAGGGTAAGAGATTTTTGCGCTTTTTTCTTACGCAATCACGACTTTGTATAGCAGAGTTCGATGAAGACCTTCACGCTATTGCCGCCACATAAAGGTAGAGTCTTCATAATGCTATCTTCAGCCATATTTTTACTAGGTACAAGCGAACTAAGAGTAATTGAAGGCTATTCAACTCAACAGCGTAAGTCCTATCTATGTCGCGTGATGCTCTTTTCCTACTGTAGCTTTTGCTAAAAGGTGTCGTATGCTGACAGAAGAAGAAAGGCAAGGTGGCGGTTAAGCCTTCGAAGAGGACAGCGGTGGTCCATCGACGTCATAGCGCTCTGATAGGCTAAGTGAATCGATTGACGCTCTGGATGCTCGAAGCAACTTGAAGCACCACCCCTACAACAGCGATGTGAAGGACCGCTACTCCACTCTTCCACTTCTCCAACTGTTCATGCCTGGATGGTTCGAGAGACTTGGACGTTTTTAAAACGCATTGTATATGTTTTGGCTATTGCGGTTTTTATTTATTGATTGAAATTATATAAAGCTATATTAATATGATCATACATACACAAATGGATACAAGCTAGTATACAATGAACAAATTCGGAAGACGTATCCAACTGATGTAACGGAGCAAAGTATGCGGTAGAAGTACACAATTGGTGTGCGGAAGGCGCAAATTAAGAACCCATCATCAGCGCACGTGATAATTTGAGAATACGCAAAATATACGACATGAAATTCTGGTTCTATCCGCAAAATATACCAATGGGTATACCTTGCGTACACACATGTGTATATCATGTGTATTTTTCACATATCCGCAAAATATACACTATCGTATATCCAATTCGTAGCATAGTGAAGGCTAGTTTCAATTCTAAATAAAAATGCATTATTTTGCAGTTCCATATGCAGCATTGCTCTCTAGCTCAATTGTATTGGTTGACTTCTGATTAATGCCCACCACCTCACATGTGGTAGCAGTAGGGATGGAAGGAGGGGCTTCAGTAGTCATAGAGGATACTCTTGGGATGTAGCAAACACATATTATGATGGTGGCTACCAAAGCCCCCAGAGAAGAGGAGATGAGAAATGTGACTGCAAATGTTATCCCAACAGCAGTAGGGGTGCCAATGGAGGCACTACATGATACTGAAACTGAAATAAACATGACATCATCAATCATGCACATAGTATGTTCATGCATGAAGGTCTCACATGTTATCACAACAGCAGTAGGTATGTTAGTAGGGGAAGCAACACCTGAAACTGATAACAAATTAACACATAATTAAATTGTTAAGAAATCAATTAATTTGCTGCTTGAGCAATGGATATTAAAATTAACAAGTCTTGCTATTAGGTCAGGTGATCTCATCTATGTGCTTAGAAATTCTTCCATCACTGTACTAAAGTGAAGACATCCAACTACTCTGGCACTAAGGTACTAACAGGTACACACACAGCACATGATATGCCCATGCAACAGAAATTACCATTCACCTCAAAGACTTCACAAGGTTTACATTACACACAAGCATACTCCACTAAACATTGCTACATTATTAGGCCAAAAATTTTTTGTGTACAATACCATACCAGGTTGGAAATATGAATTGCTCTGAGAGCAGGTGCATGTGTGTGTGTGGTGACGTTATAATGAGGGAGGAGATGGAATGGGTGAGGGAGGAGATTGGGATGGGTGAGGGAGGAGATTGGGACGGGGTACCTTTGTTGTGGAAGTAGCTAACACATTGACAACAATTAGTGCACATGTCACATGCCATCAACGGCAATAGCTATTGCATACATGATATGTAATGTTGTATACTGGTACTGCTATTCCCAGCACAGTTGATGGCCACTGCTGAGATGTTGTAAGATGAGTCATTCCTCAGTCCAGTGAAGGTGACCATTGCAGACCCATTGGTCATGACCACAGGAGGACTGGTGGTGTAGCTACTGTTATTGATGGTGACATTGTAGCTTGTGGTAAGAACACCACTGGGGGAGGGGGTCACCACCACTAGTACCATGTCTGGACCAATGGTTTGTGCCATAACATTTGGAGGTCCAGGAGGAGCTGAAAATATTACATAAACATAAACATGTCATGACTGTAGTCAGATAACACATTGGTGCATTGCCTGAACAAGTACCATCTATGGACATTGATGTCGTCTTCACTGTGGTAACATTATGCATCAGCATGACTGCTTATTGCAGGCATGTCTTCATGGCATGTCACCATTCATGGCTACTAGCACATGATTATAGCTGCGCCATAATGTAATGAATGGGACCACGGTGCATATGTTAATAACCATGACATCTCATCATACACACCCCACATCAGTCAGATTGGGTAAACAGGAACACTTCAGCAAACCTTCAGGCAGTCTCAATTTCACTGCGAGCCATTGCCAGGGCTATGTGTACCCCCAGAGATGATTGTTATAAACTGCTGTATTTGTGTTACAAATGTGGTGCATGCATTATTTTCTACTAATGTTTCGTGGGAGAGGGGGGAAAATGGTACTCCTTGATGGTTTTGAAAATAGGTATGCAGAAGTTCAAGGTTATGTAGATATGAATGTGTAAACACAAGACACTTTATTGTTGGAACTTACATGCAACACTTTAAAGGTATATGAACTAGCACAGTTGACTGAAGCTTAGCTGATACATCAAAGGTAACATCCTCCTTACCCATGACCACTATCTGGGTGGCATTCAAAATGGCATTCTGACCAGACAGATTTTTGGTTCCAACCATGATCAGTGATGATGTCATACTAGTGTTCACTCTCACTGTCAAGGTACTAGTCAGACATGGTGTGGATGGACCAGGATCAACATTGGTTGCTGTGTATGGTCCACAGGTCATGGTCGCACGTCTGCAAGCATCTGCAATCTATGTTAGCACAATGCTATCTGGTGTATTAGCACTACTGCATGATCCACTGGGGAGGACCCATAGGTTGTTACCAACAAGAGCTGTGGAAGTCCATGTTAAGGTCACCTGGTCCCCAGGACAGGCTACAAGAGGACAGGATACAACCACTCCATCAATCTGGCACTTCAACATCTGGGAGCCCACTGGGGAAGCTATAAGGCAGAATGAAATGTCCATCATTCGCATACTGGACATATGTATGTATACATCATTAGCATAACACATGTTTTAAGGCAATTGTGTTTAGTGTTTTAATAAGTTAGCGCCAATAGGCAGCATAAACAAGTGTTCATGCATGGTAAGTATTTAATGCATTGCAATGTTTCTGCTTTGTGACTTTGGTGCATGCTGCGTTGAAAGTTAAATCACTTTAGAGACACTAACATGATATTATGCAGCAGCGCTAATGTATACATCACAACAATCACATGAGCATATGCGCCTTATACAAACTATTCATTCAAATATTCTTAGAACAAATTGCTGGCAAATAGAACACATTAAACAAAAAAAAACATCATAATTCCATGCAGCATGTTGGTGTGTACCGTTGGTGATGCAGTAGAGAAGATACATCATTGGCATCAACATCATCTAGAGGTGTGAAATAATACGCCTAGTCTCATTTGTAACGTGAACTGGTTAATATATAACAGGCACTATACAAGAACCACACATGTACCTCAGGTCCTAGAACTCAGCCTTTGTTATGAAAAACTGCACTCTCTCTATTCAGAAATCTGATGCATTGAAAGAGCACTTGTTTTGATACCTTGACCATTTTGAGTGGGCGAAACCAGATATCTCTGGCAAACATCCATGTGTATGCGTACTTCCTGTACATACATGTATATATACGTGTGCACGTACATGTACCTGTGTACGTACATGTGTACCTGTGTACATACATGTGTACACTACCTGTGTACATACATGTGTACACTACCTGTGTACGTACATGTGTACACTACCTGTGTACATTCATGTGTACCTGCATGTGTACGTACATGTGTACCTGTGTACGTACATACATGTATACACTACCTGTGTACGTACATGTGTACCTGTGTAGATACATGTGCTTATATAGAGTGGAATACACGTATGTGGCCATGGATACCATAAATTTATAGGACCCACATTGCATATGTGTGCCGTTAACGGCAATCCGATTTCGATTACTCGTGTCTGATAATTTGTTTGAAGGCGATCATTCGTTTCCACAACTCACCGTAGAAAGCGATTTGAAAATCAGTTACCTTTAACCTTCGCATCTCAGTACACTCCGTACGTGCAGCGCCCTAAGCCTTGTTCCCAGCCAGTGTGTAGTGGTGATGTAATCACCGCCCATAACCATGGGTCTGGGAACCAGACTCCATATGATGTCAGCGATGGCCAAATCTCAAGTGGGCGGAGCTGTTTCCGGTTGGAGTTTCTGATCAATGATATTATGCCGTGTTTTGTAAGTACAAAGTGGAATTTAAAAAGTATGCCAAAGCAGTTTGGGGCTAGTTTGTGACAGGTTGCCGTCAACTCTGCGTTGGACTGGGTACGAGCTAAGCTTAAAAAAACTACACTGTTTACCAGTGGGACCCAATGTTATACTGTTTACCGGTGGGACCCAATCAGATTGCAGCCAGGTGCGTTTGCGTTATTTGTGTCGTAATACGACGTCATACACATGTTATTGATGATGACCGGACCATCATTTCAATTCCATCCTAAACCCGGGCTGGTGTTTGTGGGGGTGAGAAGACACTAAATTGATAAAGAGGATGCATCACATCTATGTCTCATCCATACTATATTTTATTCCGCAAAATAAACACCTTGATGGTAAGATAGTGAAATTTTCAAATAGAGATGTTTTGGAGGGAACCCGGCATCATTCCAATCGCATCCTAAACCCGTACTGATGAATGTGTTGATGAGGAGGCACTAAATAGAGGAAGAGGATGCATAACTGCTCTCTCATCCATATAATTTGCTATTCTGCATAGATGCCCTGAAGTAATCCTAGGAATACCTGAAGTAATCCTAGGAATACCTCTAGGAACACCTTGATGGTTCGCAGTAGATTAGAATGGAATATCTTAATCAGTCCATTTTTTTTGCATTTTGTGTACAAGTCTATGGAAAATCGTATTTTCACAAATGGTCCTCAAAATTTGGACACAAATTTTGAAATTGCCTATACCTGGACATGAATTAGAGTGATTTTAAATCGGCGGCAAAATGTGCAGCTCCATTGCATAAATTAAAAAAAACTTTAAAACGCCATGCATTCTCTATGGAACGTAACGCGGAAGAAATCAGAAAATGTACAAACCGCACAAATTTCGTGACTAGTCTCGTACCCAGACCCACATCACAGCTGCGGACGGATATGCTATATAAAGCCGCATCTGTACATGTACATTAACCTTCTCTATCACGATATTGTTGTATGGCCAGCACTGATTTGGGTCTACATGCTCTTGGCAGGGGTCTGGGCCAGGGTACGCGTGGCGCGGCAAGTTTGGGGGTGTGTGGTGATATGGCACCACCCACTCGTACCGTGCCATATCCCTGCCCACAGACTCACATCATCCCGGATGGTGATGGAGAAGTCAGTTAAAAGAAAATTATTCTGCAACACCGTTTCGCAATGAGACGCACTACTGACTGCGCATGCGTGTCACGTCTCACGTGATTGTCTTGGTAATGAGGCGCGGTCACCGCGGTGGTCGGTTAACTAGGTTTAAGTACCTTAAACTGTATTTAACCTTCTCTATCACGATATTGTTGTATGGCCAGCACTGATTTGGGTCTACATGCTCTTGGCAGGGGTCTGGGCCAGGGTACGCGTGGCGCGGCAAGTTTGGGGGTGTGTGGTGATATGGCACCACCCACTCGTACCGTGCCATATCCCTGCCCAAGGTGAGGAGGCATTACAAGCCTACTCCACCCCCCCAAACAATGACTAGAAATAGGTTGTTTAATTATTGACAGGTGATTTTATGCGTGTGGCTACACTAGACGCATTGGAACTCTATTTCGCTAACGTCGCGGTGAGGGCGGCGAGATGGCTGTGTGGAGTTCTAATGTAACGGAGGTATGCCGCACTGTGCCACCTTCCCAATGCTTGAATCATCGAGTCCTCTATTCCCGCCAACGCCGCGCTAGTTGCTGCCCCAATCCTGAAGCTGTGCCCAGCAAACTGCTCTTCCGCATAACCAGCCTTCGACAAAGCGTTCCGAACCCTTGACACAAAACGAGATTTTGTAATGGGTTTTTTTTCGTTATCGATGAAGAAGCAGCCAGCTGTGTCCCTGCGCGAGCCAATGAACGACAGGATTGCTGCAACTGGGCACAGGGGACATCCGGTGCGCCCCAGCAGAATGTCCGCCCCTGTTCCGAATTGGTCGCATTTTGATTTTTTGAGGTGAATCTTCACCATTGATGCTTCGGAGTGAGCGTCAACGGCCACATCGGCGCAACTGAGGTGCAGTGCGGGGTTGTAATCAGACTCAGTTTCGACCAGTAACTCCCCAAGACGGAAGAACCCGAAGAAGGCCGTCACGGCAATTGCCCAGATGGCCGATGCGTCCTGGGCATTACACTCTTTGAGCGGAGCTTCGATACGCCGTAGCACGGTGGTAGTTATCGGGAGGCGTGTCCTTGGTGGTTTCCCCCCCAAGACCTTACACCTTCGAATGCCATCAAGTACTCTCTTTAACACCGGTAGTGACGAATGTTCGGATGGGGGAGGCAGACCGAGGGATATCTGCATACTCCGAACCGCTGAGAGGTAGCATTTTATCGTTTGTGGGGCGAGCCCGTCATTGGCGAGTGAGGTCGCGAAGTAGCACATCAATTTTTCAGTTACAGGGAATGGGTCGTATATGTCGTACAGAACACAAAATTTGTTAAATCTCCTCATAGCCGCGTCGTAAGTTCGGTGAGTAGAGGGGGCGAGGCCGTTATGGAAATAGCCCTGAACTGCTGCATCCAGGCTGGTGAGGTCCATTCTGCGGCTGGGTCCAGTAGCACCTCCACCGTTTGTGGATGAATGGGTGTGGGACCCCTGCTGGCTCCCGGCACCATCTGAAAGAAGGAGTTCAAGTTATCTCGAGATAATGCGTCCGCAATGGCATTGTCAGCGCTCGTAATGTACTCCGCGGCCAGACTAAAGTTAGATGACGCCTCGATGAAGAATAAACATCGCAGTAAATGCATAATCTGGGTTTGAGCACTTGACCTCGACCGAATTGCCGCGACCACGACCTGGTTATCACAGTGGCAGAGCACTTTTTGCCCGGACCATGACCGACCCCAAATGAGTGCTGCTATCAGAATCGGAATCAACTCTTTCACAGCTATGGGTTGCTGCCCTGATAGAGGTCCCCATTTCCACTGGAACCACGAGGTCCCGTGCCAGGCACCGCACCCCCAGCTGCCGGAGGCGTCGGATGCAAAGTGTGTGGAGGAATTAGTGGTTATGTATGACGTACCGTTCCATCCAGCTGCAAAGGACGTCCACCATTGGAGGTCTGACCGAAATTGACAGTTAAGGCGAATGGGGTGGTATGCGTTGTGGTTCCGATGCAACAGGTCTATCATCCTTCTGAGGAACGAGCGACCTGGTCGAATTACCTTACAAGCGTGGTTAAGGTAGCCGATGAGTGACTCCAATTCTCGGCGACTACATGCTTTCCGACGGCCCCATTCACTCAGAAGGCTACGAAGGTGGAAGAGTTTCTCCGGTGGCAAACGCAGTTCCCCGGTTGCGGTGTCAATGACGATGCCCAAGAAAGTCACACAAGTGGAAGGGCCTTCGCACTTATGAGCAGCGAGTGGTATACCCAGGTCCGAGCACCTGAATCTGAGCCTCTCCAAAGCGGACTGACATTCGAGCGTACCTGGGGTACCCAGCACCACAAAATCGTCCAGGTAATGGAAGACATTGCGCACTCCGTCTTCTCTCAGCCGCCATTCTAGGGCGTCTGCAAGTGCGTTGAATATCTTTGGGGCCGAACGTAACCCAAATGGCAACATGGGGTCGATATAGAACTGGTCGTTCCACTTCATGCCCAGGAGTGGGCGGTCGTCGGGGTGAACAGGGACCAAGCGGTACGCGGACTCGATGTCAATTTTGGCGATCGTCGCATTGGGACCGAGCAACGCACATGCGGACGCCACGACCTCGACAGTGGTGTAACGGAGTGAGCAGATGTTGGGATCGATCCCGTCGTTCACGCTATACCCCGGCGGGTAGGAGAGGTCGGTTATCAGCCTCCACTTGCCGGTGTTATGCCCCTTCGGTATGACGCCAAATCTACTGATGTGGATAGATTTGAATCCACTACGATCGGCAAATGGACCCAGCATGCGACCCAGTTCTAATTCCTTCTTGAGGTACTCTGATATAGGTTCGGGGTGTTGCATTGCTGAAAACATGTTCGATGAGGCGTCTTTTAGGGGTGTGGGCCGTACGAACCCAATCCTAAAGCCGAACTGCAGACCTGTGCAAATGTATTCGGCAAACGCTTTGTCGGGGTGGGTTTGTAGAGCGGCTTGCCATTTAGTATGGTGGAGGGGTGATGTACCACCCTGTATTCTCACGCTGTGGTCTGCCGACCTGCTTGCATCTAGAGACAGGAGGTCGGACATGTACCGATAGCCGTGTACCCCTGCAAGAACGTTAGAGAAAAATTAAGTATATGCATGCAACGTACTTTTAAGCCTGCAATCAGGCAATCACACTCATTAGAGTGGAGGCGCGCAACGCCATGCATCTATAGCTTGCGCCACTGACATCTTTTACGGCATGTGCAAAGTAATGAAATGCAATGGCACAACAAACGTCAACTAATCGTATATTAGCTACGGCCATTTCCCTTTCTTGCTGGCGATCGCTCCCGGGGTGGATTGCTTGATCCTGAACTGTTCTTCGGACACTGGTTCCACGGATGTGGGTAAAAGCACCCTTGGCAAACGTGGCGATAGCGGCAAAGGGTATACGTGCATCGCCCTGTATTGTATTTGCGGCAGACTTCGGAGCTGCTGGGGATGGTCGAGCTGACGGGGGGCTGAGTGGAGACAGCGCCGCCAAGGTTGGGCTCCAGTGGACAATTGGTCGTCGTGTGAGTGTCACTGAGGCAATGCCTGCAACGAGGGATGGATTTTGCGCGGCCCGTAAAGGCCTCGTTGTATAGCCTAGTGTTCATTTGGGACCAATTGAGATCCCTATTGGCAAGAGCCTCGCGGCGATACTGGCGGTCGTACGCCACCCACGAATTGCCCTCAAAGTTTCGCGACGCTCTGACAATAGTCGCCTGGTAAGCAAACAGCTCTGGGGCCTTGTCGGGGTAACGGGATACGAGGACGGCCGCCATCCTCGAGAAGCACTCGATCCAGAGGCCAATGTCATGAACTGGTGCTTTTCGTGACACGCGACGAGGTGTTAAATGCAGGGAGTCGAGTACTAGCAACTGTTGTGTCTCCTCTTGCCAGGAGTCCGGTAGGAGATCGCACATCTCGATAAACTCCAAGTCCAAAATACGACGTGCTAAACGTGCCGGGATGCCCGCCATGGGACCCACTGGTACCCCGCTCGTCGAATTAGCGTCGGTACTTTGCCTCAACGTGGCTAGTGACAGCATTGCCGAGCCGTTGTTGCCGTCCGTTGTCGACGGATTAAACGTAGGGATGTTAACCTTTTCGGACTCCTTGGGTTGCCCTACAGCATAAAGACACCATACAACACGGGTATTCAAAGCATTACTATACATATTCGCTACCATGCCTTGCGCATTCCATCAATGTATGGGTGAAGTATTATAAACCAGCGGGCCAATGCCCTACGAACGGGCCGATGCCCACGTAGCGGGCCGATGCCCACGTAGCGGGCCGATGCCCACCGAGCGGGTCGATGCCCAATGAACGGGCCGATGCCCAATGAACGTGCCCGATGCCCGACGAGTGGGTCGATGCCTAACGACGAGCGGGCCGACGCCCAACGAGAAAGCCGATGCCGAACGAGCGGGCCGATGCCAAGCGAGCAAACCAATGAACAACGAGCGGGCCGATGCCCAACGAGCGGGCCGATGCATAACGAGCGGGCCGATGCCCCGATGCCAAGCGAGCAAACCGACGTTCAACGAGCGGGCCGATGCCCAATGAGCGGGCCGATGCCCAACGAGCGGGCCGATGCCCAACGAGCGGGCCGATGCCCAACGAGTGGGCCGATGCCCAACGAGCGGGCCGATGCCCAACGAGCGGGCCGATGACCAATGAGCGGGCCGGTGCCTAACGAGCGGGCCGATGCCCCGATGCCAAGCGAGCAAACCGATGTTCAACGAGCGGGCCGATGTCCATCGTGTAGCAATGAACGGACCTATTCGCCCGATTAATAATGGGGTCTAATGTCAAGGAGACTATGTACCGTGCAATTGAACGGCGAAGGGAGCGATACCTTGGCCTATAAATGGGTCGTGAGACTGCATTGCCCCCCCGCTTATATATACGACGTTACGAAGTATGGGATGCAGCCAACTACATGAATTGCGTCCCTTGTGATATGAAACATGCAGCCTGTACATGATTTCGAGTTACTTTAAACACTGTGCCACGTGGCTGGAGGTGACAATATATATATATATTTTTTGAGCCGTCCGTATTTTGAGCAAGAAAGCCGCGTTCGGTAGCCAAATGAAGCAAAGAATGGAATGATTCGTGCAAAATGGGTATCGCCCTAGTAGACGCGCGCGTTGTTAAGTACCCTACCCGCACTAACCGTCCGATTGGGTTTGCGATGTTGATTGGGTTTGCGATGTTGACTCAGACACAGAGGTGGACGGTTCCGTTGGCTTCAGAGCTTTGGCCATGTACTCGGCGATCCATTTTCTTTGGTCTTCGTTGAACGGCGGCTCACCCATAAGAAAATTATTCCGCACCACCGTTTCGCAATGAGACGCACTACTGACTGCGCATGCGTGTCACGTCTCACGTGATTGTCTTGGTAATGAGGCGCGGTCACCGCGGTGGTCGGTTAACTAGGTTTAAGTACCTTAAACTGTATTCATCTCACCTCACTTATAGATATAACAAATTAGCATACGACAAAAAGACCTTACAATGCACCTTATCCCCCCTCCGAATTATCCCCCCCCCCTCTCTCTCTCTCTCTCTCTCTCTCTCTCTCTCTCTCTCTCTCTCTCTTTCTCTCTCTCTCTCTCTCTCTCTCTCTCTCTCTCTCTCTCTCTCTCTCTCTCTCTCTCTCTCTCTCTCTCTCTCTCTCTCTCTCTCTCTCTCTCTCTCTCTCTCTCTCTCTCTCTCTCTCTCTCTCTCTCTCTCTCTCTCTCTCTCTCTCTCTCTCTCTCTCTCTCTCTCTCTCTCTCTCTCTCTTTCTCTAGACCGGTTCGACCCTCATCTATTCTTTTCTCTCCTGGCCACACGCACAACACCCATTGTGCTTCTCGACCCCTCCCTCCCACGCAGCATTAACAATGAATGTTAATACACGTGTGTAGAAAGGTTTTTAAAAAGAGAGATAGTTATCTGGTGTTTAATTGCATACAAGATGCACGTGGGGTCAAAACTGACCGCAATTACTCGTGTCTTAGATGCTAGCGTTACAGGCTGCTACTCGTGTGCACGTGGATTGCAGGTAAGAGGCGGCGTTGGTGCTGTATGTATGCGCGCTATTGCATGCTACATCTCCACTACAAGTGTTAATGACACACACCCCCTTCCCCCCCCCGCCCTCCCCCCCGCCCCCCCCCCCCCCCCCCCCCCCCCCTACCCCCCAAGGTGCCCGCGGAAGCCATTCTAAAGTTGCCGGCATGCTTTCATTTTTAGCAGTGAAATAGTGGGCGTAGCGTATTTGCTGTGCGTGTAGCAACTTTCAGTCTGTTTTGGTCACGGCACTATACATATTAACAGTACGTGCTACTGCGCGCCCGCTCAGTGTTTTTGCGACGCCCCTCTCGCAGTTAAAGTTCACTTGTACATGTATACGTACCATGCAGCATAGTTACTAGGCTAAACGTATGTGGCACCTATACTACCGAGCGCAAATAATATCGAACTAACCAAAACTATCTACACTGTAGTACCGTCATACAGTGGTTAAGGCCAAATATTTGTGCAAATCTAGGCAAACCTAGGACATCCCAACCTATGATAAGAGCTATTAGTCGAATTAACGGTAGCTGCAATCAAGTATCATAATGGAACTGGAACGCATTAAATTTTTGTTCTAATTTTTAGACTTAATAGCATTACTAAATCCGGCTGGCTGCAGCACGAACCGCAGCCTGCTTGCACGGCGGTCTGCTTCGATCGATCATGTTAAAGTGTATAGCCATAACGTCCGAACAATTAAAGCGACCGAAGCACTATCTGCAGCACATCATACCACACCAATTGGTTTGCCTGGCGGGAATCAAGCGGGGATACACTTTTGCACAGCCAAAGCTTCTTAACGAGTAGAGTAAAAATTAACGAACATGCAGGATTAATCAATAGCGACTACAGAACTCTTTTTCTTAACTATTTCGAAGCGACTTGGACTCTCCTGCCACCATGGGTACGACCTTGCATATACATTAATTCATGCCTAAATCATTGGCGCGAATCGAGCGGGAAACCGTGCACGCACTTTGCACAGCTATATCTCCGTAACGGATAAAACGAATTCAATAGCGACAGGACACCTCTACTTACACTCCAAATATGAACCGATTTGAACGTACCCCCTACCTGAAGATGTGGCGGTTATGAACCTATGGGATATCGGACACCAAAATGTATTTTCATATCGTTACAAATAGATTTGCTTGCTACACAGTATGTCCACGAAAGAACGCAAACGCTTTTATAATTCATTAATGGATTGTCACTCTAACTGAATGTAGAATTACCACGAGGCCAAAACGAACGGCATTATTTGAAATCGATTATCTTGAATTTTCAAAAGACAAATAGCTTGCAATTAATTGATTCATCACAATAATGTACGACAACTTTTAATTAATAACATAAACTGAAAGTATCAAATTTAATTGCTGTTATATGCTAGTTAAAATAAAATAAAAGGCGTTACTACATGAATACATATATGAACGCAACCATGTTCACTTAATGCATTTACAAGTAAGGAGATTAATTGATAGCGATACCTACTGTACTTGTACATGCATAATGAAACCATCTACCCATGCAGGCGGTACAGGCCACACCTTCACCTGCAATGCTATGGACCAGCCCCTGTGCACTGGCACAGTTGCTTGGTGTAGGTGTGAGGTCCCCAGCACCACATCAACAACAGAAATATCTGTATTTAATAGTTCAGCTGAACTGTGCCATGGGAACGTGATAAGGCTGTCACAAGCCCAGCCCTGTGCTGGGAGGGAGGTGCCTTCCTCCTCAGGGAGGTGTGGGCCAATAGAGGCACATAACGAGGTGGACATCTGGGGGTTAAGGGAGCATTGCAATTCAGGAATTACAATAAATGCGGACCACAGCTTAGAGGGAGCTGTGGTGACATGCAGGGACATGGGAACCATGTTGGTCATTGGATGGGTGACCCTCCATCTAGTCAGTAAGTGTACCACCTGGTGTTTTTATAAACTAATTAATCCCCTCCTCCTCTCCAGCCTCCCCTGGTCCTCCTGTTGGCCTGACAGTAAGCAGTACCTCTGTGGACCAGCTAACAGTGAACTGGACCCCTCCCACCACTGGTGGTGTTCCTACCAGCTACAATGTCAGTATCAATGACAGTTCTAACACTCGGGTCCCCATCCCTGCCCATGGAGCACTACAGAACACCTTCACTGGACTGATCAGTGACACACTCTACACTGTCTCAGTGGTGGCCATCAACTGTGCTGGGACCAGCAGTGTGATGTCAAAAACACGTAAGTGTAGATATAATATTGCTGTTGTATGTAACCAAGGCATCAATAATGGGCTGATTTTAGTACTTAAATGCCATACTTGTAATGTATTAGGCATGCATGAACTATCCACCCACACACACATGAGTGGTCATGCGTGATTGGACAAAACACGAGCATAGTGAGATTCATTAGATTTCCATGTCCATTGTGAACATTGGGTACACTATAGTGGTGACGAGGGTGGGATCAAAGCGACCATGGAAGCATCTCACTAATCCGAACCATTTGACCCTGAGCTGGAACGGATAGACACAGCGCTATAAGGAAAGATTTGACTTCTACTGTACCGCACATGAGGTAGCAGACGACAGAAAGAAGGCCTGTTTCTGACAAGGATTGGTCCAAAAATGTATTCGAAACTCAAGGTATATGGGTCGCACTTCCTTAAACGACTTGTCCTTAGATAAAATAGTTGCGAAGCCAAAGGCTCGAACGATACCACAAACCATAGAAATTGCAGAGCGCTTTCGTTTTTTTTTTTAAAGCGGCAACAAGGAGCGGGTGAGGGAATGACTGATTACATGTCCGAGTTACGGTCACTGGCAAAAACTTGTAACTTTGGTGTTTACCTAGACACTGCTCTAAGGGACCAGTTCATGTGCAGACTGAAAAAACCGCAAATTCAACAAGAACTATTGGGCATACAGGATCTAACAATGTCCAAAGCATTAGAAAAAGGACGGTCCATGGAGGCAGTGCTCAAGGAAACTAAAAACTTTCGTCTGGAAGAGGAGTGCGATGAACACACAAATACAGACAGAGGTGGTATGCACAAGTTGTCTAGGGAACTCCAATCTTCATGTTATCATTGTGGGGGCTCTGGGCACATCTCAGATTACAGTTTCCATAGGAACAAGAAATGCAGTAATTGCGGTAAGATGGACATATTGCAAGGGTGTGCAAGGGCAGCCGAAGGGGCAAAAAGAATGGAAGTAAAGGCAAGATGGGTAAAATGCACCTTGTAGAAGCTGACAGGGCAATCCAGCTAGTGATGAGGAAGCTACTGGAGTAGATATCCATAAGCTAGGCTCCAAAAGTCGATACAGGAAACTAATAACAAAGCTCAAGGTTAACGGTTGTGACATTGACTTTGAAGTAGACACCGGAGCAGAACTTTCTACAATTCCACTAAGTACATACAAGCAGTTATTAAGTAAAACACCCATTCAACCATCCTCAGTTATCCTGAGACAATACGACCGCAGCATATTACCGACAAAGTGGAGAAATCATAGCTAATGTGTCTTTGGAGCAGCAATGTGAAACAGGGTGCTTTGTCATTGTAAAGAATGCGATTCTCAGCTGCCCCTCTTAGGCCGTGACTGGCTGTTCAGACTATGCCTGGACTGGCTAGCAACTTGTACAGGGCATGGAGGATTCTTGCCAATGAAGGCAAAAATTGTAGAACATTAGACCAATGAAGGATTTCAATTCAGACTTATTTTTCAGGACTGGAGCTTCAAGAATCCCTCTCACTGTTTCTTCTGTCGGTTGAATATCTTCTGGGGATATATGATGGCCTAGGAACTCCACTGTTATCTGGAAGAATTTGCACATTTCTCAGTTCACTCCCAGACGTATCATACTGCTGTAACCTCTGAAAAACATGCCACAGATTAGCTTCATGCCTTGCTACCAGTGACTAGTATGTCATCTATGTAGTATATAACAGTCCTGTTAGACAATGGACATTGCCCGCTGCCACATAGCAGGGGCTGTAGCAACCCCATATATTAGTCTCTGAAAACTGACACAGCCCCAGGTGTGTGTTAATTGTCAGTAGTGATCGACTTTCTTCCTCAACTTCCATCTGCTTAAAAGCATGGGCTATGTCCAACTTGGTAAAGGACTCTCCCCCTGCCAGAGTAGAGAACACTTCATCTGCTGTTGGTAGTGGAAAGGTCTTAGGGCATAATTGTGCGTTTATAGTCACCTTGAAGTCTGCACAGATTCTGATGCCCCCATCTTTTATTCTTGACAACCACAATTGGGGCTGTCCAATCACTTTGCTCAACGGGTTTGAGTTCACCCTCCTCCACTTGTTGACGAACAGCCTCTTCCACTCAAGCTTCTTTATATCATCCATGGTAACACACTCATACCCCTTGGGATAGGATCCATGTGGATTTTGAGATTGGAGAGGAACACACTTTCTAGTAGTGGTTGATGCACATAGCAAGTGGCCAGAGGTGCGGGTGACTCTACCTCAACTGAACGTACCATTGAAGTGTTGTTGGAAATATTTGTCATACATGGGTTACCTAGAGTCCTAGTAACAGACAATGGCCCTCAATTCACTGCAAAGGAATTCGCGGATTTCTTGAAAACCAACCGCATTGTGCATCATACTTCTGCACCATATCACCCTGCAACCAATGGGTTGGCGGAGAACATGGTTCAAAATGTGAAACACTGGTTAAAGAAACAGGACAAGGGCCCCCTGGCAGTTTCCATCATGGCGTTCCTTCGAACATTCACAGCAACAAGCAAATCTCATGACTTCAGAGAACATATTTGGACAAAGGTTGCGTACTCAAATCTCTATGGTTCTACCAAACTTGATGGAAAAATCAGAGAGGGAAAAGTTGGCTGGCATGTCTGCCTATACACGTACTCATTCCTTTCAAGAAGGAGATCAGGTCTGGGTCAAAGATTTCCGTTCAACATCTGCATATAAATGGTGCAAGGGAACCATCAAAGATGTTCTTGGTACATTGACTTATTATGTCAAATTTGCTGATGAGCACCAGAGGAAGGTTCATTTAGATCATCTACCGTTGAGGGAGGAAGAGTGGGGGGATCATTCCTACCTCAGATGAGGAAATGCCAAAAGCAGGTACATTTGGGCAACCTCAGAATGACACAGACATCCAATTGGATACTAGTCATGAGACGCCCAAGGTGTCTACTCAACAACATCCGAGCGAGGGCAGTGTAAAGTTATTGGCACAAGCCCCTTTGTGTATGTGTAGTCATGCACAGTCGTGTCAAGGGGAGCTACCATTGGCAACTGCCTTGTTGGTACCAAAGCCTATGTTACAAAGACCAGGATGGGTGCCTTCTATCAACTCTCCGCGGCCTTCATCACAAGAGCCGAGGCATTCGTTATAGCAGTTGAGACCACCAAAGCGTTATGTTAAGAAGGGTGAAGGAGACTGGAAGGTATTAGGCATGCATGAACCATCCACCCACACACACGAGTGCCCATGTGTGATTGGACAAAACACGTTCTTATGATTGTGTAAGAGCATAGTGAGATTCATTAGATCTCCATGTCCATTGTGAACATCGGGTACAGAATAATACTGTCCACATGCATTGCCACTAACATATACATAGTCCTTTGTACCATAGATATTAGAGTAGAAGGATTGGAAGCGAGCCAGTTAACACATGTTAACACCTCCACACCTCCACACAGTTGTAGAAGTACTGGGCACAAAAACGGTGTCCAAAATGTGATGACTGAAAATTGGAAGTTCGAATGACAAAATTGCTGTTGAATCTGCGAACTGGATTATAAATGATTTCACCTTATCCTGCACTTGAATTGTTGCTTTGACTGAAATAGTAACACTCAATGAGCATGCAAGGCTCTTTCAGAAATTGAAGCTATACTCACTGTAGCTTCAAAGGCACACTAGAAGCAGGTGGAGTGCCAAACAGACTCAAATTTAAATTTCACTCAGTGCATAGTCTAACATATACTGTAAAGGAAAGAACAATCCTGTGTACTTAAACCTTCAGAAAGGCATACAAGTATGACCTGCAAACAGCGTAGTGGCAACAGAAAAGCGCTTCAACAATACAGGTGAATATCAGAGGTAGAGGCAGTGATCAGATCTCTATGAGATGTCTTTTTTGCACATTGGCAATGAGTCTTTTATGGTTCAACACATAAAGTCCAATTACACCACCAACAAAAGTAGATCCAATGTTCTGAAGAGAACAGTGAGCGCACAGACTTGTAAAATGTTGTAGAATTCAGTGCCCTTCATTCGTTCAGAGGTGTTAATAACTAAGAGTGTCGATACGAAGCAATGTGCTTACGAGACACGCTTCCAATCCCCTTACTTTAATATCGATGTTGTACCAATCTCTCCACAGTGGTCATTCTTCTCCCTCCTATGGGTGTACAGATGGTATCAGTCTTTAACTCTGACAACACTGCCCACCATCTTGAGATATCCTGGATACCAGTGGTAGGAAGAGTTATTGCTGGTTATTAATGGTTACATGTTATTGCTCTATCACCAGGGAGGTGGTGTGACCATGTGCACAGTGAGGGTTGTTAGTGATGGTGCCTTTGTTGGTCAAGGCTCCACTACCTGTACCACATCACCATGTCTATATGTCCAACAAGTCTCTGCCTTTGCTACCAACTACACCATCTTTGTGGCTTCCATAAATGGAGATGGAGCTGTGGGTCCTGAGATCAGCACTACCATATATGGTGAGTACCACATACTACCATATATGGTGAATACCACATATTAAACATAATGCTGATGCCTGCCAAAGCCATTCACAGAAATGTCACTCAATGATGTAATGTTTCAACTAACCGTTATGGACAGGCAACACAGGCCGATGATATAATGTGATGTGCCCATTTCAACCTTTGAACTAAAAAATTCACTACAATCATGCATGCTGTTAGATTTCAGTCTAGTGTCTAGTGGGGGAAAATGGCATTATTCATATCACCTCTGTCCACCTAGATGTATACAGGTACATTGGGGGTTAATGCTTGATGTGTCCCCATGTACAGTGATATCCACAATCGAAGCTTCAGGTTGTGTACATGTATATAGAGCATGATGTGATGTGTAAAACTTAGCTCATCCTTCTTTCTTTGTGTAGGTATAACCACAACCAACCAAGTCCTGAACATCACCAGTACACAAATCCAAACCAATAATGCAACCATTGGCTGCTCATTCAACCAGTCCTTCTACTGTGTGGTGTGCTGTAGTACTGATCCCTCTGTTCCTCCTAACTCAAGTGCGTACAATGTCTCCTCTACCAGAGGCACAGAGGTGACTGTGTACCTTGGTGACCTCACCAGTGGTCAGATGTACTACTGCAAGGCAGCAGCTACCAACACTACCTCTGCTAACTGTGGTGGTCCTGTGGTTGGAGGTGTGAAGGTGTTCTTCAGTTTCATCACACCACCTCAATCATCATCATCACCATCATCATCACCATCACCATCACCATCATCACCATCATCATCACCACTACCACCATCATCATCACCATCATCCATCACTACCATCATTATCACCATCATCACCATCATCATCACCTCCCTCACCTAGATCCTCATGTGCTCTTCTCTCCTCCCCATCCCTCCTCACAGTGAGTTCTCTAGTCTAATTGGTACAATTGTAGTATGGCTGATGACCCAACTCATACATCTTTATAAATCCTCTCTCCCTCCCTCCCTCTCTCTCCCTCCCTCTCTCCCTCTCTCTCCCTCTCTCTCTCTCTCTCTCTCTCTCTCTCTCTCTCTCTCTCTCTCTCTCTCTCTCTCTCTCTCTCTCTCTCTCTCTCTCTCTCTCTCTCTCTCTCTCTCTCTCTCTCTCTCTCTCTCTCTCTCTCTCTCTCTCTCTCTCTCTCTCTCTCTCTCTCCCTCTCTTTCTCTCTCTTTCTGCACAGGTTCATACTCATCTCTACTTACTTACACTTAACTGATCATCCAACCTTCCATCCCCCCCCCCCCCCTCTCTGGACAGCCTCTTTGATTGAATTTATTTATATATCATCACAACGTATTATGACATTACATCTGCTACACGTGAATTATGTGCTGTCTGGAGCAACACAGGCTCTACATGGCTAGGTCAAAGGTGCTCCACATGGCTAGGTCAAAGGTGCTCCACATGGCTAGGTCAAAGGTGCTCCACATGGCTAGGTCAAAGGTGCTCCACATGGCTAGGTCAACGGTTGGCCTGTTGTATTTGCCACAGAACAATGCAGTTTATGGGATGCTAGGGGGAATGAATAGTCACATGCCAAAGTTCATCTCAACAGACTTGTGAGGTGGTGGCTAGGCGAGGTGATGGCTAGGTGAGGTGGTGGCTAGGTGAGGTTGTGACTAGGTGAGGGGGTGATTAGGTGAGGTGGTGGCTATGTGAGGTGGTGACTATGTGAGGGGTGGCTAGATGAGGTGGTGGCTATGTGAGGTGGTGGCTAGGTGAGGTGGTGGTGTGGCCACAGGTGTCTTCTTGGGTCCATCTAGATGTGAGTGTGGAGAAGTCGATGATAACTTCATATATACATATAGCCTTACCATATCAGGCCTGCAAATGTGCTCATTGCTTGGGTGGGACAGGGGTAAGCATACAGCACTTCATTCAGGGGCTACAGCATCATGTCTTAGCAATAGCACTTCTTCATGAGGCAAGTTTAAATAGCACTTCTGGTCTAAATGTGACGAGCACAGAAAATGTGAAGCTTAGTTGAATTCTGTGATGTTGTCCAATTCAATGGTCAGACTTACTACAGATTGTTGCTGTTACATTTATGGCAGTGTTAAGTATTTCAGTGTTTGTTGTTCATAATGAAATAAACATTATTTCCATGCAACACTGAACACATTGTCCTTATCTGCTCAAGGTTCTGCATTATGATGTTTTGCCAGGTCACTGGCAGTATTCTGATGGGAGACGTCGGTCATGCATTTGTAAATATTGACTGATTTTAATGTTTTGCAAGGCGAATAGATCCTTGTGGCCTTGGAAATATTGGCACTGGAATATCCAGTTGCCATAAACGTTGTGTGCAGATGTGTGCCCAAAATTGAGAGAGGAATTTTTAAAAAATTTTAATTCCTGTCAAACATGTTTCGGTCCACGAGAACCTTCATCAGTGACAAAATTACAGATCAAAAAACAGCAAAATATATAGGAGATAAATCAATACGTAACGTTCTATGTGTGTGTGTGTGTGTGTGTGTGTGTGTGTGTATGTTAGTACTTTAGTGTGGAACCATGGTGTTGTGGTGAGAGGGGAGGAGGTGTGAGGTGGGAGAGGATGGGATAGGGATGGAGAAGATGGATGGGGAGGGGATGGAGAGGGTGTGATGGGGAGGAGTGGATGGAGAGGGTAAGATGGTGAGGAGGTACAAAAGCAAAAGCACTCCCTCTCCTCACAAGTGTAGGAAGCCCTAAGGGAGTTGGGGGTGGGAGAGAGAGAGAGAGAGAGAGAGAGAGAGAGAGAGAGAGAGAGAGAGAGAGAGAGAGAGAGAGAGAGAGAGAGAGGAGTGGGGAGGGGAGGGAGGGAAAGAGCGGATTAAAGATGTATGAGTTGGGTCATCAGCCATACTACAATGCCAGCAATTAGACTAGTGAACTCACTGTGAGGAGGGATGGGGAGGAGAGAAGAGCACATGAGGATCTAGTTGAGGGAGGTGATGATGATGGTGATGATGATGATGATGGTAGAGATGGGTGATGGTGATGATGATGATGATGATGGTGGTGGTGATGATGGTGATGGTGATGGTGATGGTGATGGTGATGGTGATGTCATTGAAGAGTTCCCGCAGGTGTTTTGATCTACATATGGGCATCTCACATTGATTGCTGTGTCTTCCCCTCCAAAAAAGCTCTGAGGAGAATGAGTTAGTAGCATACAGAACTAGTGTAACATGTAAGTTATGTAATACCCCATTTCTAGTAGCACAGGCACCATAGAAATTTGCATTTGTTTGGGTTGACTGGAAATCATCCTGCTGTTTTTGGCTCCAGGCGAGAGATCCAAAGATTGTCTTTAAACCAGTGTAAAAATCTGGATTTGATGAATTGAACAATGCCAACAGTGCTTGTAATTGTGATGGGCTGCAAAAAATAAAAATGAAATAATTTTACTGTTCACAACGCTCCAAAAACACCACACACACACACACACACAACACACACACAACACACACACACACATATGCCTCACTCACACCAAATTGGATGAGGCAAAATTATTATAACTTTGAACAATACTAGCACTAAGACAGGAGGAAATTTCTATTCGAGGGTAGTATACTGGAAATGAAAGGCACATCTCATCATATGTGGATTCTCCTCCCTACAAGGTAACAATTGAAGCCATTAGCAACTGATTAATCATAAACACTACACCATACCAGGGTGACGTTGTTCACACCACTAGTGTTGTATCTACAAGCAACTTGCAATATGTCTCCCTGAAAATGAATGATGCACATATGGTACATTACTGTCCGCTTCAAATTTGAACTCACCGGTAGTACGTTGACCTGGTTAGTTAGAATATTGGTCTGCTGGAAATTAAAATCATATTGTAAGTTTTGATCTATGGGGGGAAGTTCCTGTAATCCTCCACAAGTGCTTGTTGGTCGCAAGTGGCGAAGTGTTACCCCTCGACCTTATGAGGAAAGAGAAACATACAGCAGTAGGAGTATATCTCAGCTCAGCAACCAGCCATTTATGTGTATGACATACCAACAACATGAGTGTGTAGCAGGTTTCCAAATATATTGATGCCAGTTGGTGGGATTGTCTGTTGTAATGGTGAAGTTATGCATACATAACCAATACATGTATTACACTTACGTTAGCGGTACACAGAGATGTGCATGTTCCATAGACAGTGAAGCTGGGGTCTCTGGGAGGAATCATCATAAAAGGAGTGACAAAATATCCCGTCGCCAGAATTCCTGCTTCATAGGTCGGGGGCGTGCTGGTGTATGTAAAAGTGAGCCCAGAGCTGTCTGTGACGCCTGTGTATTGGTGTGCATGGAAGTGTTCATTAATGTGCATGTACACCTCTAATATCAAACACTTTACCAGAGATCAATGAAGGGTTGTTATAGTGCATTTCCATTACAGCATACTGTTCAGTGGCTGAACCTCCAATGGGATATGCTATACCATTTGGATAAATGAAGTCCTAAATAACAGAAGAGGGGCTGGGTTAGTTACATTGGTATAGCTGCTTTGGTTGGTTCTCACGTACATTTCCACCTACAGCCCACGCTGCTATTACTGGCCTTCCAAGTCTGCAGCCACCTATTGTTTTAGTAGCTTGATTGCAGTCATAACCACGTCCAACGTCTGTGGTCTCATTCAATGACAGGCATTGGTAGACAAGGATGTGATGTACATGCATGTTACTGTTGGGAGATATCTGAGGAGATATCTGGAGAGAGAGGATGAAAGGAGGGGTGGGAGGAGGGACGGGGATGGAGGGAGGGAGGAGGGAGGGTAGGGAGGGAGGTGAGGAAGGGAGGGGTAGGGGAGGGAGGAGGATTGTTATAAAGTGTGTATGTGCAGTGCACAAACCCTGCCAACCAACGTACCCTAGTGATGTATCTCTTCTGTGTAATGACTGCACTAGGTAGCTTGAAGCCTGTACACCAATACGTAGTAGTTGTAACTGGGATGGGCACCTAATAGAAGTATTGTTGGAAAGGAAACGTGAGCATGCACCTTTAGCGACATACCATGCAATTAATAAACGTTTTTCAATTGATAACGTGGTTGTATGGCTTTTTATGATCATATTTGTTGGAGAATAAAACCTAAACTCATATTCTGTGTCCACACCCTATTGTAGAATACCTACTATTTTTTAAAACAGCTTGTGAGATAATTTATTTCCCCCAGTGTGAGGGGGGATCAATGTTGCTTTATGCCATGACCATGCATTGATGCACAATATATGCAATGAAGTTTTATAATGTCTCTACCCTCATTAGCAAAGACACAATGAAGGCCAGGGACCAAAAGTGGAGCATATGGTACAGATGGGATGGGGTGGAGCATAGGACTGTGAGTGAATAGCTGAATACAGGGGCCATATATCAGACAAAAGAAAAAAACGTGCAGTGTTGTTGTGCACTGAGCCTTTTGCCTAAGACTTCGCAAGCGCAGCGTGTATTTAAAATGACCGTTCACCTGATGACCTGGAAAGCGATCGATATCAGTATATAGTGGAACTCAAATAATTCAACACAAGCGGTATTTCTTTTAAGAAGGGGTATGTTTGCGCCCCATATTAAATTCGGCACTTCTCTTAGGTAAATATATATAAATATTCAACGTAAATGTATAGGCTAAAGTACTTCGGGGTTAACCGGTTATACAAACTATAACTGCTGGTATAACTTAGTTTGCATGATATAAACGTATGCATAATTCGATTATGTGCGTTTATACCAGCAGGTATAGTTGGTGCCCCGCGGACCGCAACGAATCAATTAAAGAGGCATGCAGAGAGAAAGTTATTATTAATTATGCACCTAGTCCTGTCAGCTAGATCTAACCTGGTTAACAGCGAGGGTAAAGTTCTGGGCATCGCTGGGTTGGGGAGGAACATTGACCAGCCCTCCGAGGAGGTTGAGGCTAACTGATCCTCTGTTGTTTGCCCCGTGGTACTGGCCAGTTAGGGAGATGTCCGCGGGGTCTGCTGCTCCCCAACTGAAGACCACCTTGGCTGTGTTTGCCTGAACAATGCAGAGAGGGAGGGAAGGAATGAGAGAGAGAGAGAGAGAGAGAGAGAGAGAGAGAGAGAGAGAGAGAGAGAGAGAGAGAGAGAGAGAGAGAGAGAGAGAGAGAGAGAGAGAGAGAGAGAGAGAGAGAGAGAGAGAGAGAGAGAGAGAGAGAGAGAGAGAGAGAGAGAGAGAGAGAGAGAGAGAGGGAGAGAGAGAGAGAGAGAGAGAGAGAGAGAGAGAGAGAGAGAGAGAGAGAGAGAGGGAGAGAGAGAGAGAGAGAGAGGGAGAGAGAGAGAGAGAGAGAGAGGGAGGGAGAGAGAGAGAGAGAGAGAGAGAGAGAGGGAGAGAGAGAGAGCGAGAGAGAGGGAGAGAGAGAGAGAGAGAGAGAGAGGGAGGGAGAGAGACCAAAATTTTAGATGCATACATTTTTCGATACGCACTCGTACCCAGACCCACTTCATAGCAGCGGATGGCTTACGTGAATCCCGTACTTTATCCATGCCCACCTTTCTAAGGTGTTAGGGTCGATACCAATTAAGGGTATGACAATCGGTACAAATAATAATTGGCCAATCGGCCATGAATAAACACTTGGGCAGGGTCAAATCGTTATGGTCGGCCTGGACGCCAACTGTGCGCTGAAACAAGCATAATGCGCTGTTTGCCACGAACAGCTGGATTCATTGTGTTAAACTTGCGTTCTTCATCAGCTGAAGGCGTTGTAGGTATCCTTTCTAAGCTAAGCACCTAAGCTGGTGTACATTATTCCGCGGGCACGGTCCTGTGCAGATGAGTATGCTGCTTTGTGAACATTCATAAGCAATTCGTAAGCGAAAGCGCAATCGAAACAGTGCATTTTTACCACTCTGCAAGCAAGCAAGCTTCATTTTCAATTGCTAATTTTAACTTGGAATGCTAATTATCGCATACCAGTAATTTGAATTGGTAGCGCCTAATTTCCGGCACTTGGCAAAAACTCATATGGAGGGATACCAGACCATTTCCTCTGCTAGCAACGCGTGAAGGCTGTAATGATGTCTAGGCGATGAATTATTAATATAGGCTATCACACTTCTGTTTATTGTGCGCAGTACCCCCAGTAGTCTCGTACCCAGACCTATTACACAGCTGGGATGGATTACGTCACCGCTACGTGGCGCTTCCCTAAATAATAGCGAAAGATTGTTGACGTAGTTGGGCGTGGCCCGACCTATCTCTGACGTGCGCTTTGGAAAAGAAGCGATCAGGAGCGGATCCAGGAATCTGGGGGGGGGGGGGGCACCAATTATAATTAAGTGAGAAATGGGCGTGGTTCCCCGAAAGGGGGTGGGTGCGGGAGGGGGGGACGCTTTTGGTAGCTGTACGTTCAAAATACAATTAAAAACGCTAGCTATATTGCGCGACTATGAATATATGATTAGCGAACGAAAGGGGGGGGGGGGGGGGGGGGGCACGGGCCCCCCTGGATCCGCCACTGTCGAAGCACACTTTTGTAATCCTATAGCCGGGTAAATGACTCCATCAGTTCCAGTGTCTATGGTATATATGCCGCATGCCTTGTCAGGCTTACCAATGAATATCGATGCATTAATTATGTACATGTAACAACTAAATTTAGTACATTACAAAAAAAAACGTGATCTGTTTTGAATATACAGTTAGGTGGGTGCCCCTCCCCCAGGCCCCGATGTACATTTATAAGAGGTTACAGCAAACGCTCTCGCCCTGCCCCACCCCCCCACCCCACACCCCCCCATTCTTAGCTGAGGGACGACTGAACCTTATTTTTACCTTCACGTCTCGGTCGTTGCTGTCACACGTGACCCACTTCCTTGTAAAGGTAAGGTTGGTGTAGCCGTTGGTCTCGCTACCTGACAGAAGGAACCAGTCCTGGCTGGGATCTATCGGAGGAACTGCATTGGCACGGGCGTAGCGATCCTACATGGAGTGTACACAATGAAGGAAATATACAACGTTGTATTTTCGAACAGCAATGCAGCATGCGTGCGTGCCGCGTATACTTACATGGAAATAGCTGCTCCCGTCGCTGGCGATCCATCCGATTACCACGTCTGATCCGACCATCCCTCCGTCGGGGGACAGCCCAAACCCCACCCATCCCGTTGTCCGCACCACCACGTTGAATGTAATTGTCTTCTGTGTGTTGTCGAAGGTCCAATAGAGCTGATAGAGCGACTGACCAGTAGCAGGATCAGTGGCCAGAGTAGAGGAGAAAGGGAATGACCCTAACGCCAGGGGTAGAAGCGATACCGCCACCAAATACAGTGCGAAATCCATGACTGACCAGGACTCACTGACTGACCAGGACTCACTAACTAAATAACTTAACCGAATATTATGCGAATGGCCAGGGCAGATGACGTGTAAAACGATTCTGCACTTATATAGCTGCGCCGCTAGCTGTGATGACGTATTTGATCCTGTGACCATTCATCACGTCATGCATAAAAAGATTAACTACAACACACGGCCTGTCACCAATCCACCCGCGCGTGACCACATACATACAACTTGTAATATAATTATTAGTACCACAAGACCTGAGTGCGCGTGCCCGGATGACGTAATCATCACTGTTAGCAATGCATACGCTTGTAGTTCATTAATGATGGGCTTGGTTGGGTATTTACAAAACTGTATAAACAATCAACCGCCTATAACTGACGTCGGGACATGTTTTTTTGTAGCACGTGTGACCTCCGCAATATCTGGAACACCACTTGAAACAAACACATATATGAAGCACAAACAAATCTCATGCATGTCCCGCGACGTTACAGGCGGTTGGTTGTTTACACAGTTTTGTAAATACCCAACATTAATGAACTACAAGCGTATGCAGTGATAATTACTAGAAATTACGTCATCCGGGTCATGTGTTACTAGTTATATTACGAGTTGTATGTGGTGGGGATTGGGATAGATTCGTGCACGTGATACGCGTTCGCCTTTATGTCAATTATTAGCAGCAGCTGTTCATCGAACTCAGGTACAGTGCTGTGGCGGTCCGCGGTTTCTACGCCTTCCCCGCGGTACAATGGACAAAAACACAAGAAATAGAACCCTTTTTAATCGTCACACACATCAGTTTACCCCCCGCGATCATACGTCAACAGATAAATTTACAAATAGTCACACACAATGTAGACTACAGTTCAAATATTCCTTCCTCCTCAGAGTCCTCAATTTCGACAACTTCCTCTGTTGTCATATTAAATCCTTGACCGGGCGTCTGTATTGGAGTTAGCCGTTCCTGGCCGATGTCGTACTGAAACGAATAAGCTTGTACATGTAGTGCCAAACTGATTCGGGTTCAACCATGTAGTTGGATTCCTGTGAACCTTAAAACTCTATAACATGTTCACAGAAGCACCTCTTCCTTTTTGCTTTTTCATGCATGTCCACCATGCATGTATGTCACCTTATTACCATGCACGCACACCACCTGATAAGGTCCCTGCCACTGTGCTAACAGCTTAACCGATTAGAGCGGAATATTTTTGTTTTTAAAACTAATAAAAGTAGAATTGTCCAAATCAATATAGAGTAAGGCAGCAGAGGAATGTTTCGTATCAGGAAGGGTGTTTCAACAATATAATCTGAAGCTCCGAACATGTGTGACTTCAAATTCGTATAACTTACAAAGAATTCTTTGTTAACGGTGAACACATGATTGACGCAAGATGTGTGTCTCTCGGCGGTAATCGGTTAATCGTTGTCAGATAACTGCCGGCAACAATACACTGCCAATTTTTAAACTCCGAATCAGATCCGTACGATATCTGTCACGCTTCCGTACTAGTGGAGACGATTCAGGTCCTTTTGACAGCTTTCCGTCTCATTACCCCGGCCGGTCAAATCATTACACATCATGCACAGGCGAATCGGAAGCGTAGCACACGCGTGATTCGCAGCGATGCTATATAATTATATACCGCCGGTAATCTATTCGCTTGCTTATTCGTTAAATAACTATTGCTCATGTAGCTAGTAAATACAAAACACATTGAAATACAAATACTGGACAGAAATATGCAAGAAACACTATAGTCTTTTGAGTCCCACTTTGTATTTTATAGGCTGGCTGGCTGTTTCACTGAGGACAGGAACTCGTTGAGAGCGCTTTGTCGTGGGGTCATGTGCTAACAACAATAATGATCAGTAGCTCTCATTACTGTGAAAAATAGACGTAACAAATTTGTGAAATCAAAAATATAAAACCATATACCAAGGATTCAAAGGATCCACCTTTGTCAATTTGCGGGTGTGGATGTAGACCTGTGGAATTGAGGTATTCGTTAATGTTACTATAAACAGCTGTCCAGAGTACGAGTCTACCATACCATGGAGATCCATGACTGGATCATATCATGTGATAACATGCATTCCAGCGTACCTTATACGAAGCGAGCCATGGAGGTTAATGACTGGATCATGATCATGTGATGACATTCCAGCGTACCTCAAACAAGAAGACAAACACTTTACCAGAGACCAATGAAGGGTTGCTGTAGTGCATTTCCATCACAACATACTGCTCAGTGGCTGAACCTCCAATGGGATATGCTATACCACTTGAATACATGAAGTCCTACATAACAAAAGAGGGGGTGGGTTAGTTACATTGGCAGCTGCTTTGGTTGGCGCTCACGTACATTTCCACCTACAGTCCACGCTATTACTGGCCTTCCAAGTCTGCATCCACGCATTGTTTTAGTAACTTGATTGAGTCATAAGGCCACGACGAATTGATAAGTGGATTCCCGATGAGGCGTCGGGTGTGCGGCGGCAAAGAAAAAAAAAAAAAAAAAGTGAATTTTATTCTGCGGCGGGCTGATAACAAACCATTTCCGTGTTTCCCCTATGTAAAAGGTGTATACCGTAAACTTGTTTAATATTATTTTATCATTCTGATCCTTGAGTAACGCAGTAAAGGACATTGTAACAGCCAAATTGCTGGCAAACATGGGTAGGCGTATCCAAGTCTACAATGTGATGTGCGCCGAGATCTGAGGAGAGTTCACGACAGTGGATCGTGACATTGCCATTGTGCGATCAAATAAGCCGCCAAACGACTCCTCGCATTCACATTTATGTATACGCCGACGGAGTCTTTTGTAGTGGCACAAACTACTATACAACTTAAGTACGCCATTCGTATTAAACTTCCTGTCACGCGTCAATGGCTTTGAATTAAATTTTTTTTTTTTTGTTTCGAGCGGTTGAGTCCGTGAAACGAAAAATCAAATCGTCATGGCCTAACCACGCCCAACGTCTGTGGTCTCACAGGCATTGGTAAACTAGGATGTGATGCGCTACTGTTGGGAGATATCTGAGGAGATATATATCTGAGGAGATATATATCTGAGGAGATATATATCTGAGGAGGAGAGTGTGCATGTGGAGGGGGAGTGGGGAGTGGTTTAAAGGTGGAAGAAGTAGAAGGATGCTTGTCCACCATGTATGTCACCTTAAAGTTGTTACCACGCAATAAAACTGTTAATTGTGTGGTATCGTCTGTGTAAGAATATATGCACAAAAAAAAAACAGGCAGGGACTCACCTGGCCTGGCATTCTGTCTCATGAGGTGAGGATGAGGCGAATGTAAATGTTTGTACCCTTTTATGGCAATGACCGCGATAAAAAACATTTTGTGTGAAGCATATAATACATAAATTGTATTGCACAGCTTACTATAGGAAGGCATGGCAGATTGGCAGTGTCAAGCTGCTGTCGAAAATGCTGTCGTTGCAACGGGGTCAACGCTCGCTGTCGGTTTTGTGCATGCGTAAAGCGAATCGAGCGTGTAGAAACTGCCTACCGTCAAATAACGGCTGCTGCCAAAACACATCTGGATCACGCATCATGCATGCAGATTATGTGATGACATTCCAGCGTATACCTTTTATATGAAGCGAGCCATGGAGGTTAATGACTGGATCATAATCATGTGATGACATTCCAGCGTACCTTAAACAACAAGACAAACACTTTACCAGAGACCAATGAAGGGTTGCTGTAGTGCATTTCCATCACAACATACTGCTCAGTGGCTGAACCCGTGCGTTGGCTCGCATCAAAGTCAGGCTAAGCCTGCCATACAATAGACAGGTAGCATGGGACTTGGAGCAATTTCCCATGGTGGCTAGGCGAGAGGCAAGGCGTGATAAAGTCTGCATATTGATTTCCCAAATACTAAAACAGGCCCAAATCTAGGGTTTTATCCGAGCTATATGGCCGGCTTAATCTCCATTTAGTTAGGGCAAATGTGAGGGCTATTTTGTGCAGACTTTCATGCCCTCATCAGGAATACATCTGAGTTTGTATGTTATTTTGTGACTTGCATGTGTTTAGTTATTGTCGCATTTGTGTAATAGAAATACTGTTATGCTGCGTATTCATTTTCATTTTAAAAAGTTATATTTCATTTATCCATTACACGTGAGTCATCATTTATTTGTAATAGTACAGAATACATTAATTAAAAACATAAGCACTACATATAACTAAAAGTCACAGCAAGTGTTTGGTGAGACACATCTGGCCAAAATTGCCCTGGCATTCTGCCTCATGAGGGTGAGGCTGAGGCGACTGTAGATGCCCGACATAACCTCATTCAGAGGTCGACATAGTTGCGTGGCTACCTTTTTGGATATGGCCAAAAGTACATATACTTCGTTATTATCATTAGAGTACATATACATGTATAACAATAAATCAAACACCTTAAAGTTACTAGACAAAAACATCGTCCGGAACAACTTGCTCACAAGAAGCAAAGTGAGACCTGCTAAGTATGGCTCTAGCATTGCACCTAATCAAAGTGAGGTTAAGACGACCATATAGGCTGTTCAGCATTTGGGATTTGTAAGTGTTGGTTCGAACAGCCAGTCATGAGGCCAACTGCGACAAAGCCTGCCTCGCCTCTGTGCCCCAACAACCATAAGACTCCACCACCATTGGAATGCAGCGCCATCCCAACTCTGCACACTTCGCGTCATTGTTATTATTGATAATGTTAATGTTAATAATATACACATTTTCCCGTCCAGCAACCTGGCTTGCCATAATCAAAGAGCAGCTTTGTGTATGAAATATACAGCAGGCTTAACCTCACCTTGGCCAGGTCTGTTATGAGAGCAATTATTGCCCGGACTCTAGTATCTTAATCTATTTTATCTGTAGGTGTATATTCCATGTTTATGTAATCCATTCTATTATATATACTTTAATATATTCCAAGTTTATGATTATTACATTATTATTTGCCACCACGCCCTTACATGTCGTTCTGGAGGGGACATCATTGCATGGCACAATAAGCTGAGAGACTGTTTTGCCAATCTGTGCTCCAAAGCCTGCTTATCTCCTCAACTGGAGAAAGGTCCAGGCTTAGACTTCTCTAGGCCAGCTGGTGTCAAACTGGTCTCACTCCCTCAGATGACCAGCCTCCCTCTAAGTCACGTGCTCAGTCTTGCTCCAAGTCACATGCTCAGACTCCATCAGATGATCAGCCTCCCTCTGAATCAGATGATCAGCCTCCTTCTGAAGCAGATGACCAGCCTCCCTCTGAATCACATGATCAGCCTCCCTCTGAATCAGATGATCAGCCTCCTTCTGTATCAGACACTCAGCATCTTTCCAAATCCCGCGCTTAGGATGTCTCAGAATCAGATGATCAGTTACAAATTACTGTACAAAAAAAGTCTAACAACTCCCCACAAAGAATAGTCAAAGCCAACTCTTTGATAGCTACATCTGATAAGCACAAAAGAATTCGAGGGCAGGCAGATGCATGTTACCGGCGAAATGCTGAGAGGATGCAAGTGAAATACACCAAAGGAAAAAAAATAAGAAGGTATACTACTTGCAATTGGGGTATGTGGGTGTTTGCAGATTTTTGTGTATATGATTTTTAAATGCAGATCCAAATATTCAATGTGGGAGATTTCATCAGTGTTCGAATCCAAAGGATTGATCTGTCATCCACAGATTCACACAGACTGTCATGTGTGATTGTAGAGCACTTAGGAGAGACGTTTCATCTCTACCGTTTAAAGTGAGTGCCAGTGTATATAACAATTCGGTGAAATTAATTGCCCTTCAAATATACAATGCACACTAAACTTGAAGGAGCAATTTTTTGTGTTCTCAGTACCTGCTTTGGTGAAGCTGACTTGGAGTGTTATGGAGGGGATTTGGGACTAGATGCACAAGATTGGAAGGCTCTAACTAGGTTATCACTTAGAGAGGCCGCCGTTAAGAGCAACCCCAAAAATGACTTCATGGTATCTGGTTGTCAGTGCAAGACTTATTGTACATGCAAGAAATTCATGCAGATGCAAGAAACGTGGGACCATTTGCACAAGCAAGTGTCACAAGGGTTCAGAATGCCAAAATCAAGCAGGACAGGTTGTCAAATTAAAACAGGGGAGTTCTAAGAGAGATAGAAAACCTGAAAATCATCAGGTATGTGCATGTTTGCATGTAAAGTGATTTAATTCTTTACAGCTCAAATTTTAAAACTGCTGTCTCTGATTTAATCCTCTTGCATGCCCTTTGTTCAGATTTGGATCCCAACTATTGATTTGGATCAGTTTGATAAGGATGTTTATGAATGGAGGATTATTACATGACAATCACATGGATGCAGCCAACATGCTTGTATCACAGCAATTTCCAGCTGTTCATGGAATGCAAAATACCCTCCTTAGCCAGATTGGTGGCTTTGTACCCATCATGGACAATTGTAATTGCATGCTATTAAGTAATTCTGTCATGTGTAGCTCAATTGAAACCTACCCTCAACTTATATACCCCATTGAATTCTGAATATTTAGGTTTAAAATGTACAAGTTGTATGTGACCTCCTCCTCACAGCTGTACAGATTCACATTGTGAATGAAAACCACTGGGTGGTGTCCTCCTCCTTGGATGCAGTCATTGGCCTATGCAACAGCCTCTCATCTACCACTCTCAGTGCTGAGTTGGCAGAACAACTGGCGAGGATTTACGGCCATCTGAAGGGCAGTGTTGAGGATGGTGAGCTGACAGTTCATCATATTCCTGTGCAAAAACAGAAAGGAGTCTCTGATTGTGGCCCATTTGCCATAGCCTTCGCTTATCATGCTGCGCTGGGAGATGATTTGCAAACAATCACTTTTGATCAGGATAAGCTGAGGACCCACCTTGTAACCTGTTTTGAAAAAGAGAAGTTCAGCAGGTTTCCACTCATGACATCCAAGGTGAAAAGAGCTTGCAAACCATCAGGGGAGTTTATGAAATTGTACTGTGACTGTCGACTGCCAGGCTCTTATGATGATATGGTTGCCTGTGACAGATGTGGTAAGTGGTTTCACTATATGTGTGTGGGCTTTGTAGCTTCACGCGTGGGTGATTGGTATATATATTGTAGTGGCTGCTCATAGTTCTCTGTCGCAACTGTTTCAGTTTGGTATCAATATGAACACAATGATTTTATGTGCTGGCAACAACATACACTATACTATGCTATACCATGCAATACCTTTCCGCGCCAAAGAAAGGATTCCTAGATTGGGCAGCGCAAAGTCTGTGCAATCCTAGGATTGCGCAAATTCCTGCTTCGCGCCGAACATATCAAGGTCAGGCATGTCAATTTTTAAACAATTACAGGTAATCCGTTTCTAAATATATGGCCTCTTAGCAATGTCTGGAAATGAGTATAAATTGTCATACATCAGCGGTCGTCATGGTATAATTGGTATTCTTTCAAATTGACCTTAGAATACTTAAAAGTAGTAAGCAGAAAGTAGTTGAATTGTAATTTTCACTGCACTAAAATCAAGCAATGTTATAAGAATATCAAGACAAAAGTTTAATTACGCAGCCGGTGTTGCAACGCCAGTTAGTTATAATCCCCATGCTCCCTCACAAGGCACCACATACATCAGCATTTTCTTGCTTGTCAAAGTCCTACATGCGAATATGAGTTTGAAATTAATTTTTACGTGTAGCTATTATTGTGCGATAGGTGAAAGTCCTAAAAGTCCACATGGCACTAGAAAATGTGCACACACCTACATGTTCTGTCTTAGTACATCCTCACAAAGATAGCAATAATTGTCAGCAGAAAACTTCCCAGCACTGGTATGTTCATTGAAGAACTCCCACAGGTGTTTTGGTCAGCATATGGGCACTTCACATTGATGGCTGTGCCTACCCCATCAAAATAACCCTATAAGGAGAGTGAGTTTATCATTTAAAAATTGTTGTAATATGTATTAATATAATACCCCATTTCTAGTATCACAGCCACCATAGAAAGTTGCATTTGTTACTATTGACTGGAAATCGTCCTGCTGTTTTTGGCTCCATGCCAGTGTTCCAAAGATAGCCTTTAAACCGGAATCTGGATTTGGATTTGGTGGACTGAACAATGCCAACAGTGCTTGGAATTGAGATGGACTGCATAAATGAAATAATTTTACTGTTCACAACATGCACTCCAAAAACATCACACACACACACACACACACACACACACACACACACACACACACACACACACATATGCCTCACTCACGCCAAATTGGATGAGGCAAAATTAATATAACTTTGAGGATTACTATAACTAAGACAGGAGGAAAGTTCTATTCGAGGGTAGTATACTGGAAATGAAAGGCACATCTCATCAAGTGTGGATTCTCCTCCCTACAAATTAACAATTGAAGCGATTAGCAACTGATTAGTCATAAACACTATGCACCATACCAGGGTGACGTTGTTCACACCACTAGTGTTGTATCTACAAGCGACTTGCAGAATATCTCCCTGAAAATGAATGATGTACATATGGTACGTTACTGTCAGCTTCAAATTTGAACTCACCGGTAGTACGTTGACCTGGTTAGTTAGAATATTGGTCTGCTGGAAATTAAAATCATATTGTAAGTTTTGGTCTATGGGGGGAAGTTCCTGCAATCCTCCACAAGTGCTTGTTGGTCGCAAGTGGCGAAGTGTTACCCCTCGACCTTATGAGGAAAGAGAAACATACAGCAGTTGGAGTATCTCAGCTCAGCAACCAGCCATTTATGTGTATGACATACCAACAACATGAGTGTGTAGCAGGTTTCCAAATATATTGATGCCAGTTGGTGGGATTGTCTGTTGTGATGGTGAAGTTATGCATACAGAGCCAATACATATGTATTACACTTACGTTAGCGGTACATGTAGACAAGCATGTTCCATAGACAGTGAAGCTGGGGTCTCTGGGAGGAATCATCATAAAAGGAGTGACAGAATATCCCGTCGTTAGAATTCCTGCTTCATAGGTTGGGGGTGTACTGGTGTGTGTAAAAGTGAGCCCAGAGCTGTCTGTGATGCCTGTGTATTGGTGTGCATGGAAGTATTCAGTCATGTACCTCTAATATCAAACACTTTACCAGAGACCAATGAAGGGTTGTTATAGTGCATTTCCATCACAACATACTGTTCAGTGACTGAACCTCCAATGGGATATGCTATACCACTTGGATATATGAAGTCCTACATAACAGAAGAGGGGCTGGGTTAGTTACATTGGTAGCTGCTTTGGTGGTGCTCACGTACATTTCCACCTAAAGCCCATGCTGCTATTACTGGCCTCCCAAGTCTGCAGCCATTTATTGTGTCAGTAGCTTGATCACAGTCATAACCACGTCCAACGTCTGTGGTCTCATTCAATGACAGGCATTGGTAGACAAGGATGTGATGTACATGCATGATACTGTTGGGAGATATCTGGGGTGATATCTGGAGAGAGAGAGAGAGATAAGGAAAGGAGGGGGAGAGAGGGAGGGGAAAGGAGAGAGGGAAGGAGGGAAAGGAGGGAGGGAAGGGAAAAGAGGGAGGGAGGGGAAGGAGGGAGGGAGGGGAAGGAGGGAGGGAGGAGGAGAAGGAGGGAGGGAGGGGAGGGAGGGGAAGGAGGGAAGGAGGGAGGGGAAGGAGGGAGGGAGGGAGGGGAAGGAGGGAGGGAGGGAGGGGAAGGAGGGAGGGAGGGGGAGGAGGGAGGGAGGGGAAGGAGGGAGGGAGGGGAAGGAGGGAGGGAGGGGAAGGAGGGGAAGGATGGAGGGAGGGAACAGAGTGAGGGGAAGGAGGAGGGAGGGAAGGAGTGAGGGGAAGGAGGAGGGAGGGTGTGAGGGAATGGAGGGAGGGAAAGGAGGGAGGGAATGGAGGGAGGGGAAGGAGAGAGGGAGGGAGGGATGGGAGGAGGGAGGGAGGAGAGGGGAGGAGGGGAGGAGGGAGGGGGGAGGAGGGTAGGGGAGGGAGGAGGATTACTATAATGTGTATGCACAATGCACAAACCCTGCCAACCAACGTACCCTAGTGATGTATCTCTTCTGTGCAATGACTGCGCTGGATAGCTTGAAGCCTGTACACCAATACGTGGTAGTTTTAACTGGGATGGGCACCTAATAGAAGTGTTGTTGGAATGGAGGCGTGACCACCTTTAGCTACAATGCAACCTGATTTAGATAACGTGGTTATGTGGCTTTTTATGATCAGAGAGAATATTACCAAAACTCATTCGCTAGCATATTGTGTGTCCATACACTGTTGCAGAATATCTACTATTTTGTACGTCAGGATTGCAGATAGTCATAAAACAGCTTGTGAGATAATTGATTTCCCTCAGTGTGAAAGAGATCAATGGTAGCTTTCGCTTTTTCAAAATGACAATCACTATTTATGCACAATATATGCAATGAAGCTAAATTATAATCTCTCTACCCTCATCAGCAAAGACACAATGAAGGCCGGGGGATTTGTTGGATCAAAAGTGAGCATATGGTAAAACATGGGATGGGGTGGAACATCGGACTGTGAGTGAATAACTGAATACCTGCGCAGACGAGAAGCTAGTGACTGTAATTGATTTCAGCCTGGGGACTATCAAGTCGGGGTACGAGACTAATAGTTCTCAGGTAGCATGTGAAGGCAAACATACTTAGTTTAAACGTGAAATCGATGTCAAGTTATGCATCGGATTTATAATGTCTTGACAAGATATTTACTGGCCTTGGTTGGATCAGTTTTTTTCCCCCCAAACTTTACCAAAATGTGCCTTCAACTTCGAGATTTGCAAAACTAAACTACCACTAGGTAGTCCACTATTTGGATTCACTGCTTTATTATGTTAGTGTATCGAAAGAAGGCCAATGACATCACTCATTGGGCCTGGACGCGACCAATATTTGAGTCTAGAGTCGAGACCTAGGTAATTTTGGTTCGTGTTTTGACGCCAAGACGATAGGCTATTGTAAGGAATGATTGTAACTTACTCCTTTGATAAACATGAGCATATCTATACAGTTTCCGAAATCAGACACGTTCTCAGAAAAAAGTGTACCGTTCTCGGTAGCGGTCTTACCATCTCAACTCACAACAAACACAGGCCCTCATTAGATTTAGTTGCAAGACCGGGAATAGTTTTAAACAGCGTCTAGAGAATCTAACTCCATGTTGCACCTGTATTATTTACAATTAGAGCCTTTCCGACTAATTTTCCAAAACGGGAGTTCGACATAATAGGCAAGGTGCTCCTTTGTTTTAAGCAATTTGGCTATGCGAAACGAATTAAAAGTTCATTTCTAGGAATTGTGACGACGCGCTTACACGTGGGCGTAATGAAGTAGCGGCTAATTATCCCCACTATGCATTCCAATCACGACTGATACCATTCACCGGCTTACTTAAATATCTTTTTTCCTTGGAAACTCTGACAGTCTCAGAGAAGTACCGAATTTAATACTATTGGCGCGAGCATACCCCTTCATAAAAGAAATATTGCTTCTGTCCTTTGTTTACGCAAGCGCAGCGTGAATTACAATGATATCATGACCCGGAAAACGATCGATATTCTTAATTGAACAAGTTCTGCTAAGTCAGTCCCATATAAATTAAACATCAAGTAAGTAAGTATACACGTACGCACGCACGGTAAGAGGCAAAGATATATCAACGTAAATGAAGGCTAAAGCACTTCGGGGTTAACCCCGTAATCGTCACTGCGAGCTGACTATACATACTATAACAGCTGGTATAACTTAGTTTTGGTATGAACATACATTATTCAATTATGTGCGTTTATGCATAGTTAAACCAGCAGTCATAGTTTGTGCCTCGGACCGCAAGAAAGAGGCATGCAGACAGACAGAAAATTATGCACCTAGTCCCTACTGCTAGAACTAACCTGGTTAACAGCGACGGTAAAGTTCTGGGCATCGCTGGATTGGGGAGGAATATCGACCAGCCCTCCGAGGAGGTTGAGGCTAACTGATCCTCTGTTGTTTGCCCCGTGGTATTGGCCAGTTAGGGAGATGTCTGCGGGGTCTGCCGCCCCCCAACTGAAGACCACCTTGGCTGTGTTTGCCTGATCAATGCAGAGAGGGAGGGAAGGAATGAAAGATTAAGATCGAGAGACCACTATTTTAGATGCATGCATTTTTCTCCCGATACGTAATCGTACCCAGACCCACTTCACAGCAGCGGTGCGTGATATGATGATATTATCATGCCCACCTCCTATAGGTGAGCATGATAATATATCATCATATTAAGTACGGGATTCACTCATGGTGGCCCTACCGTTAGGGTCGATACCAATTAAGACTATGACAATCGATACAACGAATAATTGGTCATCGACCATGAATAAACCCTTGGGCAGGGCTGCTATTGTTGTATCGTTATGGTCGGGCCTGGACGCGCTGAAACAAACATAATATTTCATAATGCGCTGTTTGCCACGAACAGCTGGATTCATTGTGTTAAAAAAAAAAACTTGTGTTCTACATCAGCTGATCGAAGGCGTTGTAGGTACAGAGGGGACTCGCAAATGGAGACTTTTCGCACCTCTTAGATGGAGAAAATACGCAAAATTCGTTGCACCTTTAAAATAACTGTCAGTTGATACACCCCTGCCGACTTCAGTACCGCTTATAATATTCATTGATAGTTGAAAACGTTGTGGGTGCTTCGTAACCCGTTCCTTTTCTCCAACCACTATTATTATAAAGATTTATTGCACCCCCTGCATGCCTACGTCTCACCTTCATTACGAGGCTACGTGTACCTAATACCTGCATGCTCGCTTAATAATTAAGAGCGTCAACCTTGCTTTGTTACCTTTTGGTGGAGGGATGGGCACGACCTGAGTACCTAACCCAAAGTAGGAAACTTTGAATGATGCACTATACAGATGCTCAACGAAGGTGAATAACCTATGAAGAGAACATGAGTGCATGTACATATCATCAAGCAAGTGAACACTTGAGGTATAATTGAAGTAACAGTGTATTGTATAGTGCATCATTCAAAGTTTCCTACTTTGGGTTGGGTACTCAGGTTGTGTCCATCCCTCCACCAAGCAAGGTTGAAGCTCTTCTGGAAGTGAGCATGCATGCAGGTATTAGATACACGCGTACGTATAGCCTCGTAATGAAGGTAAGAAGTAGGTAGGGAGTCGAGAAGCTAGGAAGTAAATCTTTATACAGTGGTGAATAGGGGCGGGTTAATAAGCTCATAACGTTTTCAACAGTCAATGAATATTGTAAGCATTACTGAAGTCGGCAGCAACTGACAGTTATTATAAAGGTGCAGTGAATGTTGCGTTTTTTTTTTTTCCATCTGCGAGGTGTGAAAAGTCTCCATTTGCGAGTCCCCCTGTATCTTTCTAAAGCTAAGCCACTGAAGCTGGTGTACATTATTCCGCGGGCACGGTCCTATGCAGATGAGTATGCTACTTTGTAAACATTCATAAGCGATTCGTAAGCGAAAGCGCAATCTAAACAGTGCATTTTTACCACTCTGCAAGCAAGCAGGCTTGCTAATTTTCACTAGGAATGCTGTATATTGGTAGTATAATTACGGCGCTTGGCACAAAAACTCATGGAAGGATATCCTCTGCTAGCAAGGTGTGAAGGCTGTAATGTTGTCCAGGCGATGAATTATTAAATTTTAGTGTAGGTTTTCACACTTGTGTATCTTATAATTGTGCGCAGTACCGCAGTAGCTCGGGACGGATACGTCACCGCTACGGCTGGCGCCATGGCGCGCTTATGATGAGATTGTTGACGTAGTTGGGCGTGGCCCATCTAGAGCCAGTCTTTATGTATAAGGGTGAGGTGTGTACAGGTAAGTTTGTTTTCATTCCAGCCAAAGGGTATGTGAAGGTTTGCATGCTGTTAATAACTGCTGGGAGAATCAACAGGGTATAGTTGACATAAACCGAGATTCCATCACCACGTGAACTCAATAGCGGTGGGTTCTAGCGATCGCAAGGAACATTGTTGACGTAGTTGGGCGTGGCCCGACCTATCTCTGACGTACGCGATGCAAGCTTTGGGCGTGGAAAAGAAGCGATCAGGGGCGGCGGAAGAGGGAGGGGGGGGGGGCAAGGGGGGCTTTAGCCCCTCCAAATTTAGCGATCGATCGGACGATGATATGCTGCCGTATATTAATTAGTACATGTACTCCATTAATATGTCTAATGTACCTGGCGTCCTCCCGTGGGTACATTTGTCTACCGTGGTGTACAGTTATTCACGTTCTGCCAGTTTAACATCCCTTTTACATTTGACAAAGCATTCTAATCGTTTAGAGCTTGGCCCGAATTCCCAGGCTCTAATTCTTTTTCTCTGGTCCCAAGCAGACCCAAGCCAGAGCGTCAAAAGGAAGCTATTCGATCGCGGTACGCGTAGTTAGTACAGATGATTACATAGAAACCACGCATATCGCGATCTAATAGTTTCACTTCGAAACCCTGGCATGGGACCAAAGAAAAAGAATTATACCTCGGGCCAAGCTCTAAAGGACAACGAGCATGCACTGTCAAATGTTAAACTGGCTGAACGTGGATAAATTTATTTTCTAAGCATGCACCGCGGTAGGCAAATGTACCCCTGGGAGGAGGTCCCGGTACATTAGACACTAATGCCACTGATGTTGCTGTTGAATTCTCTACTACTAACGACGAACGCACCAGATACCACAGGAAAAAGTTTCAAAATCCTAGCCTTGGGTTTTTAGGGTGGTTTTTAACAAAAAGCCATCCTGGAATTGAGCGTCTAGCATGGGAATATCGCCAAAACCATCCTGGGATTTGGCCTCCAGCTCAGGGTGGGAATGGCCTAAAAACCATGCTGGGTTTGTTGAACAAAAACCATGTTGAAGCAATGAATAAATATGAGCTCAACATGTTTTTTGTTTGACAAACCCAGCAGCATGGTTTTTAAGCTATACCCTCCCTGGACACCAAATCTCAGGATGGTTTTTACGATATTCGCTCAATTCCAGGATGGCTTTTTGTTAAAACCCACCGTAAAAACCCAAGGCTGGGATTATGAAATGTTTTCCTGTGTACTTTGGTAGTACTGTAGTTTTACTGGTGCTTTGTAACGAAATTGGGCCCCTTACAGGCATTTTATAAGAGATTACAGCAAGCCCTCTCGCCCCGCCTGCCCCCCCCCCCCCCCCCCCCTCCCCCCCCCCCCCAGCTGAGGGACGACTGAACCTTATTTTTACCTTCACGTCTCGGTCGTTGCTATCACACGTGACCCACTTCCTTGTAAAGGTAAGGTTGGTGTAGCCGTTGGTCTCGCTACCTGACAGAAGGAACCAGTCCTGGCTGGGATCTATCGGAGGAACTGCATTGGCACTGGCGTAGCGATCCTACATGGAATGAATAAAGAAAGTGTATTTTCGGACAGCAATGCAGCATGCGTGCGTGCCGCGTATACTTACATGGAAATGACTGCTGCCGTCGCTGGCGATCCATCCGATTACCACGTCCGATCCTACCATCCCTCCGTTGGGGGACAGCCCAAACCCCACCCATCCCGTTGTCCGAACCACCACGTTGAATGTAATTGTCTTCTGTGTGCTGTCGAAGGTCCAATAGAGCTGATAGAGCGCCTGACCAGTAGCAGGGTCAGTGGCCAGAGTAGAGGAGAAAGGGAATGACCCTAACGCCAGGGGTAGAAGCGATACCGCCACCAAATACAGTGCGAAATCCATGACTTTTCAGGACTCACTGACTAAATAACTTAACCGAATATTATGCGAATGGCCAGGGGCAGATGGCGTGTAAAACGATTCTGCACTTATATAGCACCGCGCCGCTAGCTGTGATGACGCATTTGATCCTGTGACCACTTACACGTCATGCATAAAAAGATTTACTGTATTACTTGTACGTTTTTTTATAACGTACCCACGTCGGCAATGCAATCAACAACATGCCGCAGTAATTCAGCGCATATTATAGCCAATCATATATGGAGACTACCAACCTACCAGCGCGTGACCACAACTTATAATATAATTAGTACTACAAGACCTGATTGCGCGTGCCCAGATGACGTAATTATCACTGTTAGCATGCATACGCTTGTAGTTCATAAATGTTGGACTTGGTTGGGTATTTACTATTACGAGTTGTATGTGGTCACGCGCGGGCGGATTGGGACAGATTCGTGCACGTGATACGCGTGTAGGATTTCATGTCACTTATTAGCAGCAGCTGTTCATCATGCAAACTCAGGTATACAGAGCTGTGGCGGCCCGCGGTTTCCCGAGAAACTACACCTTCCCCGCGGCACAATGGACAAAAATACAGAAATAGAACCCTAGTAATCGTCACACACAGCAATTAATACCCCCCCCCCCCCCCCCCCCCCCCACCTTGCGAATGCTCTCACACGTCAACCGATAAATTTAAAAATAGTCACACACAATGCAGACTACAGTTCAAATATTCCTTCCTTCTTAATTTTGACAACTTCCTCTGTTGTCGTAATCCTTGACGGGGCGTCACTATTGGAGTTAGCCGTTCCTGGCCGATGTCGTACTGAAACGAATAAGCTTGTAGTGCCAAACTGATTCCTGTTCAACCATTTAGTTGGATTCCTGTGAACCTTAAAACTCTTTAACATGTTCACAGAAGCACCTCTTCCTTTTTGCTTTTTCATGCATGTCCACCATGTGTGTCACCTTATTACCATGCACACCACCTGATAAGGTCCCTGCCACTGTACTAACAGCTTAACCGATTGGAGCGGAATAATTTTGTTTTTAAACTAGAATTATCCAAAATCAATAGAGTGAGGCTACAGAGGAATTGTAGGTAACTGTGCCCTCAGTATACAGTTAATCGTTTGCCAAGCAATCAATTGCTACTAAAGTATATAAACCAGACCCATTATAATGATAAGTCAGCTAATGCATGAGGTACTTTTGGCTGCGATGTAATTTTGACACATTTTCTGCAAAGGATACCTGCATGTGTAAGAATTTATAATGTCCCAGATGTGTCCCTGGTGTGTAGATGTATCCATGGTGAGGTGTGTCCCTTGTGTGTAGGTGTTTTTCCTGTGTTGGTGTGTAGATGTGCTCTCGACGTTGATAATAACTCTTAAGCTGTCTGCAAGTGCATCTTTATATGCCCTCGTCCATGTCAGTTCAAATACAGGCAGGTGACAAACCCAAGTAATCGCATACATTCCACACCCCAGGACAAACGTGTGCATGCAAGCCCACCGATTTAGGGTCAATTAAGGAATTTAAATGGTGTCGTGGACCTAACAGAACGGTTACTCTGAAGTAGAAGTTTTATAGTTGTAACTTGAATTCTTCACCATATAGGTTGAACATCAGTTGTAAGTGCCAATTAAGGACATGGATAACTGCATGCACGTAGTAAGAAGGAATTAACCCCCCTCACATTCCTGGAAGGATTAATTTTATTCACATATATATATATATGGAACAGTGTACAGCAGATCACAAATCTCCCGCTTTCCTCCGTATCGTCCTCTTCCAGTCTTTTTCAGCCTCCGCTCTCTGTATGACCTTTCCACAATATACTTCATCACGTTTTGATAAAGCAGCTTCTCTCGGGCCTTCTTTTTCTAGCACGTGCATCTATAATGCACTTATCAATGCATGGTAACTGCAACCCCCCCCCCCCCCCCCCCCCCCCCCCCCCGACTCCGGGACATATGGGGGATTTGACATTTATTAAATCAAATGCCCCACTGTTGGGGACTAATAACTGGTCAAATGACCCCTCCTCGACCCAGCCCCGTTACATGTTTGATACCTTTTATAACCTATACGGTTTTGTTCCTGCTATTCAAAACGAACGCGCGTTAGCCTTTGTAGGTATACAGCTGATATTGTGCCGCTATAAGAGTTGTAGTTATAATTGTACCAGTAGTTTGGTATTAAAGCGCATGCTCTTGTTTCCGGTGAGGTACAGGCTAGGTATGATGTTGCGTACCTACCGTGAATGTGCCAAGGTCGTCACAAGTTTTGAGCTGCAAAACACGCCGCTAGGGGGAGGTCACAAGCTGTTATACGATTATTAAAAATTCATTTTCCGCGGTCGAGGTCAAATCCCCGTGTACGGTCAAATCCCCGTGTACGGTCAAATGCACACAGCAATAATCTGATTAGCCTGTCAAATCCCCGTGTACGGTCAAATGCGCACAGCAATAATCTGATTAGCCTGTCAAATCCCCCACTAATCCCCTATATGTCCCGGAGGGGGGGGGGGGGGGGGGGGGGGGGGGGGGGTTGGAAGAATTTTGAGTGAGTGTTAAAAGCAAATAATAACTTCATTTGGCCGCTTAACTACCTCGAGTCCGACGAGGGGCAATGGGGGGGGGGGGGGGGGGGGGGGGGGGGGGACTACCTATCCTAATGGGGGACCTCGTATCCTAGGACCACGAGTCCGCCCCCGGACGCGTAATCCGGGGGGACGCGTATTCCTGTGACACCGGCAACAATATATACACAGCCAATTTTTTAAAACTTCGAATCAGATCCGTACGATATCTGTCATGCTTCCGTACTAGTGGAGACGACTCAAGTCCTTTTGGCAGTTTCCGTCTCATTACCCCGGTCGGATCATTACACATCACAGGCGAATCGGAAGCGTAGCACACGCAGCGATGCTATATATTATAATACCGCCGGTAATCGCTTCGCTTGCTTATTCGTTAAATAACTATTGCTCATGTAGCTAGTAAATACAAAACACATTGAAATACAAATACTGGACAGAAATATGCAAGGAACACTATAGTCTTTTGAGTCCCACTTTGTATTTTAGGCTGGCTGGCTGTTTCACCGCTGAGGACAGGAACTCGGCATTGAGAGCGCTTTGCGTGGGGTTATGTGGTAATAATGATCCAGATGAGCAGCAACTCTCATCGCTGTGAAATATAGACGTAACGAAATTGTGAAATCAAAAATATAAGCCATGCACGTACCAAGGATTCAAAGGATCCACCTTTGTGAATTGCGGGTGCGGATGTAGACCTGTGGAATTGTATAAAATAGGTATTCGTTAATGTCCAGAGTACAAGTCAACCATACCATGGAGGTCAACGACGGGATCATGTGATGACATTCCAGCGTACCTTTTATACGAAGCGAGCCATAAAGGTTAATGACTGCATGGATCATGATCATGTGATGACATTCCAACATACCTCAAACAATAGGACAAACACTTTACCAGAGACCAATGAAGGGTTGCTGTAGTGCATTTCCATCACAACATACTGCTCAGTGGCTAAACCTGCCATGGGATATGCTATACCACTTGGATATATGAAGTCCTACATAACAGAAGAGGGGCTGGGTTAGTTACATTGGCAGCTGCTTTGGTTGGTGCTCACGTACATTTCCACCTACAGCCCACGTGTGACAGATCGGTGACCTGTCAAAAGCCTAACCGGGGCCATTTAGAAGTTTGAACTGCAATGTGTTGTTGTATAGATCAGTACGAACTTTAGGTTAACAAGTAAATAAAAACTTTCTTTAACGAGAGAGTTGTTGGTATACAGGATTGACCAATGGTATAGTGTAAAAAGCACAGAAACAAGAGTGACAGAAATTTTACTGGAAAATAGAAATAGGCCTATATATTTAGCCCATTACGAGGCATGCGCTGTTATATTGTAAGTGTGCTAAATATAGACCTATTAAAATTTTCCAGTCTGTCACTCTTGTTTCTGTGCTCAGTTTTTACACCACCATTGGTCAATCCTATATACCAAGAACTCTCTCGCTTTTATTTACGTTTCGTAAGTTTTTTTTTCACCCTTGTCATCGTAGTCAATAATCAAATGTTGGAAGAGCGTATAGAATTTGGACGATCCCCTTTATCTCTTATTGCAATAATAAATAATTTTAATAATAATTGTACGAATTTGTTGTATTTATACCCTCGCCCACGCCCTCTTCTTCTGCGGGGACGTCCTCCTCCCCGGCCTCCTCACCATGCTGGGTTGGGCCAGGGTGGCAGTGGCCATGCAGGCCAGGGAGGGAAGCACTGTTGGTGGTGGTGGGGGCAGCGCTGCTGGTGGTGGTGGTGGCAGGAGCGGGGCTTCTGGAAGTGGCGGGGTGATGGGGAGAGGAGTTAGAGGATGAATGTACTCTTCCTCCTCCGACCCCTCGTTGGTGAAAAGTCCGCGAAGGTCATCAGCCATCTACATGCATGTAACAGAGAGTATGTGTGTCAGTTATGCTAAAATTCTATTGGTCAAATTTCATGCAGTAAAAATGCTCGCATCTAAACAATGGCTTTGTGCAGATCCGTCGGGCGGGCCCTACTTAGTCTCACTAGCCAGACGTACATCGAACTTCAACAGGACTGGGTACGAGGAGCGTACGTTGGGCGTACGTTCCTCGTACCCAGTCCAGTTGAAGTTCGATTACAAGGCCTTCTTCTTTTCGGGATCGACCTTGTAGCTGTCGCGTACAGACGCCTTCTTCTTTTCGCCTTGTAATGATAGAGCGCCCGGGCTAGTCTCGTGCCCAGACCCTGGTTCCCACAGCTGCGGGTGGATTAAATTAAATCACCGCTACGTCCATCGCGATAGAGATAAGCATCCGTTTCTCCGTTGTCCCTGCAGACGCTAGTGAAGTTTATTTAATGACATTCATCAACCCTCAATCAATTCTATATTGAACCTGCTACCGCAGGTTCAGATTAGTCACGTTTTTTTTTTTTGACGGTGTGGTGGTATATAGAGGAGTTGCGTGGTGGCAATCTGTACGTCAGGTTGTGGAGTGCGGGCAGATTAGTTCAAGTGGAACTACAGGTCCGTCACACCACCTGCTATTACTGGCCTCCCAAGTCTGCAGCTAGCTACTTATCGTTTGAGTAGCACCTTGATCACAGTCATAACCACGCCCAATGTCTGTGGTCTCATTCAATGACAGGCATTGGTAGACAAGGATGTGATGTACATGCATGATACTGTTGGGAAGATATCTGAGGAGATCTAGAGAGAGAGTGTGCGTGTGGAGGGGGAGTGGGGAGGGGTTAAAGGTGGATGGATGTAAAAGGATGGTGAGGGAGGTGAGAGAGGGATGAGGGGTGAGGGAGGATAAGGGGGTGTGAGGGAGGGTGGGATGGTATATGCATGAACAACGTATACATGTACAAATCCATATCCACACACCTGCATGATATGCATACACTCTACCACCATACCCTGGTGATGTATGTCTTCTGTGTAATGACTTCACTGGGTAGCTTGAAGCCTGTGCACCAATGTTATAGCAGGAATGGGCACCTATTTGATGAAACAAGTAAATAAAAACATTCTCTACGAGAAAGTTGGTGGGATATAGGATTTGATTATGACATTGGTGGTGTAAAAAGCAAGGAAACAAGGTCTTATCAGAAGGGAAAATGTCATAGTCCTATATTTAGCACACAAACAACACATGCCCTAGAAATGTGCTGAATATAGGACTATGACATTTTCCCTTCTGATAAGACCTTGTTTCCTTGCTTTTTACACCACCAATGTCATAATCAAATCCTATATCCCACCAACTTTCTCGTAGAGAATGTTTTTATTTACTTTTTTTCTTTATTTTTTTTCATACCCATTTAATTATACAAGACATTAGTCTCGTACCCAGACCGTCTATGACGTAAGCGATTATCGCTGTAAACAGTATAATCACTACGTCCATACGTATGGACGTAGTGTTGATAATCGCTTACGTCATAGACGGTCTGGGTACGAGACTAACAAGACATAGGAGGCTGATAGTCGATTGTTTATCAAAGTATTATATTATATAAAAGCGAGTCCTCCAGCCGATTCTGAAGCTATTGGTGAAAATTTCATCGCTTAGAAATGTTCCTGTCCTGAGTTATGCGTTGCCAAGAAGGAGAAGAAGGAGAAGACGACCCGCCCCTTGTTCCGAGACTGGGTACGTAGACGGGCAATACACTCTTGTTCTCAACAACCACGCGGTTCAGCGACATGAAACAAAAACGAAACTACTCATTTTTGACTTCTAGATCGATTGCTAAACAAGCTACACGATCCGATCGTCGGGAGTGTTGTTACAGACGGGTCGCGTTTTTTTAATGACATTCATAGTCGGGGTCAAATCCTATATGGAAGTTTCTAACGAAACTTCCGATATGATAACATCAGCTACCTACTAACCATACTGCCTGATTTATTATTTTTTTTGCATGCCTTTAGCTTGCCAATACGTGTACCAGTATTCATTTGGCAACTTAACAACTGATTGGTACATCATGTCTATGAAGAGCTGCAGAGCCACCCCACTATATGCATGCTTAAGCAGTCCTAGTATCCCAACACATCTGGGGAATGTCCCTATCATGTTGGGTTTGGGAATCGTTAACACACCAGCTGATTTTGATTGCACCAATAAAATGGTTTGCACAAACCAAATATAGTTGTGTAATGATGTCACTCCCTCCATTAGCTAGTTATAGGTCAATGGCTTTGTTTGCCCATATGTGGAGCAGATCAAGATGCATGGTGGAGCATGGGGTGGAGCATGGGGTGGAGCATGGGGTGGAGCATGGGGTGGAGCATGGGGTGGAGCATGGGATGGAGCATGGGTGGAGCATGGGGTGGAGCATGGGGTGGAGCATGGGGTGGAGCATGGGGTGGAGCATGGAGTGGAGCATGGGGTGGAGGAGTGGAGCATGGGTGGAGCATGGGGTGGAGCATGGGGTGGAGTATGGGGTGGAGCATGGGGTGGAGCAGGGGAGGAGTCATGTGGAGGATAATGTGGGTGGGGTATGTGGGCGGAGCATGTTAAGCGTAGGATCTGTTCAACAAATATTTCTCAGCATGTATAGCGTCAAGGAGCTTAGAATGATATTAAATTTATTGCCATATTCAGCTTGGGGGAAAAGTATATTTCTCATTTTCTGGTAATGAATTTGGCAACTGAGTAGCTATTAAAAATACTATTACTAACGTATAACCTACACCTCACCCCTTCACCAATGATGTACCTATGCTAGAACTAACCTAGTTAAAAGTGAGGGTAAAGTTCTGGGCATCGCTGGGTTGGGGAGGAACATCGACCAGCCCTCCGAGGAGGTTGAGGCTAACTGATCCTCTGTTGTTAGCCCCGTGGTACTGGCCAGTTAGGGAGATGTCTGCGGGGTCTGCCGCCCCCCAACTGAAGACCACCTTGGCTGTGTTTGCCTGAACAATGCGGTATAAGAGACCAAATAGTTTTTAAGCTAGTCTCGGTCCCAGTCCTAATTTGCTGCGGGTGGAATTACGGATTACATCACCGCTACATATGAATCTGCGGTGAGCAAATCAGATTATAGCAATGCATTGACTCTCTTCTGAACAGCGATCGGCATGAACTACGTGTACACACACCCCTGCACGGGTATGACAGCATTATTGATACACAATTGATTTGTCAGTAAAATTAACCGCAAGTCAAACGCACTTGATTTTCCTGTTAAATCATGCGTTTTCATTGATTTAACAGTTGATTTAAATTAAGCATTACAAAAAGGCTATCACCATAGAGGATGTAACTATTCGCTTTCCACTACCGAGGCAATCATTATTGAATCATACTCCGAATAACATCTCCTAAAAGGTTATGAAGTTATGAAGTAGTTTATGGAAGCCAAAATGCGCCTGAAAATCTTTCTCAAGGGAGGGAGATGGGGACACTTGTGAAGGGATAGAAGGATGGGGAGGGAGGGAGATATAAGGTACGAGAGGGAAGGGGGAGAGGGAGGAGGGGGAGGGGAGGTGATGTGGGGGAGAGAGAGGGAAATAAGGAATTAGGGGGGAGGGAGTTATATATATGGAGGGACTGGGAGAGAGAGGGAAGGTGGGTAGAGGGATGAGTGGGGAGGTGATGGAGAGGAAGAGGGAAGGAAGTAGGGAGAGGGGAGAGGGTATAGATTGTATCAGTCTTTCTGCATGTATCCGAGACAGCAACTAACTCTTGTCTATACAAAACTCTACAACAAAAAGCACGGAGGAGGGGAATCACATGTTACGTACAAATAGATATAGCCATGCACAGTGGAGTCATACGTATACTGAACAATGGCTCGCTTATAAAATACTCCCACTTGAGCAAGGGTTCAGCACTTGTATAGTAGATATCATTAATCAAGAAGTGACGGTAGATACTTGAAGTGGACTTTAGGAAATGTCTTAGTGAGGGGATCAGATTAATTTCTCACCACTGTCAACACATAAAGTGATATTTAACGTCAGCGTGCTTTGATCGTGGTTGGGTTCTTACTCATTGCAATACTTGATTAGTCCCATATACTGCAGTACAGCCCGAGTTCATTAAGAAATCGACGAAGCCATACAGCCTGCGGACCACTTAGCGACATATTCAGCTTCTACAGTTGACTGTGCAACGATGCCCTGCTTCTAACTTAGCCAACTGATGTATACAATATATTAGTCCACTATTCATATAACAAAAATGTTGAATATATATATATAGTTACATGAAATCTATTCGAATGGACGCGGAATCTAACTCACGTGCATGCATAGATGCATATATACCCATGCAGCTGTGACATAAGCAACACACAGTCCTCTCCTCCCATCTGCCGCTGGACAGCTACAGTCTACCCTCGATATAGCCGTCCGGGCTACGGGAACCCCCAAACTAGCGGACTGTAGGACAAACGGATAATAGCGATGCGAAGTTTAGCTTACGAAGGGTTAGTAGTTGGCAAGAAAAATAGCGGACATTATCGCGGATGGACTGTATCGAAGCGGACACTATCGAGGGTAGGCTGTATTCAGTTGAAATATCCCTTTGTGCAGTAGCCTTGTAAATGAGTGCAATCTGCACTTCCAGGCTGCTGCTAAAAATTTGCTGCATGTCATACAGACAGATCTCTCCCTCATGGTAGCATGTTTATCTCTGCCTTAAAAGTGGTGGAAGGTGCGTACGATGATGTGAGGGGCTTACCTCCCTTCTGTATCCCTCCATATACGCCTAGCTATTGACATTTCCGCCTCATATAGTATAAATGACCGGGGGAGCTAGTCATATACATCGGGGAGTCAGCCTTTTACCTCTGACACCGGCAGTTTCCTCGGGAATTAAAATATATATATATTTATATATAATATGCCATGTGACATCTAATTATAAATCACCGACGTTAAAAATTCTTCAGCAGCCGCTCAGCCGCGCCCAATGACTCATACAGAGCAGCTGCTAACAGGTTGACACACTGAAGACATCAGTGACCACATCATGGCGGCATGTTTGCGTAAGTAATACATATTTTATATGTCCATGCAGTTGTGTATGGCGACAGATAAAACCCTTAGACATATCGTCACTCAACCTCAGCAACTCGGCATGCATTGGTATTGTGGCTGCCATAGCTATTATTGAGACCTTCGTCGCAATTGCCTCGCTTATCGTCTTTGTGGTTATCGTATGGCTGCTCTGTTACTGGTGCCATAGCAGAAGAAGAGCGAACGAAGCGAAGTTAGTCATTGCTTGTGTACATATGACGTGCAAGGATTCAGGCACTACGCATGCAGATTACGCCACACCCACTTACATTAATTTGGATCTGATAAACGTTTGCATGCCGTGCAGTGCATTGTTAAACCAAGATATGTAGTGAAAGGGCAAATTAAAGCATAGTCGAAAATTAACACAATTCTAAGTTGTTAATGCGGGGTGTTTGAGATAAAACGCAACGCTTTAAAATCCCTATCACTCAGGATTGAAATTAGTTAACTGCTTACGTATCTAGGTTAGCTAGGTTAAGTAACTGTATCAAAATCCTTATAAATTTAAATATTCAAAGCCCTCTATTAACGAAGTTATTAAAGATTGCGGTTTACGATAATTGATTTTAATAACTACTAATAAGTAATGGGATATGGGGTAGAACAGTAATAGTTCAATAGTTAAGACCATCATTTGCTTTAAAGTTATTAACAGTAACAGTTCAATAGTTAAATAGTTCAATAGTCATTTGCTTTAAAGTTATTAAGGTTGAAGCTGTATATTTTTAATAACCATGAATATGAAGTACAAAACACTATTTGATTTGGTAATGGAATGCGTTAAAACTCGAAGTTAATAAAAACGTAGTAGTTTTTTCAAGTTTGATTTGTTGTTTTGAATATTAACTAGTAAAACGCCAATCAATTTTCATACTTTTTCAAAGTCTCATCAACGTTATTCTGCAGTTTATAAATCATGCTATTAATTAAAAGTTGTCGTAAATTGTTTTGTCAATTTAGTTAATTGCAAGCCATCTTATGTTCATATTCATTTAGATTGACAATCCTATTAAGGAATTAAAAGCGTTGCGCAGTTTATATTGGGGGTTGAACTGATCCACGCGTGGATGCATGCATAGCTAGCGCTGATACATGACGAATACCTCTTCGTACGACGGCGTGTGCCAAGCGAACAAAGCATGGGCTTTAGAAGGTATATGCTTGCTATCTAGAACACAAAGTAAGGGTATATATTGTGGTTCGCCATCGAAATTGCATGATGCAGCAACATTGCATAATGCATGACTGTATAAAAGCGGAGATAAAAATCAAATTATCCATAGATAAATATAAACTGCATAAATCATTGCCTATTATAGATTCAACAGCCTCTAATTTTCCCACACACACGCGCACACACCACACACTCGTACACACACTCGCACACACACCACACACGTACACACACACACACACACACACACACACACACACACACACACACACACACACACACACACACATATGCAGCACATCTCCCTACGTAACTGTTTCTACTAGAAGATATGGTAACAACAGGACACGACGGAATTCTACCGAAAGGTACCGCTAACTCGAGCCAGTTTTTAATTAATAATTGCGGCCTGGCTTAAAACACTAGTATGGTCGAACCGTTTGAATTCATCGCTGTAAATGTTGAAGGCCCTAACGTTGTGACAGAAAGCTCATTGCAAAAGTAAGTAATGCGGGAAATACCTTTTGAGTAGTCTGTTTTAACCTCAGCTAATTCCTTTGTCAGTAATACGAGCAGTGAAGAGCCTAAAGCCGATGCAGATAAGGGGGTGGCACCAATTCAAAGTAGAGAGAGGTAAAGCAAGCAAAATCGGTGAGAGCCATATTTAAAAACCTATATAATTTTCAGTTTCCATCGGCCAGATGATGAAAGCACAACAGGTTATGGACATGTCATTTTCACTACTCTCCCAACCGGGACAAAAAGGGTTTAATTAGAGCAACGATTAAATGTGCCGGAATAATGATCCCCGGGACTCTTTTCTGCATGCACAATTGGACGCGGTGCTCACCATACATATATACATACATCACTTCTACACTTATTTATATCGGGTGCATGTGAAAATTGCTGTAAATAATGGTCCCGTTATTCCTCCGTACATTTTTGTCACTATCGATCGGCGTTGGATATTATGAATGACTCGCCCGATTATGCCGAAGCAATTACCTTCGCCGTACTCAACGCCGCATCAGTACTAGTGTGCCTAGTGGCAGTCATTGTGGTGTTTTGCCTCAGGCTGCACAAAAAGCTCGTCTATCGGTTGGCCCTGTACCAAGTGTTGGCTGGACTGGCCTTTGCAACGGTGGAAACTCTTCAAATAGTATTCATCAATTATGCCGAATCGCCCCAGCTGTATGGTAAGCTATGTACTGCTATCGGGTGGTTAGTTGCGTACACAATATGGGTGAAGCTAGTCTTCACGGTCTGGTTAACGGTTCACCTTTTCTGCTTCGGGGTTCTCCACAAGAACCTGAAGAATCTTGAAGTCCTTTACGTGGTAACCTCGCTGCTCGTACCATCGATGGTAGCCTCTGTGCCACTGGTAACTCACTCTTATGGAAACAGTCCACTGTCATGCTACATTTATTCCGATAATGACTCCTACCACATCGCTGCCATCGAGAGGCTTTCCCTCTGGAACGTACCCGCTCTGGCTATCCTGTCTGCGGTCTCGGTGTGCATGATTGTCATGGTAATAAAATTGGCGCACGCGGTATATCGGAGACAAAGGTTTGATGGGATCGCAGAAAGTGACCAATTTGGGGAGGCTTTAAAACAACTGCTTCCATTGGCAGCGTTTCCAATATTATTCTTTATATTCACAATACCCTCTCTTGTTTATGGTATCTACCTGTTTAGCAGCACATCGCCCAACAGCGTCCTAATAATAACTACATCCGTGTTCATCTCCCTCTGCAGTATGGCCTCAGGTGTGTCCCTAATGGTTCATATATCTGTGGCTCGCCTATGCAACAGTACTGCAGGTTACAGGAATACTACAAAGAGTTACTGTTCCTGTGACCGTACAGTTAGAGTTGAGACAGAGTATGTGAACAGCGCCACACACTACTCTGCACCAAATGAAAGCCTGGGTAGTGATGCTGCCTTGTAATGCCGCTATGCAATACAATGATTGGTTATAAGTTTCCAATGGTTACCATAATGATATGCTGTGAAGCTGCATGGGGTTAACAGTAGCCTCTCCTGTACACTTATAGGGGATCTGATTGTCCTTTGTAGCACTGTAAATCCTGAGAGGCATCTGTTGCTATTCATTCCCTCATCATCAGAGCCATCTGCACTGGTTGACCGTCTGGGGACAGTCACTGATCAGCATGCAGGGGTTATATAGGATCATTGAATATACTATAGCGCCTCAACGTTCATGTTGCAACTCTTCTGAATTGGAGTTTATTCTAGTTCCCTCGCAGTTTTAGCCAATCAAATGAATCATCTGATGTGTATGTCAGAGGACAAATCTATAGGGAAATATTGTTACAAACATCACTAGTCCCTTCGTGTATACTGTAAGGTCCCTGCCAGAAACAATGGAAGCATCGAGGGACTTGCTGCGAGGAACTGCTGGACACAGTGCATACAACTTGTTGTGCAGTGCCAGTCCTTGGTACTGTAGCCATGTATGCATGCTCTGAGCTTAAGGTTGTCTGCATGCATGTAACACCTGAGGCACTCGAACCAACAGAAATGAGCTGGCAGATCATGCCATACACAATGTATATAATTCTAATCCTTTTGGTTTTAAGAAATCTCTACAGCGTACCGCTGGGGATTACAAAATATAGGGAGTAAAAAGTGAGAGGGAGATTATTATAGCGTGGTTTTGGCCTAATTAACTTGATTAAATCTGAATGGAACGCACCTCCGTATTATCTAGCTCCGTATCGAGAGTTACGTTAGTAACTCTCATATAGGATTTGACCCCGATGATGAATGTCATTAAAAAAACGCGACCCGCTTCTAACAAGACTCCCGACGAGCGGATGGCTTACCTTGTTATCGTCGTCGTAAAAGAAGGCAATAACAAGCAGTTTCGTGTTTGTTTGATGTCACAAAACCGCGTGGTTGTAGAGAACAAAACAATTTTCGAAACTCGTACCCAGTCCCACGTATTTCTCGTTCTTCTTCTTCTTCTTCTTCTTCTTCTTCTTGTTCTTGACCACGCATAACTCGGGATAGGAACACTTTTAAGAAATGAAAATCACACCAATGGCTTCAGAATTCGTTGGCATTTTCGCTTCTGTGGTCAAAACGTCTCGAGGCTACATGACATATATCGGTGGTTGTGTTAGCAAATCACGTATAGTTAAGCTTACTGCACTGACACGACTCGGATAGGTCCTACTTCGCTCTTTATACGAAGTACTAGCAGTATACATCATGTAATCGAATGTGTACGGTCTGGGCATTGGTAATTAACTGTGGCGGTTATGTATTTTTAATAACGTGCACGTACTATAATCATTCTTATTATTCGATCGTTGTAAGTTTGACGCTCTTTGTAACTTAGTGAAGTTGTTATTTTTTTTCAAAATGCCTTCACGTCAGGAAAAGAAGAAAGCCAAACGACGAGCATAGTACCTCAAAACTAGAGACGACGTATTAGATTCAGCCCGAGCGGAACTACAAAGCAGAGCCTGAAAAGAAGCGGCCCTCTCAACGTGAAAACTATCGAGCAGAGCCTGAAAAGAAACGGACCTCTCGACGCGCAAGGTATCGAGATGCGATTAGTAGGGGGGGAGGGGGGGGGGAGACGGTGCTGTCTGGATCTGGCCCGGTACAAAATGCGTTCGTGGGTTCGATCGCGCTGGGGCGACAATCAATTTCGGCCGCCCCTTAAAGCCCCCTCAGATCCTGAAAAGGAACGGACCTCTCGACGTGCAAGGTATCGAGCAGATCCTGAAAAAAGACAGCGATATTGCCATAGTCCTGAACGTGCATCTCGCTCGGCGAAAAGAGTTAAGGTCACTCAAAGGTATGTCGTACCTTTACAACCTCCCTCTCATATCAAGATGGATTACTTCACATGCTATACGGCTCATAATCGGGTATGAATAAAAATCAATGAAACAAGTAAATAAAAAACATTCTCCATGAGAAAGTTGGTGGCATATAGGATTTGAAGGCAATGGTGGTGTAAAAAGGAAGGAAACAAGGGTCTAATAATAAGGGAAAATGGAATAGTCCTATATTTAGCACATTTCTATATGTAGGATATAGTATGTTGTTCATGTGCTAAATATAGGACTATTCCATTTTCCCTTATTATTAGACCCTTGTTTCCTTCCTTTTTACACCACCATTGCCTTCAAATCCTATATGCCACCAACTTTCTCATGGAGAATGTTTTTTATTTACTTGTAATATAATGTATACTTCAGTCTTTAAAAATAGCCAACATGCGTGGGCTCTAGAAAATGCGCATGCAGATGCACAGCTACATGTTCTGTCCTAGGACATCCTCACAAAGATAGCAATAATTGTCAGCAGGAAACTTCCCAGCACTGGTATGTTCATTGAAGAACTCCCACAGGTGTTTTGGTCAGCATATGGACACTTCACCTTGATAGCTGTGTCTTCCCCTCCAAAAGAGCTCTGAGGAGAGTGATCATTTAAAAAATAGTGTAATATGTATTAATATAATACCCCATTTCTAGTAGCACAGGCACCATAGAAATTTGCATTTGTTTGGGTTGACTGGAAATCGTCCTGCTGTTTTTGGCTCCAGGCCAGAGATCCAAAGATTGTCTTTAAACCAGTGGAAGTATTCGTTGTTGGTGAACCTAATAATTCCGTCAGCGCTTGGATTTGAGCTGGACTGTGAAATAATTACCATTCACGGTGCTCCAAATAGGTAATACTGCAAAAACATTGCATACCACACACACACACACACACACACACACACACACACACACACACACACACACACACACACACACACTCACATACACACACATATACATACACACATACACACACATAACAAACACATACAAACACTCATTCTCACACATATACACACTCACATACACACAATAAATACATGCACTCACTCACACACTTTATGCCTCACTTACGCCAGGTTGGATGAGGTAAAATTATTATAACTTTCTACAGTACTACCACTATAACAGGATGCAAGTTCTATTCGAGGATAGTATACTGGAAATGAAAGGCACATCTCATCATATGTAGACAGTCCTCCCTACAAGGTAACAATTAAAGCCATTAACAACTGCAAACACTACACCATACCAGGGTGACGTTGTTCACGCCACTAGTGTTGTATCTACAAGCGACTTGCAGAATATCTCCCTGCGTATGATGGATAAATTCGATGCACCTGGCTTCAAATTTGAACTTACTGGTAGTACTTTGACTTTTTTAGTTAGAATATTGGTCTGTTGGAAATTAAAATCATATTGTAAGTTTTGATCTATGGGGGGAAGTTCCTGCAATCCTCCACAAGTGTTTGTTTGTCGCAAGTGGCGAAGTGTTACCCCTCGACCTTATGAGGAAAGAGAAACATACTAGCACCAGAGTACCTCTAGCTCCTATTAAATGGCTCATAAACGACATACCAACAACATGAGTGTGCAGCAGGTTTCCAAATATATTGATGCCAGTTGGCGGGATTGTCTTGTTGGGGTATGAGAATGATCTAAGTTAAACGCAGAGAGCTAAGCCCTGATAATGCACACTTACAGCAGCAGTACACGCAGACGTGCACGTTCCATAGACAGTGAAGCTGGGGTCTCTGGGAGGAATTATCATTAAAGGAGTGACAAAATATCCCATCGTCAGAATTCCTGCTTCATAGGTCGGGGGCGTGCTGGTGTAGGTAAAAGTGAGCCCAGAGCTGTCTGTGACACCTGTGTATTGGTGTGCATGGATGTGTTCATTAATGTGCATGTACACCTCTAATATCAAACACTTTACCAGAGACCAATGAAGGGTTGCTGTAATGCACTTCCAACATAACATACTGTTCAGTGGCTGGACCTCCAATGGGATATGCTATACCACTTGGATATATGAAGTCCTACATAACAGAAGAGGGAATGGGTTAGTTACATTGGTAGCTGCTTTGGTTGGCGCTCACGTACATTTCCACCTACAGCCCATGCTGCAACTACTGGTCCTCCAAATATGCATCCACGTATTGTTTTAGTAGCTTGATTGCAGTCATAACCACGTCCAACGTCTGTGGTCTCATTTAACGACAGGCATTGGTAGACAAGGATGTGATGGACATGCATGTTACTGTTGGGAGATATCTGAGGAGATATCTGTGGAGAGAGAAAGGGGGATTTGATGGAATGAGGGAGGATTGCCACATTTTATGTTATACACATGCACTATTACATGTATAACGTACCCTAGTGATGTATCTCTTCTGTGCAATGACTGCACTGGGTAGCTTGAAGCCTGTACACCAATAAGTGGTAGTTACAGCAGGGATGGGCACCTAATAGAAATGTTTCAAGATGTAGTGAAAAGGAAACATGACCACCTATGATTACCACACCATTGTATCAGTACATGGCTTATTTTGGATTCATGGCCTTCTTATGATCAATCGAAGCTCATTCAAACGAACTAATAGTTCAATTATTCTACAACACTGTTGCTGCAACATCCTACATTGTATGTCAAAATACAGTTCGTCTGATACTGAATCGATTTTCCAAGTGTGCGAAGGGCCAATGGTTACACTACGGTCAGTTTGTACACATAATGTCACTATCCTCATCATGCAGCAACAACCGCATTTGTATTACTTTCAGCCTGCAGTGCGAGTCATGCACGCCTGTCATATGTACGGCAAAACGTGTGTATTAATTGTACAAATCAAAGTGAAATGTCACCTCGTCCCTTCAGTCAGAACTAACCTGGTTAACAGCGAGGGTAAAGTTCTGGGCATCGCTGGGTTGGGGAGGAGCATCGACCAGCCCTCCGAGGAGGTTGAGGCTAACTGATCCTCTGTTGTTTGCCCCGTGGTACTGGCCAGTTAGGGAGATGTCTGCGGGGTCTGCCGCCCCCCAACTGAAGACCACCTTGGCTGTGTTTGCCTGAACAATGCAGAGAGGGAGGGAAGGAATGAGTGAGAGAGAGAGAGAGAGAGAGAGAGAGAGAGAGAGAGAGAGAGAGAGAGAGAGAGAGAGAGAGAGAGAGAGAGAGAGAGAGAGAGAGAGAGAGAGAGAGAGAGAGAGAGAGAGAGAGAGAGAGGGAGGGAGAGAGAGAGAGAGAGAGAGGGAGGGAGAGAGAGAGAGAGAGAGAGAGAGAGAGAGAGAGAGAGAGAGAGAGAGAGAGAGAGAGAGAGAGAGAGAGAGAGAGAGAGAGAGAGAGTAGTCTGGGGACCCTCATTAGTCGGGTCCTGAGGGCGTTGTCTCGTTCCCTGGCTCATGACGAATGCAAGATGTGCGGCATGCACGTACTTTTCCAGACACCTTGCACATTCATATCAGAGTAGGAGGATTGGATTAACACTGCTTCACACACCGATTCAGTGAGTTATCGTTCCCAGACCATTTATCATTCGCAAATATGGTTATTGTTTGTGATATATAGGTCTTTTAATACGTTACCGTTCCCACTCCCCAGTAGATGAAATGCAGCCTACGCTCAGGGATACTATTAATTTTGGCACAGCGTGCCATGTATATGGACACAATAACAATAAAATTTATTCCATTCTATACACTAACATGTGAGGCTGAGATTATCCAAAAAACTGTGTTCTGGGGTGTGCCAAAATAATTACTTAACATATAGCCGCGATCACCTTGTACTGCTATATCGCTGACGACAATTTTTAAAAGCCGCTTACTTCCAAGAATAGAGTTGCCGTTTTATGGGGCGAGGTCGCCAAGGACTCCAACGTTCACAGCAAAAAATAACGCGTCAAATGAATTATTGATTTCTGCATGAATGGGTTTTTAATCAATACTGAGTTATTCAAGCATGGTTTGACAGTAAAATAAAGTGCGTTTGATTTGCGCTTAATTTTACTGTCAAATCAAGATCACATGTGCATGCGGTTTCCAATCCTCGTAGCCATGATCACGTTTAGCAAGGACATGTGTCCTACGGTTATTTTTATTTTTACCTTCACGTCTCGGTCGTTGCTGTCACACGTGACCCACTTCCTTGTAAAGGTAAGGTTGGTGTAGCCGTTGGTCTCGCTACCTGACAGAAGGAACCAGTCCTGGCTAGGGTCTATCGGAGGAACTGCATTGGCACTGGCGTAGCGATCCTACATGGAATAAATGAAGAAAATATACAACGTTGTATTTTCGAACAGCAATACACAATACAGCATGCGTGCGTGCCGCGTATACACTTACATGGAAATGGCTGCTACCGTCGCTGGCGATCCATCCGATTACCACGTCTGATCCGACCATCCCTCCGTCGGGGGACAGCCCAAACCCCACCCATCCCGTTGTCCGCACCACCACGTTGAATGTAATTGTCTTCTGTGTGTTGTCGAAGGTCCAATAGAGCTGATAGAGCGCCTGTCCCGTAGCAGGGTCAGTAGCCAGAGTAGAGGAGAAAGGGAGTGACCCTAATGCCAGGGGTAGAAGTGATACCGCCACCAACAAGTGCAGCATGAAAGCCATGTTGTAAAAAATATAATTTGGATGCATGAATGTTGAAAACTCATGCAACTTAAATACATGCAGATGTTGCAATGCGTGCAGATGCCAGGAAGTTGTATTTAAAAACAATTATATTAAAGACTAAATATCCTATATGTATGTGGGCACGCTTTCTATAACTTGTGCATGCATACTTACATGTATAGGTCCTATATATGTGTAGGTCATGCTTACATGTGTAGGTCCAATATATGTGTAGGTCATACTTACATGTATAGGTCCTATATATGTGTAGGTCATACTTACATGTATATGTCCTATATATGTCTATAGGTCATACTTACATGTGTAGGTCCGATATATGTGTAGGTCATACTTACATGTATATGTCCTATATATGTCTATAGGTCATACTTACATGTGTAGGTCCGATATATGTCTAGGTCCTCTGCAACTTCTTTAATACTCACTGTCCATTGTGGAGCACCTCATTATTCATTGTGCCACATGACATTCTAATACAGCTCCTAGAAACACTCTACCATGGCTCTACATATGGAGCCATCAATACATGGCTCTACATATGGAGCCATCAATACATGGCTCTACATATGGAGCCATCAATACATGGCTCTACATATGGAGCCATCAATACATGGCTCTACATATGGAGCCATCAATACATGGCTCTACATATGGAGCCATCAATGTATGGCTCTACATATGGAGCCATCAATGCATGGCTCTACATATGGAGCCATCAATGTATGGCTCTACATATGGAGCCATCAATGCATGGCTCTACATATGGAGCCATCAATGTATGGCTCTACATATGGAGCCATCAATGTATGGCTCTACATATGGAGCCATCAATGTATGGCTCTACATATGGAGCCATCAATGCATGGCTCTACATATGGAGCCATCAATGCATGGCTCTACATATGGAGCCATCAATGTATGGCTCTACATATGGAGCCATCAATGTATGGCTCTACATATGGAGCCATCAATGCATGGCTCTACATATGGAGCCATCAATGTATGGCTCTACATATGGAGCCATCAATGTATGGCTCTACATATGGAGCCATCAATGTATGGCTCTACATATGGAGCCATCAATGCATGGCTCTACATATGGAGCCATCAATGCATGGCTCTACATATGGAGCCATCAATGTATGGCTCTACATATGGAGCCATCAATGTATGGCTCTACATATGGAGCCATCAATGCATGGCTCTACATATGGAGCCATCAATGTATGGCTCTACATATGGAGCCATCAATGTATGGCTCTACATATGGAGCCATCAATGCATGGCTCTACATATGGAGCCATCAATGCATGGCTCTACATATGGAGCCATCAATGTATGGCTCTACATATGGAGCCATCAATGCATGGCTCTACATATGGGGCCATCAATGCATGGCTCTACATATGGAGCCATCAATGTATGGCTCTACATATGGAGCCATCAATGTATGGCTCTACATATGGAGCCATCAATGTATGGCTCTACATATGGAGCCATCAATGCATGGCTCTACATATGGGGCCATCAATGCATGGCTCTACATATGGAGCCATCAATGTATGGCTCTACATATGGAGCCATCAATGCATGGCTCTACATATGGAGCCATCAATGTATATGGCTCTACATATGGAGCCATCAATGCATGGCTCTACATATGGAGCCATCAATGTATAGCTCTACATATGGAGCCATCAATGTATGGCTCTACATATGGAGCCATCAATGTATGGCTCTACATATGGAGCCATCAATGTATGGCTCTACATATGGAGCCATCAATGTATAGCTCTACATATGGAGCCATCAATGTATGGCTCTATATATGGAGCCATCAATGTATGGCTCTACATATGGAGCCATCAATGTATAGCTCTACATATGGAGCCATCAATGTATGGCTCTACATATGGAGCCATCAATGTATGGCTCTACATATGGAGCCATCAATGCATGGCTCTACATATGGAGCCATCAATGCATGCAACATGCATTCAGCACCTATACGTATCGGAGAGAAAGGTTAACTGACTGGGAATGAAAAATAACCTATATATTAGCACATATAGGTATTAAAAACATGACATGCACGTGCTAATATGGGTCCATTTCGTTTTCCTTCCCAGTCAGTTAACCTTGTTTCCTTGCGTTTTACACCACCATAGCCTTTCATTCCTATATGCCACCAACGTTCTCGTAGAGACAGTTTTTATCACTTTTTTAACAAATGCATGACGCTGGTACACTGCATAAGTTTTTGTTTAGCTCTGATTGTCAAGGACGTTGCGCGCAATCATTTCAATTTATCCGGTATACTATAGTCCACATGTGGTTCTCAGTAACTTTATTGTTGCCAAATAAGCTTTCTTTCCCCTACGTAAGAAAGCACTAAAATCATGCGCTGCACAGCCCGCATGTCATAAAGTATTCATGAGATGCCATCATGGTGTTTCATACTGAGACGTCTGCAAGGGAGTACATCAGTCAACATCTTAATCATTCTATAACATTCCTTCGCAGAATGCTGCATATAAATTACATGCAGTTCACAGCAGTAGTTTAAGGGCGGGCCCGTTTTTGTTATCTCTTGGCAAAAAAATGTATATCGGTCTACTGCGCATGTCAGCGAACTCTGGACTCTGGTCATGAGATGTGCAGACTGTCTGTCCTTTTATGTTGTTTGTGTTATAACCTGATACCTATTTTGGTGTGTGCTATTATATATTAATTCTGCATGCTGCTGTCCAGTCAACGGGTTGTGGGCGTTCTTCATATCACTACTATACATATTAATTCCTATAGCTCTGTTGATTTCCTAATTATATTGTTACGGGAGCGTGATCAGAAGCGTAAAAATTAATACTCCACCCCACAACAATTAAGATGGACTAAGGGTAAACGTGCGCGACCATTGACAATGGTCTTTGCAGTAGTTCTATACATCCTATTGATGCACGAACATGTTGCGCGCTAAATTAGTAAACTAGGGCACTCGATTAATCTAGTGTCCCAATGTGCGCACGGGTGCGAGGGAGATACGTTCTGCGAACGGGCACTGTAACACTGATGCATGTAGTGACTCTGCATGAGGAAGTTGCACATGTCAGCGGTCATGCATGTGATTTGGCGTGGGCGGCCGCACCGATTATGTGGTAGCCAATGTTGGGGCGACGCCAAGGATGTTGCGACTATAGCTGTTAGCAGTTGATTTTATTACGCGCGGGATTCACCGAGAATTCACGCCTGGAATTGAAAATAACACGCGGGCGTTTGCAGCCACTTTGCACTGGTTAGGTCGAGGCAGGAAACGTTTTTATGATTGTTTTAAAACATACTGATACTGGTATGTCATTGGATAAATATAGCGTCAGTGATACAAAATAAGGTACTAAGTACTTTTGCATATTAGGGACACCATGTGGATATAACAGCGAAATCACCCCTGTGATATACTTTTTTAATTTTCCAGGACTAGCAAAAGAAAAGTAACGCTCGCATTTAAATTTATGGATAATTATAAATTCATGCAGTACCTATAATAACTTTATTATGGATAGTCCAATTAAGGATGCGTAAGGACCATTTGATTGAAGCGCTTTCACGGAAAATCAAAAAAATTGAAAACTTGAAAAACTATCCAAAAGGGTGATTTTGCTGGACACTATATTGCACTGATTAGTACTAATTAACCGTTCCTAGCTTGAGTTATCTACTTGACGGAAATACGAAGCCGACGACGGCGACACTTTTGGGACCGGGCACAAAATCCATTCCATCCAGCTAGTAGATGCCTCCCGCCTCCACAAACTATAACCATTCTGCTAGCTCCACCAGTAGACGCAACCCCCACTTCCACCTCGACAAGCATTTGAGGATTCTGAATCCCTAGCTGTGATACACCACCTGGGAAAATGGATCAGCCAGAATTATATATTGTTGCAGTCTAATATAGGACACTACCCACAGACTATGAATACGGGCTCGGGTGTTGTAACAGTTTGTACAAATTGCTTATAGTTCCTTATGTGTCACAACTGTGTGGGTAGTTGTATACATATTTCAGAAGGGGGAATGTTGAATAACACCACTAATGGAAAATGGCGGCCTAGTTATCTCTCATCTCATGAAAAAAACTCATGAAACAAGTCATAAAAACATTCTCTATGAGAAAGTTGGTGGCATATAGGATTGAGTGGTGTAAAAGGGAAGGAAGCAAAGGTCAAATACTAATAGTCCTATGTTTCCCACATTTGTAGGACATTATATGTTGTTAGTGTGTGAAACATAGGACTATTTATTACAGACCCTTATTTCCTTCCTTTTTACACCACTAAACCACTTGTACCAACATGGGCACGAACAAGTCTGCATGAATAATGCCACAGGTAGGCCCCTGTTGGAAGTTCTTTGAATAACATTGTCTTACCAACAGACTTGAATTGGTGAGTGTGAAAGGAGAACTCGTAATGCATATTACATCCACATGCATGCATGCACGCAGTGGGCATTGCGCGGGGCAGGTATATGTAATACATACGCTAGAGAGGTCTGCAAACGCGCGGAACCTATGGCTGGCATGAGGACAATATGGAAAGAGTCGACAACAAATCGTTTACTTTGCCAGGCACAACGAAGCGGCGCGCTCAAGTGAATTACATTTCAGGTAAGGGCGCCTTCAGCGGTGAATCGCATTATAGAGGGCAACGTGGTTGGTTTGTTAAGACCACGGACTGTTTATTTAATGAGCAATGAATGTGCCTTATTTTCCGTATCTTTGAGGTGCGATTTTTCCGTATCTTCGAGTCCCTACTGTATTGCCTTCCAATCCTATATATATATATATATATATGCCACCAACTTTCTCATAGAGAAAGTTTTTATTACTTGTATAATTATATATCTGTGCGCCACTGATGCATTCAATTAAAAAAATTCGTAACCAAATATTATGTCCTTGTGCTAATTATAACTCCATAATGCTTTGTCTAATTAGTACACGTATGACATGTGATAGATTATTCGATTTGTAACAGTTATCAGTGTCAGCAACTTTTATATTACGCAATGGTTAATTAATTGAATGCTGCCATTGGTGGCACCACCGAGCTACTTCAGCAGGTATGGCTGAATATAACCATGCACGTGCTCCACCCGGCGGCGCCGATGTACATATTAAATAATGTGCATGCGTGCGTCGTGCAAAGGTATAGAATCATAGATTATAGAATACATGGTATATACAGTGACGTGACGTCACGTTCCGTTATATGACCGTGCTTCGCATCGAAATCCTTTGGTGGGCGTGTGAGCTGTTAAATATCCTTCTGTAGATAGCTTCTTTCGGCGTTGTTTAGCTTATAACTGTGCGAGGACAGCCTCTTTGACATCAAAGAATCTTTTAACTATTCTTTTTAGAGAGTTTCGAAAAGTTGAGCCAGCGATCGTACAGCTACCATGTGATCGGGTATTAGTGGTTGTGGGATTTACCTGGACACAGGAAACATTCTAAACCCATTTTTGGGAGTTCCCATATAGATTACGTAGTTGGTGGTGTGGCGTAGTAACGTTCTGCAGTCCCTGCGAAGGGTTCTGGCATTGTAATATGTCATGTAATATGATATCCAAAAAACGCACTTTTTGTGTACTTTTCCCCGAAAAGTGATCAGGGTTCTAGAATATTTGAGGACATATATTAAATCAGAGATGCATATTGAGTGGCGTGATCAAATTTTCTTATGTGTTGTGGCCCCAATTACCATACGTCTCGACTGCCAATGGAATGCAGGACCAACCTAACTCTTGGCCATTGGAGTGTAGCTTACGGGCCTCTGCTGCAATGGCTACTGCCCCAGCTTGGTGACATGACTCACCTAAGATGGCTGGGCAGAGGCCAGAGGGGTGATGTGATGGTCATATTGTCCAGTGCAACAGGTTTACCTCGCCAGCATTAAGCAGGGCTGGCGGAAGCTATTCAGCATTGGTCCGGCTTGGGCGTGGCCATTAATTTTTTTCCATACCTATAGCTGCCATACTTCGTATAGTGTAATATTGTGCAGTGCAGTAATGAACGATGATTCCCTTTTAGAGCTGCTCAAAAACTTGCCTTCATTGTCGGCTTGCATACAAACGTGGCAAAATGTAGTCTGGGGACCCGACTGATGGCTGTACTATCAGTCTGGTGACTAGCTCGCATCCGTTTTGTGCACTACTGCACGAATTCGTGCAGTAGCATGAATCTAATTTGTGCCCCACCTACGAGCATGTATGTCATTAACTATAAGCCATAACATTATGAATAATATAAATCTATACCACGTGTTTTTTGTAATGGCCGTTATACGGATGTTAGGCATTACGCTGTGGAAAGTCTTTTGTTTACCGAGATAAAGAGCCTTCAGTTGGAAGTAGTTCTAGCTATAGCCACTGGTCAGGACGTTTTTGGAGTGTTACCAACTGGATATGGCAAGAGTCTTTGTTATGCCTGCCTTCCTATATTGCGCGAACATCCGACAGAAACGTTCAACGCTAGATGATGATGTTCCTTTAAGGCTCCGCCTTTTGAGTGGAAGGTTGGTAAGGTCATATCCACAAGACAAACAAAGGACAGAAAGATTAGCCGCCATACTAATGCTAAATAGTCTGGGGACTAGTACTGTTTGTGCAGTGATAGGTAAACCGTTATCCACATTATTATATTCATGAGATTTCATGATACCAACTAGTGCACAAAACGGATGCGATCAAGTCACCAGACTGATAGTACAACCATCAGTCGGGTCCCCAGACTAGGCAAAATGCTGCGTTTCGATCGATGTTGTAGTGTAACCATGGAAACTGCTGACACCAGTTTGCTCTAAAAGCCCTCTCTACCTTCTTCGATCCGAACATGCACTTGGTAATATAAGACCCTTATCCAATGGACATGAATATTTTAATTATCACGCGCACGCTCACGTGACTACATGTGTTTCTGAAGGTTGAAAGCTGTGAATTGTTCTAGAGCAAGCTATACGGTCAACTCTACGGTACGAAACTTTAACGCAAGGTTGGTACTCATTGTTTCCATCGACTGATTATGAGCGATGATACTTGCTGCGTAAGCGTAGGTTGCTATATCGAAAACAATCTTGTAATCCCTTTGGCGATCCATGGTAAAGTTATTATCTGTGAAAAACGATGCCTAAAAATTCTTCGCCATATCGTGGGTGTTAATGGATACATTTCGCTTCAGCCTTTTGTACATCCTCTATTAACTAATCAAGTGTGTGCAATTGGATGGCTTTGGCTGTAATCCCTCTGGTCCAGACACTGAACAAGAAGGACGTGAACCAAACAAACCAAGTACACATAGGTGCTCGGCGGGTGTTAATAGATATAAATTACGTTCACATGATGTTGTGTTGATGCAACTAAGTTTCACAGTTTGCCCTTACATGATTATGCAGCCATGCCACGAAGACTCCAAGTTGGCCGCCGCTATAAGCGTCCACGCTCTATGAGTCTGAGCTCGTCTATTGAGGAGAGAGACCAGAAAGATGCCACAACACAAGTATCTGGTGAGTGCTCTCAGAGTTGCTTTTAATAGCGTTTCATCATCGTCGTATAATACTTTAGATGATGATGATATGTACTGCCATGAAGAAGAAAGGATAGAATTTGAAGGTATTCAATGTGAAGACAAGGGGGTGAATACAGAGATACAAATGAAAGATGAGGCTATGAACACAGATGTAGAACTTAAGGACAAAGGTGTTAACACACAAGAAGACCACTGCTACTGCAGGAGATATGTCCAAGAAGAGAGTGAACACAGCAGTGTTATTATAGAATGTGCAGAGCACAGGCATTTTACACAGCATGTGCAAGTAGAAGAGAAAGCCATAAATACTGATGCAGGAATGGATAGTAGGTTTCTCACCACATCAAGCCCATTTGAAATGCTTAAAGGTGATGATTCCCAAACACACTTCTATACCTCACTCCGTTCCTACAAAGTGTTGGAGACAATTTTGACTCTTTTGAATCCATTAATGGCCATGAATAATGATACTTGCAGGCTGTCACATGGGGATGAATTGCTTTTGGTTTGTATAAAATTGCGACTAGCAATGCCTCACGAAGACTTATCTTATCGATTTAGAATTGCTGTTTCTTCAGTTAGTAAAAAATTTCATCGTTGGATAGATGTTATGTCTAGAGAACTGCATCGTTTGATATGTTGGCCAGATCGAACAAAAATTCGACAAACACTGCCTGATTGCTTTAAGCCTATGTATTCTCATGCTACTTGTATAATAGATTGCTCAGAAATATTTCTGGAGCAACCATCCTCATTGTTGGCTAGAGCTCAGAATATTCTCAATACAAACATCACAATACTGTAAAGATTTTGATGGCTATCAGTCCAACAGGAGCAATAATTTTCTTATCTAAGTGTTGGGGTGGACGAGTTTCAGATAAGTATTTGACAGCCAACTGTGGTTTCTATAACTACTTTAATCCCAGGAGATCTACTACTAGCCGACAGAGACTTTAACATTGCTGATGATTTGGCTTTGCATGGGGCTTCTCTTGCCTTGCCTTCCTTTACCAAAGGTAAAGATCAGTTATCCCAAAATGAAGTTGAAGTCAGTAGGTCATTATCTCGAGTGCGAATTCATGTTGAGCGAGCAATAGGAAGGTTGAAACACTTCAAGCTTCTTCAGTTGAGACTACCTATTTCTATGATTAAAACATCTAAGGATACCCATTTTTCAACAATTGACAAGATTCTTATTGTATGTGCTGCCTTATGTAACCTTAATCCTCCCTTGGTCCAATGACATTCATCAAATATTGTGAATGCAATGCAACTGCTTTGTGCGTCAAATATTTCATGCACTTGGGTATGGTCCTATATGTACATGTACATATATGCATGTCATTTCATTAGCTGACATTCAAAACAATACCAATTTCCTTTAGGAGCTCTTTTGATTCCTACACAGGCATAATGAAACCAAACAAATTTGCAACTTGGATTGTCACACTGGATCATTTTTCCATATTCTTTCTTTTTACAAAAGCAGTATGTATCCGAATTGCTTTGTGCAGGCTGCAGGGTTTCTGAATTCTGGGGGTTCTTAGAACACTCAGCATCCAAAATGTTAATATGAGTCATTATTTCTGGCAGCAAACACTCAACATAGAATGTGGTCAGCTTCTTAACAAGCTGTTCTACAAATGTTCAATACCCCACTTAATAGCAGGAACAAAACTCACGTCTTTCTCTACAAGTAGTGCTCTAATTATATTTTGTGGATTGCCATTACTTTTGAAGACAAGAATTTCATGGAATGAAGATGCAGTAATCCGCCCTTTACGTTGCTCATGCCACTCCCTGCATTCTCAGATATTGTTATGGCTTGAAAAACTTCTCTAGCCTTTTTAAGTAACTGCTCACTATTTAAGCATTTATACTTTTCATCATACAGTGCTGTCAATGGCGAAGGAAGACAAGATAGTGGAATGGTGCTTTGATCATAACTAGTTGCTGTAACAGCAGCAATAGCAGGAGACATTGCCTCAGCTCTAGAGGTACATTCAACTGCTACTGAAGGGAAGGATACAATTGTGAATAGACTTGAATTTGGAGCAACTTTGTGAATTGTACTTAATAAGATATCTGTCTTTATATGAGGGCTTTCATGAGGACCAGTTGCAAATTCACTACTCATCTTCAATGACAATGCATTAACATCTTTTGATGAATTTTTCCCCAAACCTTTATGAACAGGTTGCACAAAGTGAATGTCCATCACTTCAGAAGGATCTACCTGCATGCAGGAAGAACCATATAATTGTATGAAACTAATCTTTTATACATGTTGCTGCTTACATTGTCCACAAATGACTTATTCCACTCACAAGGAAGTGAGGTACACGATGGTTTATTATATCCCAATTTGCAAGCAGCTTCAATTTTAAACAATAAAGCAGCAACATGGCTGCACACTTCACCTAATCTGCACAAAATTAAATGCATTGGGAAGGAAACAGCACATGAGTTGTGGCAAGTACATCCAAAGTACTATGAACTTACCCCGCCATGCATTTACAATGTGCTGTTATTACGGAGACATTTTGTTTGGACAAAATAACCCATGCTTCGTAGCCATGGTCTGGTGCCTTCTGACTTGGGTTTACCTTTGCCTTAAGACACGCGTATCGGTTAAATTCATACGACAAAACTCTTTGAACATAGCCGTTGTAAAAATAGTTGTATGCTTCAAGTGACTTGTAAGCTTTCAAAGTTTCTTGTGTGTATGTTCCCTTCGTATCAATGAGATAAGTATAAATGTCACCAAACTGTAAATCTGGCCAGGTAGTAACGTCATTAACCCATTCCTTCTCATCAATGCAATAGGGGTCGGGAAACACTTCATCATCGATCTGCAGCTTCAAAAGGTACCGTCTTCGCGCTAAATAATCAAGCATCCTTAGCTTGTGCCTACATATGGTCGGGGTACGAGAAAATTGTCCGGGCACGAGGAATCATGTCACATGATACGCCCACGCTGGAAAAGGGTGGTAGGGCAGGCTATGAATAATTAAGTACCACAAAAAATCAACACATGGTACTGTGAATTAAACTTTCCAAAAATAGATAATCCGTGCTCTGAGCTACATGGTTTATGGTCTGAGCTATGGTTAACGATTATGAAGAAATAAATTAATAACTTCAACGCATAAAGAAAAAAAAATAAAATAAAAAAAAAAAAAATGAATATAATTATATCTAGCGGGGAAAAAAAGTCAGTGGCTTATCCAGGATTTCAGCCAGCCCCAATGAGAGGGGGGGGGGGGGGGGGGGGGGGAGGGGGGGGGGGGGGGGGGGGGCAGGGGGGGGGGGGGGGGGGGGGGCAAAATCACCGGGTCCGGGCCTCAATGGGGCCCGGGCCTTTAGAGCCACGCCCTTTATTAGTCACTAGGCACGCCCCCACAGGCCTGGTCGATAATGAATGGCTTAGTTGCTAATTAGTTTCGGGGCCCAGATCGTTGTAACCAATCAGCGTCTTGGTTTACACTTTCTGTTTAACGAGCGGCAAGAATGAGCTACCATCACAAATCAGGCGCCCAGAAAAGAAGGGAAAAGGCAATGCGTGCTGAAGTGGTCAAAGGGCAGAATACGCTAAAACAACATGGGTTTGCAGGGGTGGATACTATGGGAGGTGATCGCTGCCAAAATTCACGCCCCTATTCAATGATTGGGGGGGGGGGGGGGGGGGGTGGGGGTGTTGTGAAATGTTGCAGATTATTACATAAGACAATTACAACCTCTATTGATTCCTCGCTCTATTCCATACCATTGGCTATTATTTTTCCTGAATCTGTGTCTCCAAATCACATGATGGCTGCCGCTGCGAGAGGAAGTGTTATTAACGCCCTAGTGCCAACACAGGATGGTAGAAGCGTTTCATCTGACCAAATGGACGCGTTTATACCAACGATTGAGCTGGCTTATCGCGAGTTCTATTGATCAAGCATACAGAGGGTCTGAATGTCAACGAAAAAAGTGCCAAACAATACATAAGGATAGCGTTGAATGTATTACGAGAGGCTATGGACACTGCGAGACGTGTTCTTTCTGCTTATAGGCCACTGGCAGAAACGAGTGGAACCGCTGGGCGGGCGCGATTTTTTGTACCTCGAGACCATCTCGAATATCTCGTGGAAAACCGTTTTACTGTCCCTCACATTGCCGAGATGATAGACGTTTCCCCTCGAACGGTGCACCTCGAGACCGTCTCGGACACCCCGGCGAGTGGAACAATTCATGCACTGATTTAATTTGACAGTGTTCCGACTTCCATTGTTCATTCTTTTTTGTCTTTTATTCCTATGTTGTGGTGAGTTTACACGCAGGCTGTGTGTGTGTGTGTGTGTGTGTGTGTGTGTGTGTGTGTGTGTGTGTGTGTGTGTGTGTGTGTGTGTGTGTGTGTGTGTGTGTGTGTGTGTGTGTGTGTGTGTGTGTGTGTGTGTGTGTGTGTGTGTGTGTGTGTGTGAGTACATTATGCTGTGGTGTGGTGGTGTGAGGGTCCATGCTTAGTTTCCCCCCACCCCCCCCCCCCCCCCCCCCCCAACTCTTCCCCTTTGAAGGTCTTAGTGCCTCCCTCTCTAAACCTTTTCTTTCATGAATGGCTTAGTGCCTCTAGGTCTAACCCCTCCTTCCTTGATGCTGCTTGTTAATGTTATACCGCAGATCGTCTATAAAAGTGATGTTCTGCAGCATAACACAGCTGTTAGTGTGGTGGTGTGTGTGAAGAGTTTGCACAACTGGTAATGATGAGTCTGTGTACAAAGTATGCAGTTTCTGTGATGATATACAGTGTTAGGGCTTCTTCATTGTTCATTCTGCAGCTGCCGCAAATTGCGAGTGAATTCTTTGTGCTGGTAGAAAACTTGAAGGCCCAATTGGTTCAAATAAGGATGATGCTGATACCATCACACAAATTTGAAGACATGTGGTACTACATTACTACATTATGTCCTATGGATAACCAATGTATAGTATTCGTCCTGGCCGGAAATCTTTAATACCACACTACGAAGGGTGATTGTTTTGGATTGACATAGTTATGAACCATATGCATTGTTACCAATTTTAGAATGTTTCTTGGTATAGAAGTAAAGAAAAAATTCTCTAACGAGAAAGTTGGTGTGATATAGGAATTGAAGGCAAAGAACCACTTCTCATTTCATCATGGAATTTCCAAACTCTGTATAATCGAAGATATCTGTTTGAATACAGCAAACTTGTGGTCTTTTTAAAATTATAATTTCATTATTGTTGGCAAGCTGTGTTGGAGTGTTCACTGCATTAATTAATGTGACTGTATTGTAATTGCTATGTATGCCATTGTGTGCATGTGATCTGACATGTGCTACTATGCATGAGTCACTAGATGTGAGGTATGTACACCATATATATGTTTGTGTATGTTCTGTTTATAAGTCATGTGTTCTAAAATTTAGCATACAACATGACACACAAATAACTTAAGTAGGGTGTGTGGTTGTTGTTACATGTAGCTTGTAGGTGTCAAATGCTTGAGTGTGTATGGGTGCTGGATGCTTGTAGGGTGTGTGGGTGTCGGATGCTGTGGTATGTGATGTTGGAGGCTTGAATTGTAGGGGGTGTGTTTGTTGAAGGCTTGTTGGTGTGAATGGTATATGAGTGTTAGTAGCATATAGTGTGTGTGTGGGTGTTGAAGGCTTGTATTGTGTGTGGGTGTCAAAGGCTTGTAGGGCGTGTGTGGGTGTCGAAGGCTTGTAGGATGTGTGAGTGTCGAAGGCTTGTAGGTATGTGGGTGTCGAAGGCTTGTAGGGTGTGTGGGTGTCGAAGGCTTATAGGGTGTGTGTGTTAAAGGCTTATAGGGTGTGTGGGTGTGGGTGTCGAATGCTTGTAGGGTGTGTTGGTGTCGAAGGCTTGTAGTGTGGGTGTCGAAGGCTTGTAGTGTGGGTGTCGAAGGCTTGTAGTGTGGGTGTCGAAGGCTTGTAGGTGTGTGTGTCGAAGGCATGTAGGGTGTGTGTGGGTGTCGAAGGCTTGTAGGATGTGTGAGTGTCGAAGGCTTGTAGGGTATGTGGTGGCGAAGGCTTGTAGGGTGTGTGGGTGTCGAAGGCTTGTAGGGTGTGTGTGTCAAAGGCTTATAGGGTGTGTGGGTGTGGGTGTCGAATGCTTGTAGGGTGTGTTGGTGTTGAAGGCTTGTAGGGTGTGTGTGTCGAAGGCTTGTAGGGTGTCGAAGGCTTGTAGGGTGTCAAAGGCTTGTATTATGGGTGTGTGGGTGTCAAAGGCTTGTAGGGTGTGATTGTCAAAAGCTAGTAGGATGTGTGTGGGTGTTGAAGGCTTGTAGTGTGGGTGTGGGTGTCGAAGGCTTGTAAGGTGTGTGGGTGTCGAAGGCTTGTAGGGTGTGTGTGGGTGTCAAAGGCTTGTAGTGAGGGTGTCAAAGGCTTGTAGTGAGGGTGTCGAAGGCTTGTAGGGTGTATGAGTGTCAAAGGTTTGTAGGGTGTATGTGGGTGTCGAAGGCTTGTAGTGTGTGGGTGTCGAAGGCTTGTAGGGTGTGTGTGAGTGTCGAAGGCTTGTAGGGTGTGTGTGGGTGTCGAAGGCTTGTAGGGTGTGTGGGTGTCGAAGGCTTGTAGAGTGTGAGTGGGTATTGAAAGAACTTCAAATAGTAATCTTATGCAATCATTCTATTTCTCATCAACTTAATAATATGCTAATTTGAAGGTGCACTTGTACAAAAAACTATAAAGTTCTTCATTCTTGCCGTGGCTCAGAAGGCCTGCATTTTTGAGAAATGAAATGATTACTTCTGTGACCAAATGTTTACAATGATCTCATATCACTTCTGAGCCACGAAAATGACTGCATACTTTTCTGTGGAGAGAGCATAAGTAAGACATAAAGAAAAGAAGTCAGTATAATAATCAGATGTCCAGTATGTTAAATAGTCAAGTACATATTACTTACTTACACATCAGAAATAAATTACACCTAATGTATATCTTTATCAGGTAACTGTAAACGTTATGTACAAACAGTTAATAAGCATTTAGTTAGTTTGAAATTTCAGGTGGGCCTAAATGCTGTCATAGACCAGTATTTTTCAATTGAAGGAATTCAGGTTCAATTAATGCTATTGAAAATTCCAATAGTGTATGTGGGTATCTGAAACTTCAGACATACCTAAGTCAATACCTTTTTTGATTTATTTGAAATTTTAGGTAACTCAAAAGTGTGATAATAATTATTGGATAAATAAAAACCAGTGATTGACGTTTTAGTGAATGAATATATGCATATGTGCTGATGATTTCTGAAATTTCAGATACACCAAACATTGTATATGAGAATGCATTGCTACATATCATTTCTTTTAATTTGAAATTTCAGACATGTTTAAAATTTATTACAGCAATGTGTAATTTTTTTTTTTTTTTTTTTTTTTTTTTTTTTTTACGTGTTTGTAAATTTCAATCTGAACAGTGTAAATGCAAAACAATACATAAACAGTAATCAATGCACATTTATTATCACTATTATAATAACCTTAAAAATCAGTAGTATAAGGTGAAAAAAGTGTTCCTAGGATGGAGGCAGCATTGCCCCTTTGTACAGCCACTGAAAGACGTTGGAGCAGATAGCTGTAACTTTTTGTGTCACCGGTTGTTGCTGAGAGCCTGTGACCTAGCTCCTTCAGGAAGATCTGGGAAAGAGGACCAACTACTCCTGATGTTTCATAGGCAATAGGGGTAAAACAGATGCCTGGGTGTCCGTCCAGATATGAGTATTTGATCTTTTTCCGGTCCTCTGCCTGGCTAGCGACAGCACCTGCTGCCAAAGTGGACTGTGCCAGGTGAGATGGGGCATATGTGTCAGAACAGGTGGCATCCCAAACCAAAAGGTTCCCGTTCTTCCATGGGACCATGGTGATTCCATCAGGGCGTTTCCCATCTGAGCGGTCTAGGCCTGTGGGTTCTAGTCTGGATGGGATGTGGGAGGTGGTCAGGGCTCGATGGATAATTTCATTTAGAGCAGCATGACGATAATGACGACCAGTACTAAACCGACAGCTGAGACCATGAAGTCCAAACTGGTCAACTGTTGCACCACAATGCTGGCAAGAATGAGGGCTACATAGAGCTACTCCAAGGCGAAGACCAACTGCCACTCTAACTGTCTCATTGTCCATTCTTAGGCCCAGTGAAGAGTTAGGGACAGCATGAAGCCAAGCACCAGACTCCTTCCTGGAGACAGCCAGTAGGCGAGCCCTAGTGACGGCATCAGAAGCTTGGTCTAACAAAGCTGCCAAGACAGCCTCTACCCTTGGAGTGTCCCATGCCTTTTGCGAAAAGGATGCTTTTTCCTGAGGAGGAGAATGTTGATGGCCCTGTGACCACACAGAGATAGCTGTGTCCTTGTGAAGCAGGTCTGTGGAAAGGAGACGTTGTGGTAGAATCTTGTTGACCAGGTCCTGAGAGCTGTGTACAGAAGCAAGGAAAGCTGATGGTGCTAACTGTACAGCACTCCGAATGCCAAGGCCCCCAAAACGAACTGGAAGTGTGGCCTGGGTCCAGGCTGCTTCACCAAGGCATATGTTTGTGATGGAACAAAGAATTTTCCGAAGTTCATCATCATAGCATTGCAGAGTGGGTGACAGGAAACAGGATGATGTCCGCAGGAGGTACAATAGCTTTGGGATGGCAAAAGCATTGCGGAGTAGGAGGATTGCATCATGCGAGAAAATGTGTTGCAATCTCTCACCCATTAGACTTAGTAGCCCCGTCTTCTTAGAAATTGAGGCAGTGATTGAATTGATATCACCAATTGGGGATCCCAGTAAGGTGGCATCGCGAGGGTCTATGAATTGGGCATTGGGAAAAAGCAGTAGCATGTCAGAACGGACAGATGGGTCATTGGTGATAACTTCAGTCTTTGTATGGTTAAGTTTTAGGCCAAGCTGCTTTGCTGCCTGCTCAAAAAGCTGGACATCACGAGAGACATCAGCTAGAATCTTTTCCCCTATCTTTCCCCTATATCATTCAACAGATTTACTAAAGGCAGTACAGCATTCTAAAAGGAATGCCATAGTTGCATCAAAAGACGCAAACAAACTAATGCAAAAATTGAAAAAATGATGAGCTGTTCTGAGTCTCCTCCTGCCATTGTGAACAATCCTGCCACTCCTGCCATCGTTTACAGTCCTGTATATTAATTTTAAACACTTTCTTCTTGCACATTGTATTAATCATTAAATTCCATCCATTTCATGTATCACATAATTTATGTCACGTATTATTATCTAATTCTTATGATACTGTGCAAACACAATTCTGATCGTTGAAGATACTATAAGCAATTCAGTACAATTTTGCAAACAAAAGCACTGAGCTGCATTTCTGAAGCAATATCATAAATTCCTGCAGCATTCTATTTGGAATTTAAAATTCTACAATGAGGAGTTAAAGGTAGTGTAAAAAGGAAGGGAACAAAGATTTGGGGGAAGGGGGGGGGGGGGAAGGGACTAAAATCCTATATTTTGCACTTCGTTTGGTTCTAGTACATTTACACGTGCTAAATATAGAAATTTTGTCTCATTTTTTTCTTTTCTAAAAACCTTGATCCCTTCCTTTTTGCACCACCTTTGCCTTCAATTCCTATATCCCACCAACCTCAATAAACTCCCATCAGGCCGGAATTTAGTTCATGATATTGAATTGGTAGCACCACCCCCTCTTGTACCATTTACTGAATTAGATCTAATGTAATTGTAACAGCATCGTTCATTGATGTTGCTTAGTGTGTCTCAGTATAATGTTACAATTAGCAGGCGCCTGTTGCATTATACTTGGACACACTAAGCAATATATCAATGTCACTTGCAAGAACATGCAGTGCTACGTACTCCAATTGAAAAGTGGTTGTGCACATATGTTCCAATGTTGTGTAATACAAGAATTTGCTGAACATCTTATGACTGAGCCATTGTCTGCTGTTGAGTCAGCATTACAGGTACACCTTGTGAGACATACACTCTACAAAGTCTAAGAAAGGATGAACTCGACAGAAATGTTTAAAGGTGTTTCCTTTCTTCCAGATATGCCATGGCACATATGATAAAGAAAGCTGTGACTGGTTCTGAAATTAATGTACTTGCATTGCATGTTTTTTTAAGCAGCATGATCCATTTGATGTTTATTTTCCCCTATTGACAACTTTATGCTGCTCTATCGAATTAATTTTCCGACTTCTACACAGTAACCCCTAAAACGCATATACTGGTATCCCATGCATTTCCCATGACGTTCTAATTACGCAGGTGAAGGGTAAAGTCATATATAATATAAAATCTATGGTAAAGTCGTGTTTCATGTGCCATCATGAAACCTCTACCCTGCACAATGATGACTCAGTCAAACAAGTGATCTGACTGCATATACAACAGTAGAATACAAATTAAGTTAATAGACTGAAAACAAGTTCTAAAGTGGACCTCCATAATTAGAGCTTGGACCAAGTGGGTTGATGGTTGTTAGCAGTTCCTGTTGGACACCTTCTGGTACTAGGGAGGTGATTGGTGCAATAACAACTGCATTCAATTCTCCATCATCACGAGTGGCAGGAAGAGGTTGTGTCCAATCAATACCAAACCTTTCTGATTCATCCTACGCATGCACGTGCACAAACACAGTAACAGACCATTAGAATTGGCAAAAGTGTAAATTACTTACATCTGCCATAGACACTGATTCACATCCTGTGATCCAAAGCTGACAGGGTAACAGGTTGCCTTCAGAACTTAGAGGATGCAGGTCCCATGCTTGCTTAAATACCTCCAGTGCTCTGTTTATAAATATACATAGTGGAGACAAAACAGATGTACTTCATTCGTACAGTCTAGAACCCCGGCCCTTCTTCCTCCAAGGCATAAAACAGGTTGTAAAAAACAACAGTGCACTGGTTAAATACATCCAACCACAACCTCTCAATACGCTGATTGTGAACACTGCATCCAGCTATGAAGCTCCCTCTTCCCGGTCTCCTTAAAGGATGCTCCACCATAAATCTAGCTACTCCAACGTTTTATCCACCTCTGTCTCCACGAACTCGACTAGGAAGCCCTAGCTGCCTTACACCCTCAATAAATAGATGGAGCACTGTGTCAGCTCGATAATTGTCACAGCAATGTAAGTAAACAATCCTGCGACTGTAGCCATCAATACAACCATGCATGAATTACAAATCGCCACCTAAATGCAACTGAAATCAATTGCATGGGTATCAAGTATACATGTTTTAACACACGTACCTTATCAGTTTATGATTTCCATCGATGTGGTAGAGAGATTTGGGTCCCGGAACCTGGTACGCACGCCTATTTATAGTGGAGAGGCGACGCATTATCGATCCATTAGGATCAATCTTCCTCTGAATTTTGCGGACACGATGTTGTTGGACTCTGAGACCTCGAGCCAATAGATGACCGCACATTTGCCGATTCCCACACCATGGATATTCCTTCTGGATGCTGCTCATAACTACCTCTAGGTATACTCATCTGTAACTTCGGCATACTGCGACGATATGGATAAGACTCTGCCATACGCCGATGTACCGTTCGAGGGGAAAGGCCTATATTTGAGACGGTAAAACGGTTTTCCGAGATGGTCTCGAGGTACAAAAATCGCGCCGCCCAGCGGTTCCACTCGTTTCTGCCTGTGGCCGATAAGCAGAAAGAACACGTCTTGCCGTGTCCATAGCCTCTCGTAATACATTCAACGCCATCCTTAAGTATTGCTTGGCACTTTCTTCGTTGACATTCAGACCCTCTGTATGCTTGATCAATAGAAATTATAGAATCCCGCGATACACCAGCTCAATCGTTAGTATAAACGCGTCCATTTGGTCACAGATGAAACGCTTCTACCATCCTGTGTTGGCACTAGGGCGTTAAAAACACTTCTCAGTGATGGAACAACTCTCGCAGCGGCAGCCATCACGAGATTTGGAGACACGGATTTAGGAATAATAATAGCCAATGGTATGGAATACATGTAGGGGTTGATATGGAATGGAGATTGCATGGCCGTAGACAACTTTCAAAGTTTGGGGGGGCTATAATGACTGGGGGTGGGTGCAGTAGTGGGCGTGCCCCCTCCTGCCCCCAGATAGGGGGTTTGGGGGAGCGCTGTAAGCTCCCCCAATGGGGTCTGGGGCGAAGCCCCAGCCGCTTTAACCTTTTCCTTATTTGTTGTTAGCAAAAACTTAACATTAAATGCAGAAATTGACCCAGCTCTATCACGGTATAGCAATGAATGCTATTGCTATATATTTAAGTTAGTTGACATTGTCAAATATCACTTGCCGCCGCGGAGATTTTTTGATCAGCTTTGTCATTTCTTCGATAGTGTCTAATGTATCACGAAGGCCGGGATTACATTTGCAGCTAAGTTCAGAGTATGGCCATAACAATGAGTATACAAAGCTCTATGCTCTTTTCGAAGTATAGTAGTTGATACACCTGTTATACAGCCTGCCATTGAACTAGCCCCATCGTAGCACTGTCCACTGAAGTGAAAGGGATAATCTCAGCAAAATGTCTTCTATTGTTCGGATGATGCTTTCTGCAGAGATAGAGTCCATGCTGTGGACTATACTCTACTCA
>OY811978.1:558022-658770 GCA_963681505.1 Eunapius fragilis | reverse complement strand
CAACGTAACGTTACGGCGGGTGGAACTTCTCCCTTGCTAGCCATTTATTAAGCTCAACGCACGTATACGTGTGGAAAGTATTAAAGTTATTTAATAATTAATGTAAGATAAATACATCGAGCGACCCTTATGTGGTTATACGTTGTACATAAACTGCAACCTCCTTAGGACTTATATATAAGCTCAGTATTAAGATTGGTCCGGCCAAAGCTGGACCTGCCCCCCCCCCCCCCCCCCCCCCTGGTTGCGCCAGCGCTGTTAAGGATGTCAGCAGGTCTGGTGTGGGCAAGGTCTCTCTAGATGGCCTTCCACCTCGAGGATGTAACTGAACACACCGGTCCCTCCTCCTCCTCCTCCTCCCCACTCCTTTGTCCATTGTTCAACACCATGATGCATATTTGCCATGGTAGGTCATCTTACATAAGCCACACCCTTTCTTACTGGTACACCACCCCTCCTCTCCTCACTCCATAAGCAAGTCTAATGGCTAAAACTGGTGTGAGAGTGAGGTGGGTAGTAGACATGTAACCTCACTTGGGGAACACAATATCTTGATGGCTAGATCTTGAAATCTAGCTTTGCATTGTTCATCCATCCCTGAAGACGTCTGCAAAAGACACCATCCTATTAGCGTGATTATATGCACATGTGGTTGTTAGAGCCATCACAGCTGGGAAGTAATATTTAGAACAGAATGTCCCACATATCACGTGTGTCCTTCTACCAATGCACCTTATAAGAATGCATTTCTCTTCCCTTGTCAAAATATTTCCGTTTTGTCAGAGATAATATCTCTGGTTTGTATGTGATCATTCCAGCCAAGCACTAATAGCATAACTGAGTAAACTATCGTGGAGAATTAGAAGTGATAATGGAAATAACTTTGTCAAAACAGCACAACTTTTCAAACATCAACATTAGCGAATGCTCAAGGCACTCGTTCCGGGAATCCAGGATGTGTTCATGCTAAATCTGTATCCAACCGTCAAGTTGTCAACCTTCTCATCCACAGACATGCGGCTACTATTTATCGTTCTATTGCTTCAACTTTGCCAAGCGTGCAGTGGTCTGATCATATTATGCTGCCCTATATCTCACTATTCTACCCTATATCTCACTATGGTACCGTATATCTCACTATGGTACCCTATATCTCACTATGCTACCCTATATCTCACTATGGTACCCTATATCTAACTATGCTACCCTATATCTCATATGCTACCCTATATCTCACTATGCTACCCTATATCTCACTATGTTACCCTATATCTCACTATGCTACCCTATATCTCACTATGGTACCCTTATATCTCACTATGGTACCCTATATCTCACTATGGTACCCTTATATCTCACTATGGTACCCTATATCTCACTATGGTACCCTATATCTCACTATGGTACCCTATATCTCACTATGCTACCCTATATCTCATATGCTACCCTATATCTCACTATGCTACCCTATATCTCACTATGCTACCCTATATCTCACTATGGTACCCTATATCTCACTATGGTACCCTATATCTCACTATGGTACCCTATATCTCACTATGCTACCCTATATCTCACTATGGTACCCTATATCTCACTATGCTACCCTATATCTCACTATGGTACCCTATATCTCACTATGGTACCCTATATCTCACTATTCTACCCTATATCTCACTATGCTACCCTACATATGTTCTCACTAGAACAGGTCACTTCTGTCTTGCAGTTCCATATGCAGCATTGCTCTCTAGCTCAATTGGATTGGTTGGCTTCTGATTAATGCCCACCACCTCATATGTGGTAGCAGTAGGGATGGAAGGAGGGGCTTCAGTAGTCATAGAGGATACTCTTGGGATGTAGCAAACACATATTATGATGGTGGCCACCAAAGCCCCCAGAGAAGAGGAGATGAGAAATGTGACTGCAAATGTTATCCCAACAACAGTAGGCGTGCCAATGGAAGCACTAATTGGAACTGAAACAAAACAAACATGACATCATCAATCATGCACATCTTGTGTTCCTGGATGACATGGTGCATAGATAAAGTCACATACTCAGTAACAATTATCCTCTCTGAGTGCATGTATGTAAAGCTGTGCATTGGTATTTGGTGTGCTACCACACTTGTGTTGCTAAGCTTTGGTGATTGTGCGGTAGCTCCATATCTGGTGGTCCTTACACAATAGTATGTCCACTATGGACGTGGAGAAGCAATGGGTTTTACTTTTACCTGAGGTGGGTGGTGATGGTGGTGATGGTGATGGTTGAGGTGGTGTGATGAAGCTGAAGAACACCTTCACACCTCCAACCACAGGACCACCACAGTTAGCAGAGGTAGTGTTGGTAGCTGATGCCTTGCAGTAGTACATCTGACCACTGGTGAGGTCACCAAGGTACACAGTCACCACTGTGCCTCTGGTAGAGGAGACATTGTACACACTTGAGTCAGGAGGAACAGAGGGATCAGTACTACAGCACACCACACAGTAGAAGGACTGGTTGAATGAGCAGCCAATGGTTACATTATTGGTTTGGATTTGTGTACCGGTGATGTACAGGACTTGGTTGGTTGTGGCCACACCTACACAAAGACAGAAGAGGACCATCACAGCTAACACATATGACCCACCAGCAGTGACTCTTATCACAACATCTAAAGGCGGCTGCAGTGGTACTAGTAATGTATTAAGATGATGTAATGCTGCAAGTGGCCTGTTTGGTCATCAGACCTAACTCTTACTAACTTCCATATTGAAGGTGTACCTACCTTACATGTTGGTGCATGGTACTCACCATATATGGTAGCATGTGGTACTCACCATATATGGTAGTATGTGGTACACACCATATATGGTAGCATGTGGTACTCACCATATATGGTAGTATGTGGTACACACCATATATGGTAGCATGTGGTACTCACCATATATGGTAGTATGTGGTACTCACCATATATGGTAGCATGTGGTACTCACCATATATGGTAGTGCGGTTCTCAGGACCCACAGCTCCATCTCCATTTATGGAAGCCACAAAGATTGTGTACTTGGTAGCAAAGGCAGAGACTTGTTGGACATATAGACATGGTGATGTGGTACAAGTAGTGGAGCCTTGACCAACAAAGGCACCATCACTAACAACCCTCACTGTGTACCTGGTCACACTACCTCCCTGGTGATGGAGCAATAACATGTAACCATTATTAACCAGCAATAATCTTCTTACTACAGGTATCCAGGGTATCTCAAGATGGCGGGCAGTGTTGTTGGGGTTAAAGACTGATACCACCTGTACACCCATAAGAGGGAGAAGTACCACTATGGGGTGAAAGGGGTGTGGTCATCTCTAGACATAAAGTATGGGGACCTACCAATGTATGGAGGACCTACCAATGTATGGAGGACCTACCAATGTATGGAGGACCTACCAATGTATGGAGGACCTACCAATGTATGGAGGACCTACCAATGTATGGAGGACCTACCAATGTATGGAGGACCTACCAATGTATGGAGGACCTACCAATGTATGTAGGACCTACCAATGTATGGAGGACCTACCAATGTATGGAGGACCTACCAATGTATGGAGGACCTACCAATGTATGGAGGACCTACCAATGTATGGAGGACCTACCAATGTATGGAGGACCTACCAATGTATGGAGGACCTACCAATGTATGGAGGACCTACCAATGTATGGAGGACCTACCAATGTATGGAGGACCTACCAATGTATGGAGGACCTACCAATGTATGGAGGACCTACCAATGTATGGAGGACCTACCAATGTATTGAGGACCTACCAATGTATGGAGGACCTACCAATGTGTGGAGGACCTACCAATGTATGGAGGACCTACCAATGTATGGAGGACCTACCAATGTATGGAGGACCTACCAATGTATGGAGGACCTACCAATGTATGGAGGACCTACCAATGTATGGAGGACCTACCAATGTATGGAGGACCTACCAATGTATGGAGGACCTACCAATGTGTGGAGGACCTACCAATGTATGGGAGACCTACCAATGTATGGAGGACCTACCAATGTATGGAGGACCTACCAATGTATGGAGGACCTACCAATGTACGGGAGACCTACCAATGTATGGAGGACCTACCAATGTATGGAGGACCTACCAATGTATGGAGGACCTACCAATGTATGGGGGACCTACCAATGTATGGAGGACCTACCAATGTATGGAGGACCTACCAATGTATGGAGGACCTACCAATGTATGGAGGACACTTACCTGTTCTTCCAGAGGCGGACGTCATACTGCTGTTCCCAGCACAGTTGATGGCCACCACCGAGACAGTGTAGAGTGTGTCACTGATCAGTCCAGTGAAGGTGTTCTGTAGTGCTCCATTGGCAGGGATGGGGACCAGAGTGTTAGAACTGTCATTGATACTGACGTTGTAGCTGGTAGGAACACCACCAGTGGTGGGAGGGGTCCAGGTCACTGTTAGCCGGTCCACAGAGGTACTGCTTACTGTCAGGCCAACAGGAGGACCAGGGGAGGCTGGGGAGGAGGAAGGGTAAAAAAAAAAAGATTCACTAAAAGATGCAACTATCAGATTATGAAATTTGTTAGGATTTGGACTCTAATGGTGAGGGGTATGCCAAAATGCTAATAGGAAACATATTTATCTTCACATACTACACATACAGACACCACCACTCACTTGTGATCTTCACAGTATCACTTCCCACTACAGTACCAGTAGTACCATCTGTACACGTAATGTTGGTCCCATTCAGAGCCTGAACAGCAGGAATGGTGAGGACAGATGTGTAGCATGAAGAGGTAACATTTGTTGTCACAGCAGAGAGACTGCCACATGATACTGGGGTGAATGGTAGAGGTGCTCCAGCTATTCTCTGGGTCAGTACTATCTGGTTATTAGTACCAGGACATTGAAATGCTGATCCACTCCATAGTGTGATCACAGTAAAAGTGTTTGTGTTGATAGCACAGGTGTAGATGATGTTACTTCCAGGACATGAGTAGGTACTGACAGAGGTGAACTGTGGACATATACCTGAGGGGAAGGTATGCCCACAGTAGACCATCATCCAAGGCCTTGGGGGCCTCATTTAGTCGAGGCCTCAGTCAGTAGCACTCTCTTGAATTATGAATTGTATTGCATAATCCTATTTTTATTTTTGTTGTATCAATTTAAAATGTATAAAAAAGAAAATCCCACAGCATCAGTAGACATGGTGGGCAGTTAGGGTATGGAGCTCTGTCATATCTCCATGCAACATGTCCAAATAGTGCATCATGCCAATTTTCACAGACCTTTCGTTGCATTTTTACACCACCATTACCTTCCAACCCTGCAAGTCACCACTGTAGACTTTTAAGTTAATAATATGGAGTACAACACATAGTGACTAAGACGAGTCATAACCTACTGCTCAACGTCCAAGATTCAAGTTTAATTTTAATATTCTTGTATTGTTAAAACACCGTGTAATAAGCCCAGTGGCATATCCGGGGGGGGGGGGGGGGGGGGGGGGGGGGGGGGCTCAGGGTGCTTGAGCACTCCCCTAGGCCATAGGTGCTAACATTATTAAAAATTATAGTTTTTTGTATTATATTAATTAACCGCGAGACATTAACAGGCAACAATGAACGAGCTGAAGCATGCAGCATCCCCCCCTCCCGCTTTTTGTATTGGGCTAGAAACCGACAGCACCCCACCCCCCTCCCCCGCTTTTCGTATCGGGCCTGACCTTAAGCACCTCCCTCACTGAAATCTTGGATATGCCACTGAAGCCAGCACTATTACACAACGTCCTCACTACATCTTGGTAGGTGGACATCATATCACAATGTACTTACATGCAGAGGATGATTCTATGAATGATTCTATGGAGAATATATACTTATATAATAACTAGCAGATGCTATAGCATGTGCAGAGCTAAAATTAGATCAGTATAGTTTATAGCAATATTAAATTTTAGTACCCTTTTCAAAAGCACATGGTACCGTAAATGTCATATTGTGCGATAACTATGTATTTTTTGACAATACCGGTACATGTCCCATTGTGCCCGCGGTTGAATGAATTCAAGTGAATTAGAAACTGTGTAATATACAGATTGTTGCTGTGTTCCCCTCGCACACACGACATACGTGGTTGTAGTAATACGCATGGGTACGCACACACAAACATACCGAACCACGGAACTCTGAGAGACTATGCTCCACAAGTCCTTTACATAGCTATCCTTATAGCTGACTCTGACCTCCAATTACGCCCAATGGTCATGCATGACGTTTGATCCACCCGCTCGCAAGCTATGCATTTGCCAAACAACTTTTAATATATACTCTAAAATATGGCATCATGAAATATTGGCCGCTCACCATCGCTCGCTTGGCAAAGTTGAAGCAATAGAACGATAAATAGTAGCCGCATGTCTGGGGATTAGAAGGTTGACAACTTGACGCTTGGATCCAGATCTGGCATGGGCGTAACACACGTCCTGATTCCAACGAGTGCCATGTGGTGCAGTCCCTAACTAATGTTGATGTAAGAAAAAAATGTGCTGTTTTGACAAAGCGGTTTTCCGTTATGACTTCTAATTCTCCACGCAAGTTTAGTGCTGGAATGCTGAAGTGGTGAAATGTTTTGACAGGGAAAAATAATGAAGGTGCATTGGTAGAAGGACACACGTGATATGTGGGACATTCTGTTCTATCCATGATAATTATATGTATATGCATGGTCATAATTTGCTTGTCTGAAAGACAATGTCTTACTCTTCCTCAAGCCTCAAGGCCATTGATTGAGGTGGGGGATATATACACTTTTATATTGCTGGCATTATGCCTGCCTTTAAAAGCAATGTAGAGTGTGTCACTAGCATTTTTAATGCCTTGTGTTAAGCCTTTGATATCACTTGACCCCACCCCCAACACTGTCTGGGTGGGTGGGCGGGGCCAGAGGTCAGGAAGCCCAAGATTGCTGGGGTGGATAATTTTTGTGCCACCCCCCCCCCCCCAGCCCCAAAGTTAGAAATTGAACATAGTATTATATGTTTTGCCACACCCTGCTTTAGGTCCTGGGGGCTCCCACAGACAGCTGAAGTGCATGAACATGTGTAGAAGGACTGCATGTGTGTGCAGTGTGTGCAGAGGTTTAGAGACAATGAAGACTGTCTCTGAAGGAAGCACTCTAGGTTATATGAGGAGGGTGGAGTTGTGCAAGCAAGGCGAACTAAGGTGGCCTTGGCTCACGCTCTACTGCCTTGTATACCCCGGTAGTGTACATAACTTCCTTGCCTCACTCACCTCATCAGTCTTCTCTCAAGCAGTGAGGGCAAATGGAAAATGCAAGCTATCATTTCAATGGCTGTCAGTGCTTTCTGCCAACTCAGTCTTGATGGCAGAAGGTAGACTAAGCCAGCTATTAGCTTCCTCTACCTTCTTTGTATGTGACAACGGCCTAACCATCATCAGGGTTAAAGTAGTAGCAGCATCCATCTACACATACAATGCACACACCACATCCAGTTTACTAGACGTTGCTAACGAACTTCATGTGATTTCTGAAGGTTAATTATACCACACACACGTGCACACATATGCACCCAACAGTGGGTGTGAGGACTGGTGCTATTCTGCTACAAACAAAGACTTCTTGTATGCTCACCATTAATGGTTATAATAACCTGTTTGTGACCTTTGACCTGCCATTGCATATCATGGTGTTCTTTATTGGCAATGGACAAATTGAGTAGTCTGGGGAGGAGATATCACAAAGGGGGAGGGGGGGGGGGGGTTCAGTTGACCCACCCCACATCCTGGAGGTGTTCACTGTGCCAAATCCACAGGGTTTAATCGTCTGGTATACACGTACGTGTACAACTGATAAAAACTTCTCTACAAGAAAGTTGGTGGCATAAAGGAATGAAAGGCTATAGTGGTGTAAAAAGCAAGGAAACAAGGTTTACTGACTAGGAAGGAAAAATGAAATAGACATGTAGCTATAGAAATGTGACTTGCAGGTGGTCAATTTCACTTTTCCCAGTCAGAGCCCGAGATCTAACACCACCTCTTGTTGCCTTCTCATGTGCTACATGTTACACCATCTCACAACCTTGGTCTCCTCCAACTTGACCCTATCAATTTGCAAATCACTGCCCAATGGTTGTGAGGGACTATGGACACAGCTAGAGACTCCTCATGTTCATGGTGCCCTGGACACAGCTAGAGACTCCTCATGTTCATGGTGCCCTGGACATAGCTAAAGACTCCTCATGTTCATGGTGCCCTGGACACAGCTAGAGACTCCTCATGTTCATGGTACCCTGGACATAGCTAAAGACTCCTCATGTTCATGATGCCCTGGACACAGCTAGCGACTCCTCATGTTCATGGTACCCTGGACACAGCTAGAGACTCCTCATGTTCATGGTGCCCTGGACACAGCTAAAGACTCCTCATGTTCATGGTACCCTGGATACAGCTAGAGACTCCCCATGTTCATGGTGCCCTGGACACAGCTAGAGACTCCTCATGTTCATGGTGCCCTGGACACAGCTAGAGACTCCTCATGTTCATGGTGCCCTGGACACAGCTAGAGACTCCTCATGTTCATGGTACCCTGCACACAGCTAAAGACTCCTCATGTTCATGGTACCCTGCACACAGCTAAAGACTCCTCATGTTCATGGTGCCCTGGACACAGCTAGAGACTCCTCATGTTCATGGTACCCTGGACACAGCAAGAGACTCCCCATGTTCATGGTACCCTGGACACAGCTAGAGACTCCTCATGTTCATGGTGCCCTGGACACAGCTAGAGACTCCTCATGTTCATGGTACCCTGGACACAGCAAGAGACTCCCCATGTTCATGGTACCCTGGACACAGCTAGAGACTCCTCATGTTCATGGTGCCCTGGACACAGCTAGAGACTCCTCATGTTCATGGTGCCCTGGACACAGCTAGAGACTCCTCATGTTCATGGTACCCTGCACACAGCTAAAGACTCCTCATGATCATGGTACCCTGGACACAGCTAGAGACTCCTCATGTTCATGGTACCCTGGACACAGCTAGAGACTCCTCATGTTCATGGTACCCTGGACACAGCTAGAGACTCCTCATGTTCATGGTGCCCTGGACACAGCTAGAGACTCCTCATGTTCACGGTACCCTGGACACAGCTAGAGACTCCTCATGTTCATGGTACCCTGGACACAGCTAGAGATTCCTCATGTTCATGGTACCCTGGACACAGCTAGAGACTCCTCATGTTCATGGTGCCCTGGACACAGCTAGAGACTCCTCATGTTCATGGTACCCTGGACACAGCTAGAGACTCCTCATGTTCATGGTACCCTGGACACAGCTAGAGACTCCTCATGTTCATGGTGCCCCGGACACAGCTAAAGACTCTTCATGTTCATGGTACCCTGAACACAGCTAGAGACTCCTCATGTTCATGGTACCCTGGACACAGCTAGAGACTCCTCATGTTCATGGTACCCTGGACACAGCTAGAGACTCCTCGTGTTCATGGTACCTGGACACAGCTAGAGACTCCTCATGTTCATGGTACCCTAGACACAGCTAGAGACTCCTCATGTTCATGGTACCCTGGACACAGCTAGAGTCTACTCCTCATGTTCATGGTACCCTGGACACAGCTAGAGACTCCTCATGTTCATGGTACCCTGGACACAGCTTAAGACTCCTCATGTTCATGGTACCTTGGACACAGCTAGAGACTCCTCATGTTCATGGTACCCTGGACACAGCTAGAGACTCCCCATGTTCATGGTACCCTGGACACAGCTAGAGACTCCTCATGTTCATGGTACCCTAGACACAGCTAGAGACTCCTCATGTTCATGGTACCCTGGACACAGCTAGAGTCTACTCCTCATGTTCATGGTACCCTGGACACAGCTAGAGACTCCTCATGTTCATGGTGCCCTGGACACAGCTAGAGACTCCTCATGTTCATGGTACCCTGGACACAGCTAGAGACTCCTCATGTTCATGGAACCCTGGACACAGCTAAAGACTCCTCATGTTCATGGTACCCTGGACACAGCTAGAGACTCCTCATGTTCATGGCACCCTGGACACAGCTAAAGACTCCTCATGTTCATGGTACCCTGGACACAGCTAGAGACTCCTCATGTTCATGGTACCCTGGGCACAGCTAAAGACTCCTCATGTTCATGGTGCCCTGGACACAGCTAGAGACTCCTCATGTTCATGGTACCCTGGACACACCTAGAGACTCCTCATGTTCATGGTACCCTGGACACAGCTAGAGACTCCTCATGTTCATGGTACCCTGGACACAGCTAGAGACTCCTCATGTTCATGGTACCCTGGACACAGCTAGAGACTCCTCATGTTCATGGTGCCCTGGACACAGCTTGAGACTCCTCATGTTCATGGTACCCTGGACACAGCTAAAGACTCCTCCTGTTCATGGTACCCTGGACACAGCTAGAGACTCCTCATGTTCATGGTACCCTGGACACAGCTAGAGACTCCTCATGTTCATGGTGCCCTGGATACAGCTAAAGACTCCTCATGTTCATGGTACCCTGGACACAGCTAGAGACTCCTCATGTTCATGGTACCCTGGACACAGCTAGAGACTCCTCATGTTCATGGTACCCTGGACATAGCTAGAGACTCCTCATGTTCATGGTACCCTGGACACAGCTAGAAACTCCTCATGTTCATGGTGCCCTGGACACAGCTAGAGACTCCTCATGTTCATGGTACCCTGGACACAGCTAGAGACTCCTCATGTTCATGGTGCCCTGGACACAGCTAGAGACTCCTCATGTTCATGGTACCCTGGACACAGCTAGAGACTCCTCATGTTCATGGTACCCTGGACACAGCTAGAGACTCCTCATGTTCATGGTGCCCTGGATACAGCTAAAGACTCCTCATGTTCATGGTACCCTGGACACAGCTAAAGACTCCTCATGTTCATGGTACCCTGGACACAGCTAGAGACTCCTCATGTTCATGGTACCCTGGACACAGCTAGAGACTCCTCATGTTCATGGTGCCCTGGACACAGCTAGAGACTCCTCATGTTCATGGTACCCTGGACACAGCTAGAGACTCCTCATGTTCATGGTACCCTGGACACAGCTAGAGACTCCTCATGTTCATGGTGCCCTGGACACAGCTAGAGACTCCTCATGTTCATGGTGCCCTAGACACAGCTAAAGACTCCTCATGTTCATGGTGCCCTGGACACAGCTAGAGACTCCTCATGTTCATGGTACCCTGGACACAGCTAGAGACTCCTCATGTTCATGGTACCCTGGACACAGCTAGAGACTCCTCATGTTCATGGTGCCCCGGACACAGCTAAAGACTCTTCATGTTCATGGTACCCTGAACACAGCTAGAGACTCCTCATGTTCATGGTACCCTGGACACAGCTAGAGACTCCTCATGTTCATGGTACCCTGGACACAGCTAGAGACTCCTCATGTTCATGGTACCTGGACACAGCTAGAGACTCCTCATGTTCATGGTGCCCTGGACACAGCTAGAGACTCCTCATGTTCATGGTACCCTGGACACAGCTAGAGACTCCTCATGTTCATGGTACTCTGGACACAGCTAGAGACTCCTCATGTTCATGGTACCTTGGACACAGCTAGAGACTCCTCATGTTCATGGTACCCTGGACACAGCTAGAGACTCCCCATGTTCATGGTGCCCTGGACACAGCTAGAGACTCCTCATGTTCATGGTACCCTGGACACAGCTAGAGACTCCTCATGTTCATGGTACCCTGGACACAGCTAGAGACTCCTCATGTTCATGGTACCCTGGACACAGCTAAAGACTCCTCATGTTCATGGTACCCTGGACAAAGAGCTTGAGACTCCTCATGTTCATGGTGCCCTGGACACAGCTAGAGACTCCTCATGTTCATGGTACCCTGGATACAGCTAGAGACTCCTCATGTTCATGGTACCCTGGGCAGAGCTAAAGACTCCTCATGTTCATGGTACCCTGGACACAGCTAGAGACTCCTCATGTTCATGGTACCCTGGACACAGCTAGAGACTCCTCATGTTCATGGTACCCTGGACATAGCTAGAGACTCCTCATGTTCATGATACCCTGGACACAGCTAGAGACTCCTCATGTTCATGGTGCCCTGGACACAGCTAGAGACTCCTCATGTTCATGGTACCCTGGATACAGCTAGAGACTCCTCATGTTCATGGTGCCCTGGACACAGCTAGAGACTCCTCATGTTCATGGTACCCTGGACACAGCTAGAGACTCCTCATGTTCATGGTACCCTGGATACAGCTAGAGACTCCTCATGTTCATGGTACCCTGGACACAGCTAAAGACTCCTCATGTTCATGGTACCCTGGACACAGCTAAAGACTCCTCATGTTCATGGTGCCCTGGACACAGCTAGAGACTCCTCATGTTCATGGTGCCCTGGACACAGCTAGAGACTCCTCATGTTCATGGTACCCTGGATACAGCTAGAGACTCCTCATGTTCATGGTACCCTGGGCAGAGCTAAAGACTCCTCATGTTCATGGTACCCTGGACACAGCTAGAGACTCCTCATGTTCATGGTGCCCTGGATACAGCTAGAGACTCCTCATGTTCATGGTGCCCAGGACACAGCTAGAGACTCCTCATGTTCTTGGTGCCCTGGACACAGCTAGAGACTCCTCATGTTCATGGTGCCCTGGACACAGCTAGAGACTCCTCATGTTCATGGTACCCTGGATACAGCTAGAGACTCCTCATGTTCATGGTGCCCTGGACACAGCTAGAGACTCCTCATGTTCATGGTGCCCTGGACACAGCTAGAGACTCCTCATGTTCATGGTGCCCTGGACACAGCTAGAGACTCCTCATGTTCATGGTACCCTGGACACAGCTAGAGACTCCTCATGTTCATGGTACCCTGGACACAGCTAGAGACTCCTCATGTTCATGGTACCCTGGATACAGCTAGAGACTCCTCATGTTCATGGTACCCTGGGCAGAGCTAAAGACTCCTCATGTTCATGGTGCCCTGGACACAGCTAGAGACTCCTCATGTTCATGGTGCCCTGGACACAGCTAGAGACTCCTCATGTTCATGGTACCCTGGATACAGCTAGAGACTCCTCATGTTCATGGTACCCTGGGCAGAGCTAAAGACTCCTCATGTTCATGGTGCCCTGGACACAGCTAGAGACTCCTCATGTTCATGGTACCCTGCACACAGCTAGAGACTCCTCATGTTCATGGTACCCTGGACACAGCTAGAGACTCCTCATGTTCATGGTACCCTGGATACAGCTAGAGACTCCCCATGTTCATGGTACCTGGACACAGCTAGAGACTCCTCATGTTCATGGTACCCTGGACACAGCTAGAGACTCCTCATGTTCATGGTACCCTGGACACAGCTAGAGACTCCTCATGTTCATGGTACCCTGTGCAGAGCTAAAGACTCCTCATGTTCATGGTACCCTGGACATTGCTAGAGACTCCTCATGTTCATGGTACCCTGGACACAGTTAGAGACTCCTCATGTTCATGGTACCCTGGACACAGCTAGAGACTCCTCATGTTCATGGTGCCCCGGACACAGCTAAAGACTGCCATGGCAACCACCATATTATGTACAAACATGGTGATGGTGTTGTCACTGATCATAACCATCTGCAGGATGTGTTTATGGAGATCATTACTTGGAGTCAGGCAGTGGCTTTACACCAGACTAAACCACACCCACATAATTGGAGAGAGGGAAGCACACCACCTTTGATATCATGGTGACCTCCCTTTAACCCCTTCCATCCTCACATGGGCAGTCCAGACACCCCAACCCAGAGAGCAGAGGTATCATCAGATAGTGGAGCCATGACCAACAGAGGTACCATCAGGTAGTGGAGCCATGACCAACAGAGGTACCATCAGGTAGTGGAGCCATGACCAACAGAGGTACCATCAGGTAGTGGAGCCATGACCAACAGAGGTACCATCAGGTAGTGGAGCCATGACCAACAGAGGTACCATCAGGTACTAGAGCCATGACCAACAGAGGTATCATCAGGTAGTGGAGCCATGACCAACAGAGGTACCTTCAGGTAGTGGAGCCATGACCAACAGAGGTGCCATCAGGTAGTGGAGCCATGACCAACAGAGGTACCATTAGGTAGTGGAGCCATGACCAACAGAGGTACCATCAGGTAGTGGAGCCATGACCAACAGAGGTACCTTCAGGTAGTGGAGCCATGACCAACAGAGGTGCCATCAGGTAATGGAGCCATGACCAACAGAGGTACCATCAGGTAGTGGAGCCATGACCAACAGAGGTACATCAGGTAGTGAAGCCATGACCAACAGAGGTACCATCAGGTAGTGGAGCCATGACCAACAGAGGTACCATCAGGTAGTGGAACCATGATCAACAGAGGTACCATCAGGTAGTGGAGCCATGACCAACAGAGGTATCATCAGGTAGTGGAGCCATAACCAACAGAGGTACCATCCTGGCAAGCTTTATGAGAACTGTTGGATGAATCTTCTGTTGTCATGCTATCGTAGTGGTCAGGGGAAGATTTTTTCTAGACAGCCAAGTTGACACAAGCCTACACTGTATAATTCATTTCAGTCCCACGCTGGTCATAATGAGTAATTGCTCTGAGCATGGCACCATGTTCCATTGCTGATATAAATGATGTGTGTGTGTGTGTCAGTAACTATAATGACACATACACATACTATTTATATGATAAACAGTATATAATTCCATCAGTTTACAACGCAGCATTCACTTTTGTTCTAGTGTCAGGGGGATTTCTGGAAGGGGGGGTCTAATAACTGTATTCACAAGCGGGGGTGGATACGGGAGGGGGCGTGACCCCTCCCGTAACAGCTAGAGGGTCTGGGCGAGCGTTGTAAGCTCCCCCTAGTGGGGCTGGGGCGAAGCCCCAGCCGCTTTTTGCGTTCATTTAGCATGAAAATAAGCATACTTTTAAAAGTGTTTCAATATTGATAACTAGCAAGCGCAATATAGCCTGCGTGAGTATGGATAGCCAATAGAAAACTCTTACTGTTCACTGAGCAATTAAATTGGTGACGCAAAGCCATTGTGACCGTATTCTGGTCTAAACGACATACACGTTTTACTTTTAATCGTATTATATAGCTACTTGATTTGGCTCTACCTAGCTGTTTCCTGAGGTAAACTATCCTCTATTGATCGCTTACTTCCTGCTCGCACCATTCGATCGCGCAGCAGTAATACTAATTAAACACGCTTGGACGGTAGACCCCCCCCCCCCCCCCCCCCCCCCCCACACACACACACACACATCGGGTGGAATGTTAACTCGCTAATTCAGTCGCGTTCACTAAACATTTTTTAACTCCTCAATCATGTAATTAATTTTCATATGTTAATTTATTCATAACTGGTCGGGCCGAGGGGGGGGGGGGGGGGTCTTTAGACCCCTTAGACCCCTCCCCCCCCCTCCCCCTGGATCCGCCACTGATTAGTGTTGACACAAGTTTTGATGTGTACATATATCATGGCAGCATTATTGCTGTCTGGGTAATTTAGCCATGTTAAGGTTAACTTAAAACCAGAGAGCCACACTATTTAGGCCAAATTCACCATAGCATGCAGCAGTTGTGCCATGAAAGCTGATATTAACTCCAGAGTGGAATTATCCTCAATGGTACCATATGATATTGCACGTGCTCCAGTCCACCTCAAGAGCCAATTGCCAACAGACAGCCCCTACCCAGCGGACTAGATATGAAATTCCACACCTCATTTAAAGGTCTTTTGTACCTTAGACATCCATTGATTTATAGCCAGCTAAGCACACTACATACATATGCACGTGCATGTCTCATATGAAAGGTTACAATGTCACACTGTACACAACTCATATCACTATGCTACCCTATATCTCACTATGCTATCCTATGTCTGTTCTCATTAGAACAGGTCACTTCTGCCTTGCAGTTCCATATGCAGCATTGCTTTCTAGCTCAATTGTATTGGTTGGCTTCTGATTAAAGCCCACCACCTCATATGTGGTAGCAGTAGGGATGGAAGGAGGGGCTTCAGTAGTCATAGAGGATACTCTTGGGATGTAGCAAACACATATTACGATGGTGGCCACCAAAGCCCCCAGAGAAGAGGAGATGAGAAATGTGACTGCAAATGTTATCCCAACAGCAGTAGGGGTGCCAATGGAAGGTGATACGATTGAAACTGATATAAAAACTGAAATAAAAAGATCATATACCTGTTATTAATAATGCACTAGCAAATCATTCTGCTAATGAATGTGCACATAACTGATCTTGTATGAGTTATTAATGGATGTGTGCAGACTGTGCATGTGTTAATGTGAGCATTCACCAACACGACAGTCCACAAATGAGGCATGCAACACCCTCCCCACCACCACCCTCCCTACCACATCCCCCAAACACCATGCAGTAACCAAATAGATGATGAGAGCGTGATCACATGTGGGCCTGGGCACCCCTCCCAACATACTTATCTTCTTTATGTACATAATACCATGACTTCATATTCAACATGTGTATTGAGTTTCTAAACTTCTTCACATTGATAGCAACAATAGCAATGATTTATTTAATTGCAACCACAGACTTGCTTGACCTGTCAGCTATCCAATTCACAATCATGCATTTCACAGTGAAGAAAATTGGCTGCTATAAGTGTGCACTAGAAAATTGCCTGTGGGCGCGCCTAAAAACAATGAAATGAATTGTGCAATGCTTCATGGATACCTCCACTATGTAAGCCACTCCAGGTCACACTATCATAATAGTACCATGAATAACCAAAACTACAGATCTAATACCACACCCCCTCGACCCCACCCCCCACCCCCATAAACAAGAATGCATTTTGAGATAGATTATATCTAGACCTAGGCATTCCATAAAATATGCACATAACACTTGTGCATATACTTACCTGAGGTGGATGGTGATGGTGATGGTGATGATGATGGTTGAGGTGTTGTGGTGAAGTTGAAGAACACGTTCACACCTCCAACCACAGGACCACCACAGTTAGCAGAGTTAGTGTTGGTAGCTGATGCCTTGCAGTAGTACATCTGACCACTGGTGAGGTCATCAAGGTACACAGTCACCACTGTGCCTCTGGTAGAGGAGACATTGTACACACTTGAGTCAGGAGGAACAGAGGGATCAGTACTACAGCACACCACACAGTAGAAGGACTGGTTGAATGAGCAGCCAATGGTTGCCTTATTGGTAGGTAGTTTACCTACATATGCACATAGGCAGGAGACATCACTTTAAATTTAGTATGCACAAAAGGAACATGTAATGAAAAGTCATACACATGGCAGCAGTTGTAGTGTGGTCCCCAGACTGCCTGTATCATATTCCCCAGACATATGTAAGTACTCTTCTGATGGAAGGTTAATGCAAATCAACACAAATACCACATGATCCATGATCCAGAACTTGTGTGTCCTCACCATATAGGATACATGTATAATCACCATATATGGTAGTATGTGGTACTCACTGTATATGGTACTATGTGGTACTCACCATATATGGTAGTATGTGGTACTCACCATATATGGTAGTATGTGGTACTCACCATATATGGTAGTATGTGGTACTCACCATATATGGTAGTGCTGTTCTCAGGACCCACGGCTCCATCTCCATTTATGGAAGCCACAAAGATGGTGTACTTGGTAGCAAAGTCAGAGACTTGTTGGACATATAGACATGGTGATGTGGTACAGGTAGTGGAGCCTTGACCAACAAAGGCACCATCACTAACAACCCTCACTGTGTACCTGGTCACACCACCCCCCTGGTGATGGAGCAATAACATGTAACCATTGATAACCAACAATAACTCTTCTTACCACAGGTATCCAGGATACCTTAAGACTGAGGGAATTCTTTGTGAAATCAAGCAATGGTTCTACCTTAACACCCATAGGAGGGAGGACCACTGTGGAGAGATAGGTACATGTAGCTAAGGACACTAAGTACACCCATAGGAGGGAGGACCACTGTGGAGAGATAGGTACATGTAGCTAAGGACACTAAGTACACTCATAGGAGGGAGGACCACTGTGGAGAGGTAGGTACATGTAGATAAGGACACTAAGTACACCCATAGGAGGGAGGACCACTGTGGAGAGATAGGTACATGTAGCTAAGGACACTAAGTACACCCATAGGAGGGAGGACCTTTCACCAAATGCTTTTGTATGACAGGGAAAGAGCTACTAAATAGATACATTTACATAGTGCATGCATACAGGGTGTTTGCAAAAAAATGCAGTGCTTTAAAATCCCAATAACTTAGGATTGAATTATTTAACTGCTTGATTTCTTTAACACATGTTGCAGTAGTTAGGCAAATACAAATAATCCAATTTTATTATGAAAGCGGTTAAGTAACTGTATCAAATCCCTCATAAATTAAAATATTCAAAGCCCTCTATTAACAAAGTTATTCAAGATTGCAGTTTACGATAATAGATTTTTATAACTAACAATAAGTAAAACATAATCAGGATATGCGGTAGAACTGTACTGATTTCAAGTTCCTAGTTTCAACAGTGAGTTATTTAAGACCATTTGCTTTAAAGTTATTAAGGTTGAAGCTGTTATGGGGTAAATATTTTAATAACCATCATAAATTATTCCAGTATAAAATGAAGTACAAAACACTACTTAATTTGGTAATGGATTATTTAATGGTGCGTTATTAAAACTCAAAGTTTATAAAAACGTTGTGGTCATTTAGCTTTTTCAAGTTTGATTTGTTGTTTTGAATATTAACTAGTAAAACGCCAATCAATTTTCATACTTTTTCAAAGTCTCATCAATTCTGTTCTGCAGTTTATAAATCACGTTATGAATTAAAAGTTATTGTACATTGTTCTGCCAGTTTAGTTAATTGCAGGCTATTTGATTTTATCTTTTGAACTGCTAAAGATAAACGAATTGTAATAATGGGGTTAGTATTTGACTAAATGTGGTTATTGTACTTTCATAAATTAATTTAGAATGACAATCCTATTAATGAATTATATTCATTTAAAAGTGTTGCGCTCTTTTGCAAAGACCCTGTATAGTACACAGATAACCACACCAGTCACTTCACTAAGTTATAAGAGCTGTCAAATAGTGTTACATGTCCTGACTTACGGTATTACAATACGTCATTCAATACTTACATGTTCTTCCAGAGACTAATGTCACATTGCTGGCCATACCACATGTGTTGATGGCCACCACTGAGACAGTGTAGAGTGTGTCACTGGTCAGTCCAGTGAAGGTGTGGGAGTACAGTGATGATCCATTATTAGGTATGACCACAGGACCACTGCTGTCATTGATACTGACATTGTAGCTGGTAGGAACACCACCAGTGGTGGGAGGGGTCCAGGTCACTGTTAGCTGGTCCACAGAGGTACTGCTTACTGTCAGGCCATCAGGAGGACCAGGGGAGGCTGGGGAGGAGGAAGGGAGGAAGTGAGATGAAACACATTACAAGTGAACACTGTTGAAGCACATGTTCACGCATGCCTAGGTATTCAATACTGCACTCTGAAAATTATTTGAGCTGCACCTACTGGCAGCGTAAAGTGAATATTTGGAACATGTGTGTGTTGCCTTTTCTACTTTAAAGGACTTGTTGCGATAACCCTTTAGCTCCACACATCTTGGTTTACCTTCATTCAAGGCAAAGATACATATTTCACACTGGTATTCTAGAACACTTGATGCCTTGGGCACCAAAGCCAGCTCAATCGAGCACATGAAGGGACCACAATGGATAAAACTGAAATTGGTTACACAGGTTTTTATTCAAATAAAAGCCAGTGTAACCATGTCTTTACTTAAATTTTTACTATAACTAACGCACATGCAATGCACTCTTACCTATGAACATGATTTGGGTGGTGTCCACTATAGTATTATTACCAGATATAGATCGGGTTCCAACCATGATGGATGATACATTGGTTGTGCTCACTCTCACTGTCAAGGTACTAGTCAGACATGGTGTAGATGGACCAGGATCCACATTGGTTGCTATGTATGGTCCACAGGTCATGGTCACACCTCTGCAAGCACCTGCAACCTGAGTTAACACAATGCTATCTGGTGGTATAGAACTACTGCATGATCCACTGGACAGGACCCATAGGTTGCTACCAACAAGAGCTGTGCTAGTCCCTATAAAGGTCACCTGGTCCCCAGGACAGGCTACAGGAGGACATGGTACCACACCTCCTTTGACCTGACATGTCAGGATCTGGGCATGGACTGTGGAAGAGGTTAGAGAATTCATAGCACCACATGACATTAGGTCTGATCAGAGGTGGTTGTGTAGGAGGTGGACAGGTGACATTAGGTCTGATCAGAGGTGGTTGTGTAGGAGGTGGACAGATGACATTAGGTCTGATCAGAGGTGGTTGTGTAGGAGGTGGACAGGTGACATTTTACATTTTGGTGGAACTGTAAAATGACATGATGCAATCATTCTTTACTGCATGTAAGAACACCAGAGCTTCCACATATAACAGCTCTTTTAAGCGCAACTGTTGTAGTCAAATGCGCTATCTTATGAAGCTCTAGGAAATGGTTTATGTTCCAGTCTGTGGAGAAAGCTCTGGTCATCTCTGTATGTTTCAACACCCTGTGCCAAGTCAACCTCCTTCCCTTGGTGATGGCTGCTACATTTGTGACACAGTAACTACATGTGTACATCACACTGCACACACAGATTATATCTCTGCATACCTCCATATCAGTCATGCAGTGTCAGTGAACTTATACACTTTTAACTCACGTACCGTTGACTACCAAAGTTGCAATAACAATATAAACACTGCAAGTCACCTAGGGCATGAAAGAATGGTGGTAAAACATGGTCGGATGTATACTACACAGGCAGTTTTCAGTTGAGTGATTGTGGCATGACCAGCAATAATTGTAGACCAAAGGATAACTAGAAATTGATAACACTTATAAATTAAATGTCATAGGGATTACCCCTTTGCATATGTTCCAAGCAGTACAATGGAGCATATTGAAGATGAGTCAGTCACTTGCCAGTTACATTAGTTCCTCCCTCTCCTCTCCCGACTACCTTGTTAATTCCCAGAGACCTTAAATCTACTGCTGACATCCCATAGCTGAGTTATGTGGACATTAGAGCAACACAGGCCGGTGACTTTCACTTTCTACTTTAATATCTATGCTTTCATTGAGCATTAACTACTCCCAACATCCATGCAGAGTACCTGGTTCTTTCTCCACAAGGGTCTCGCTTATCCTCGTGGTAAAAAAAAATTATCAATGGTTAGAGTGGTGGGGTTCCCAAAAGCAACTCTTCCATCAAATGACCTCATTCAGTTTTACATCTTGATATCAATTATTACAAGTCCAGGCAGTAATAGTAGCAGACACAGGGAGTATGTAGTCTCCCCATACCCCCACATACCTCCCACACCCTCCAACAACCTCCCAATGCCTACTAAAAGGTACACAAACAGCACTGATAGAGGAAGTAAATTTATAAAAACACGCCGCAATGTGGAAACATCTACCAGCTATTTTGGCCATAAAAATGAACCTTGTGCAGCTTAACAACTAGTCAAACATGGCAAGTTAAGAGTGCATACTTAAAATATATTTATTCAATTCAATTTGTAATTTATTATAATTGATTACAATTATCATGAACATGTACATTAATATTACAATATATAAAAACAAACCACTAGGACGGAGAAGGCAAGCAGCCAGTTGCCAACGAACGGGACAACAAGGCTCTGGCATTTGCTCTGACTAGGACCAGGCTTAACCTGTCATAGAGAGTAGAAGTGGCTTGGGACTTGCAACAATTCAATCTAATTATATTTGCAAGATGTGCAGCAAGAAAAGTTGGCCGCGTCTGTGCTTCAGGCCCCCACAACCATAAACCTCCACTGCCAAAGGCACACACACACACCCAAGCTCCGAGCACTTTGCATCATTGCTGGCATGTTTTCTGTTTTCAGTCACCTGAGCTGTTGACCTACTTGTCACACTCGCTTCATGTAGAGCAATTGAAGTAAGCGGTGATGTGATAGTTATGTCAAAGGCTGCAGGTTTACCCAGCACCCAATTAGGAACAAGCACGTCAGCCATCATGTCCCAAACCACTTCCCACTTCCAGTTGGCCACCAATACCGGCTTGCATTCAAGATTCATAAAAAGTATCCCGAAGCCTATTGTGGCGAAAGACAACATCACCATTATGCTGACAAGTTAGTGCATGATGGCCCAAGGGATCTAGTGACAGAGTAAGACAACGAGGGCATTTCTCTCCACTGAATAGGTCAATCCCAAGCCACCATTTTATTGCTGTTTGGAACTCTGCAGATTCTAGATGCAGGTTGAGATCTGGAGATGGTAGGACTGAAAGCCAATAAGCCGCAGGAGGGGATGTGACTGATAGTAGCCGCGCCCTATTTGGCAGTGAAGAGATTCAAAGAGTACTCGAAACTGACTATTTTCAATCCTGCTAGAAAGCTCCTTCTGATTCTTGGGCGAAGTCAACAATTCAGCAATGGAAGTAGCATCAGCTGGAGAAACAATATTAAAGCAATGTAATGACTGGAGAAAATGAGAAAATGGTGGCTTGTGTTGGATGCAGAGCCTGACACTGCAAAAGATGCTGCATAGGCTGCCGCTAAATGCTGAGATAAGATGCGGAGTCCCAGACCACCTCTACTCAAGCTCAACTGGGCTTGTTGCCATGCTGCGCTGGGTGGGTCAATATCAGCCCCGGATCCAGGATTTGGCTAAGGGGGGGGGGGGGGGCGGTTTTACTGGAGGGGCGGCACATTGACAATGAATGCATGCGAAGCCAGGGACGAATACGAAAAGCGGGGGGGGGGGGGGGGGGGGGTGCAGTCTGCTTCAGGTCCGATACGAAAAGTGGGGGGGGGGTGGCTGCTTGCCGTACGATGATTTATATCTTGGTTTGTGTGCGCGTGCGTGATAGTGCGTGGGGAATGGAGCGGGGGGGGAGGGGGGGGGGGGGGGGGGGCCGCAGCGGCGGATACAGGTTTTGGGGGGGGGGGGGGGCACGGATGGTGGGTGTGGCTGGGGGTGGGGTCGGCTTCTGGCCCGATACGAAAAGCGGGGGGGGGGGGGGGGGGGGGGGGGGGGGGGGGTGCTGTCGGTTTATGGCCCGATACGAGGAGCGGGGGGGGGGGGGGGGGGGGGGGTGCTGTCGGATTCTGGCCCAAAACGAAGACCGGGGGGGGTGCTGTTGGTTTCTGGCCCGATACGAAGGGCGGGGGGGGGGGAGTATGATCGCGTATCGGGGGCCCGGGATATAGTACAGTAGTAGATAGAGTTCATGCGTGCGGATATCAATAGACAGGCAAGACAGCGCAATCGTGCAGCTATATTATAAAATGCGGCCCGAAAAGTTATGAATTTATTAATGAAGGGGGGGGGGGGGGGGGGGGGGGCACGTGCCCCGAGTGCCCCCCCCCTGGATCCGCCGCTGGGCCGGCAATTGGTCCCAGAGGGCGGCATTTCGTATGAATGGGGGGGGGGGGGGGGGGGGGGGGGGGGCGGCTGCTGGATCCGGGGCTGGTCAATATAGACAAACGGTCGGAAAAACACTGGCGAACATCAATGTCAAAGAAATGCAAGCCTCGAAATTAAAGCAAGGGAGGGTATCCGCCCTGCAATGCATGGCGTTATCTGTGTTCCCTCACACTTGGTGCATTTAATGAATTAACTGCCGGCCCGAAAAAAGAAAGTACTTATTTATATTAGGTAAGGCTGGCAATCGCCTGGCGCCGGAAAGATGGTTTCTAGCACTTCATTCGATCAGAGATAAAACTATGATTCGATGCTCGCATGAATTCCGCTGTGCACAAACTGACAAACTCTGCAAGGTTACTTACCATATTTGTGGCTGGCTAGTCTCGCAAGCCAGACGCACTCCGTACTATGACGTGACTGGGGACTAGCACGAGTAGTACTCGTGCTAGTCCCCAGTCCACGTCATAGTACGGTACATCGAAGACGTCTGGCTCATTTGTGGCGCGGCCCAATAACTTATAAGATAATGTGCTATATCAACAATACTGATAAAAACAGTGATGTAACAGGCCTGTGGTGGGTGTGGTTGGACATAAAAGCTTAAGGTTATTGCCATCCTAAACCATAGCACTCTGGCATTGTGAGATACATCACATGGGACTAAGGTGTATGTGCACCACATCATCCAACCAATCAAGCTCTTAGGCTTTTGTGTTTGTGTCAACAACAACATTCTTGAAAAGCAATTGCAACTGTTTGCTAAACAATCAATAAATGTGTACACAACACTATATTTAGTTCCAGAGCTAACTTAGGGTTCTTTGCAATGAAAGCTGAAATGAACTCCAAGCTGGTGGTATCCCTCCATGTTGGTCAGTCATAGCCCCACTGTAGTTAGTAATTAAGCTTGGTGTGTGTGTGTGTGGGGGGGGGGGGTGTATGTATGTGGAGTGGGTGATTAATGTCATGCCAGCACTGGCTTGAAAAAGTGGCCCAGATAAAACCATAGAACCAGACTTAAGGCTATGACTATGATACCTCATGATGTACCTGATCTCAACAAAAATAATCACCTGTATACAGCACCTATCCACAATTGTATAAGCTCCACCCCCTAGGTCATCCACTGTCAACTGGCTTGTAGCATAGACACCCATTGATACATCACTCACAACACATACATGCACATTAGGTAACAATAAATTCACTTATCTGTTCACTATACACAACTCATCTCACTATGCTATTCTAAATATGTTCTCATTAGAACAGGTCACTTCTGTCTTGCAGTTCCATATGCAGCATTGCTCTCTAGCTCAATTGTATTGGTTGGCTTCTGATTAATGCCCACCACCTCATATGTGGTAGCAGTAGGGATGGAAGGAGGGGCTTCAGTAGTCATAGAGGATACTCTTGGGATACATATTATGACAAGTAAATAAAAACATTCTCTCTGAGAAAGTTGGTGGGATATAGGTTTTGCAGGCAAATAGAATACTGGTGTAAAAAGCAAGGAAACAAGTTTTATCAGAAGGGAAAATGTAATAGTCCTATATTTAGCACACTTCGACTAAGGCATATGCTGTTTTTCTGTGCTAAATATAGGACTATTACATTTTCCCTTCTGATAAAACTTGTTTCCTTGCTTTTTACACCAGTATACTATTTGCCTGCAAAACCTATATCCCACCAACTTTCTCAGAGAGAATGTTTTTATTTACTTGTTTCCTTAATTTTTTTAACACCAAATCACTGTCGCATTGCAGGTTTCCCCCCTTTTCATTTAACTGATTTAATCCAATCCAGACGTATTGCGAAAATTTTCTAGGTACTTTTGCTTAATTAGACTTGATAAGACCGTATATAGGCCTTTAGGCATTTGCGTATTAAAGCCTAACATCGACTATGGCGAGTCCTCTAGCAAATTCTAACGCTATTGGTACAATTTTCATTGCTTAAAAGTGTTCCTGTCCCGAGTTATGAGTTCCCAAGAAGAAGAAGCAGAAGAAGAAGACGACCCGCCCATTATTTTTGGAAGGGGAACGAGGACAACAGTATTTTTCGTTCTCGACAACCACGCGGTTCTACGACGTGAAACAAAAACGAAAATACTCAGTTTTGACTTCTAGATCGATTGCCGCAACAAGTTAGACGATCCGATCGTCGGAAGCGAAGCTACGGTAGGGTCGCGAGATTTTAATTAAATTCATAGTCGGGGTCAAAACCTATATGGAAGTCTCTAGCGAGATTTCCGATGGTGGCCACCAAAGCCCCCAGAGAAGAGGAGATGAGAAATGTGACTGCAAATGTTATCCCCACAGCAGTAGGGGTGTCAATGGAGGCACTACATGAAACTGAAATAAAACAAGCATGACATCATCCATTATGCACATCTTGTGTTCCTGTATGTCATGGGTAATACATATTACATATCTCATGTAACAGAAGTATCCTCATAATATGTCTAGAATGAAACTGAAAATGCACAGAACATCCATAATATCTCTACTCATCATTTTATGCACATGGAGTGCTATGAGCAGTGGTTCCTGGATGACATGGGTATTACATACATAGAACGGTAAAATTGTATGTAAAGCTGTGCAATGGTATTTGGTGCGCTATCACATTTGTATTGCTAAGCTTTGATGATTGTGCTTTGTTTGTGTGATAGCTCCATATCTGGTGGTCCTTACAAAATAGTATGTCCACTATGGACATGAAGAAGCTATGAGTGCACTTTTACCTGAGATAGATGGTGGTGGTAGTGATGGTGATGGTTGAGGAGGTGGGATGAAGCTGAAGAACACCTTTACACCTCCAACCACAGGACCACCACAGTTAGCAGAGGTAGTGTTGGTAGCTGATGCCTTGCAGTAGTACATCTGACCACTGGTGAGGTCACCAAGGTACACAGTCACCTCTGTACCTCTGGTAGAGGAGACATTGTACACACTTGAGTCAGGAGGAACAGAGAGATCAGTACTACAGCACACCACACAGTAGAAGGACTGGTTGAATGAGCAGCCAATGGTTGCATTATTGGTTTGGATGTGTGTACTGGTGATGTTCAGGACTTGGTTGGTTGTGGCCACACCTACACAAAGACAGAAGAGTACCATCACAACACACACATATGATCCACCAGCAGTAACTCTTATCACAACATCTAAAGGTGGTTAGTAATGTAGTATTAAGATGATGTAATGCTGCAAGCTGGTCTGTTTGGTCATCATACCTAACTGTTAATAACTTCTATATTGAGGGTGTACCTACCTTACACGTTGGTGCATGGTATTCACCATATATAGTAGTATGTGATACTCACCATATATGGATATGGTAGTATGTGGTACTCACCATATATGGTAGTGCTGTTCTCAGGACCCACAGCTCCATCTCCATTTATGGAAGCCACAAAGATGGTGTAGTTGGTAGCAAAGACAGAGACTTGTTGGACATATAGACATGGTGATGTGGTACAGTTAGTGGAGCCTTGACCAACAAAGGCACCATCACTAACAACCCTCACTGTGTAAATGGTCACACTACCCCTCTGGTGATGGAGCAATAACATGTAACCATTAATAACCAGCAGTAACTCTTCTTACCACAGGTATCCAGGATATCTCAAGATGGCGGGCAGTGTTGTTAGGGTTAAACACTGACACTATTAGTACACCCATAAGAGGGAGAAGTACCACTATGTGATGAAAGGGGTGTGGTCATCTCTAGACATAAAGTATGGAGGACCTACCAATGTATGGAGGACCTACCAATGTATGGGGGACCTACCAATGTATGGAGGACCTACCAATGTATGGAGGACCTACCAATGTATGGAAGACCAACCAATGTATGGAGGACCTACCAATGTATGGAGGACCTACCAATGTATGGGGGACCTACCAATGTATGGAGGACCTACCAATGTATGGAGGACCTACCAATGTATGGAGGACCTACCAATGTATGGAGGACCTACCAATGTATGGAGGACCTACCAATGTATGGAAGACCAACCAATGTATGGAGGACCTACCAATGTATGGAGGACCTACCAATGTATGGAAGACCAACCAATGTATGGAGGACCTACCAATGTATGGAGGACCTACCAATGTATGGGAACCTACCAATGTATGGAGGACCTACCAATGTATGGAAGACCTACCAATGTATGGAGGACCTACCAATGTATGGAAGACCAACCAATGTATGGAGGACCTACCAATGTATGGAGGACCTACCAATGTATGGAAGACCAACCAATGTATGGAGGACCTACCAATGTATGGAGGACCTACCAATGTATGGGGGACCTACCAATGTATGGAGGACCTACCAATGTATGGAGGACCTACCAATGTATGGAAGACCAACCAATGTATGGAGGACCTACCAATGTATGGAGGACCTACCAATGTATGGGGGACCTACCAATGTATGGAGGACCTACCAATGTATGGAGGACCTACCAATGTATGGGGGACCTACCAATGTATGGAAGACCAACCAATGTATGGAGGACCTACCAATGTATGGGGGACCTACCAATGTATGGAGGACCCACCAATGTATGGAGGACCTACCAATGTATGGAGGACCTACCAATGTATGGAGGACCTACCAATGTATGGAGGACCTACCAATGTATGGAGGACCTACCAATGTATGAAGGACCTACCAATGTATGGAGGACCTACCAATGTATGGAGGACCTACCGATGAATGGGGACACTTACATGTTCTTCCAGAGGCTGATGTCACACTGCTGGTCCCAGCACAGTTGATGGCCACCACTGAGACAGTGTAGAGTGTGTCACTGATCAGTCCAGTGAAGGTGTTCTGTAGTGCTCCATTGGCAGGGATGGGGACCCGAGTGTTAGAAGTGTCATTGATACTGACATTGTAGCTGGTAGGAACACCACCAGTGGTGGGAGGGGTCCAGGTCACTGTTAGCTGGTCCACAGAGGTACTGCTTACTGTCAGGCCAACAGGAGGACCAGGGGAGGCTGGGGAGGAGGAATGAGGGAAGGAGGAGGGATGGAGGGAGGGAGGAAGGAGAGAAGGAGAGTTTGTACAACGGATGCACACCACTATGTTGCAAAAGTCTGTAATTCATTGCACTTAATCATACTGAATCACTTATTCAATTTCTATTTAATTAAAGTGCCAATCTTTACCCCTGTATCCAAACCACTTTTATAATAACAAAACCATTAATAATATTATTATTAAAACTGTAGGTTGGCTCATCGCTCATTTCACTCCCCCCCCAACATATCCTCTGACCCTTTGACATGGCAGTGAACGAATGATTTGCCACATGTTCTGCTTTGGACCTCACTCGAGCATGCCTGGCAGCAAGCACAGCTGGGTCTGAGGTATGGAGGTTTGGGGTATGGAGGTTTGGGGTATGGAGGTTTGGGGTATGGAGGTCTGAGGTATGGAGGTCTGAGGTATGGAGGTCTGAGGTATGGAGGTCTGAGGTATGGAGGTCTGAGGTATGGAGGTCTGAGGTATGGAGGTCTGAGGTATAGAGGTCTGAGGTATGGAGGTCTGAGGTATGGAGGTCTGAGGTATGGAGGTCTGAGGTATGGAGGTCTGAGGTATGGAGGTCTGAGGTATGGAGGTCTGAGGTATGGAGGTCTGAGGTATGGAGGTCTGAGGTATGGAGGTCTGAGGTATGGAGGTCTGAGGTATGGAGGTGTGGGGTTGCGTTCTTTGGCTCTGCATGCCTGTGCTGCGTACATTGCTTCTTTTAGCTCCTCGGGTTTTGCTGATGTAGATAACCAACATCTAAAGCATGCCGTGAGCACCTTCAATGGCCTAGTGTCTACTATTCTCATTGGATGTACTGTAGACTCACCCCTATTTCAAAAGGTCCTGTCTTTTAAAATTGACACTGAGCAGTTTAGAGCTCTCTTAGATTCCTCATCTCCTGCTAACAAAGCCCGCCTCCTCTTGACTTCAGCCCCTCACGCATCCTCTTGGCTTTCAGTGGTGCCTAGTGTAGAACTTGATTTACATATCGACCCCCATGAGTTCTGTGTAGGCATTAGGTAGTAGCTGGGATTGGATATTTCCAGAGGGCTATCCTGTCCTCTTTTTTTTTTTTTTTTTTTTTTTGGAATTAAAACATTTAAGTCAATTAACTCAATACACTCAATTAACTATACTAATAAAAGTTACTGAAAAAAGTCTTCCACTGCATGCTGGTCCACAGAACCCATAACAGAAGCGGCATTTCCACGTTGCACTGCAACTGATAGCCTTTGCAGCAAGTAAGAGTAGGCATTACACTCTCCTGATGCCTGTTTAAGGCGATGGCCAAGCTCCTTCAGAAATTTCAAAGACTCTGTCCTCTTTGTCCTAATACAGCAGTAGATCTCTTGGGTCACCATGCTGTTACATGTAAGAAGAGATGTGGTCACACAACATAATCGACTTCTAGATGTCTTTGTTGATTTCTGTCACCAGGCCCATCTTGGTGTTCGCGTTGAAATTGGTAGCAAATTGACACCTGGTGGTTCTCAATCCCACCCAGCTGATGTGTTGGTTCGTGATTGGATTACTGGCAGATTTGCTGCCTTTGATTTCACTGTGTCATCCCCCCTCTCTGTTGCCTCACTTAATCAAGCATGCATCACATCAGGCTTCGCAGCTCTGTCAGCCGAAACCCGCAAGCACAAGGCTAATGATCCCAAATGCAGTGAACTAGGGTGGGTGTGTGTCCCTCTGGCAGTCGAGACCTATGGGAATTGGGGGAAGGAGGCTAGGGACACATTTTCCTGTCTAGCAACCCGGCTTGCCATTGGGTCTCCAAAATCAAAGAGTAGCTGTGTGTACGAAATATACAGCAGGCTTAATCTAAACTTGACCAGATCTGTTGTGAGAGCAATAATGGTCCGGACTCTCCTATCTTAATCTATTTTATCGGTAGGTGCATGTATTCCATGTTCGTGTATTCATAATTTTCATGTATAATTATTTTGGATTCTCATAGATATAATATACTACGCTTTCTCTGTATCTACAGAATTGAGAAAACCTGTTTTTAAAGTTATCTGCTGACAAAGATTCTTACTGTATGGCTTTGCAGGTCCATTAAACCATTAAACTATGCTTACTGCTTCCTAAGACAACCATTACTTTTTAAAGCTCTGTATTGTGTTAATAGAGCATTTGTTGAAGCCCCACCCTATGCTTACCACTACAAACACAAATACAATACACATTGCACACAGGTCACAGGTCTCCTTAAGGTCATCAGAACACTTGATGACTTTACTTAGGCACCAAAGGACACGCAATGGATCACTGAAGTTGGTTACACAAATGTACTTGCACATATGTTTACCATAACCAAAAGATACATATTGCACACTACAAATGCAAATACATAACACTCTTACCTATGACCATGATTTGGGTGGCGTTCACTATAGTATTCTGACCAATTACTGATCAGTGATGATGTCATACCAATGTTCACTTTCACTGTCAAGGTACTAGTCAGACATGGTGTGTGGATGGACCAGGATCCACATTGGTTGCTGTATATGGTCCACAGGTCATGGTCACACCACTGCAAGCACCTGCAACCTGAGTTAGCCCAATGCTATCTGGTGGAATAGGACTACTGCATGATCCACTGGGCAGGACCCATAGGTTGCTGCCAACAAGAGCTGTGGTAGTCGCTGTAAAGGTCACCTGGTCCCCAGGACAGGCTACAGGAGGACATGGTACCACACCTCCTTTGACCTGACATGTCAGAGTCTGGGCATGGACTGGGGAAGAGGGTAGCCAATTTACAACACCACCTGGATCTAAGCAACATTAGGTCTGATCAGAGGTGGTTGTATAGGAGGTGGACAGGTGACATTAGGTGTGATCAGAGGTGGTTGTATAGGAGGTGGACAGGTGACATTAGGTCTGATCAGAGGTGGTTGTGTAGGAGGTGGACAGGTGACATTAGGTGTGATCAGAGGTGGTTGTGTAGGAGGTGGTCAGGTGACATTAGGTCTGATCAGGAGTGGTTGTGTAGGAGGTGGACGGGTGACATTAGGTCTGATCAGAGGTGGTTGTGTAGGAGGTGAACAGGTGACGTCAGGTCTGATCAGAGGTGGTTGTGTAGGAGGTGAACAGGTGACATTAGGTCTGATCAGAGGTGGTTGTGTAGGAGGTGAACAGGTGACATTAGGTCTGATCAGAGGTGGTTGTGTAGGAGGTGAACAGGTGACATTAGGTCTGATCAGAGGTGGTTGTGTAGGAGGTGGACAGGTGGCATTTTACATTTTACATTTTGGTGGAACAGGCCATTACAAAATGACATGGTGTAATCCCTCTGTGCTGTATGCATGAACATCAGAACTTCCACATATACTTTTTAAGCACAACTTTTGTATTCAACTGCTCTATCCTATGAAGCTCTAGGAAATGCATGTTCCTGTCGGTGGAGAAAGCTCGGTCATCTCTGTGACACTCTGTGCCAAGTCAACCTTGGTGATGGCTACTGCATTTGTGACATGGTAACTACATAAGTATGTAACACCACACACACAGACCACGCCCATTATACCTCTGCATATTAGTCATGCAGTGTCAGTGAGTGAACTTATACACTTTCCAGTAACATACCATTCACTATTAAAGTTGCAATAATGATATATACACTGCAAGTCATCTAGGGCAGGCAAGAAGGTATGGTGGTAAAACATGGCTGGAGGTATACATACACATTCAGTTTTCAGTTGAGAGGTTGTGGCCATGACCAGCAATAATTGTAAACCAAAGGATGATAACACTTATAATATAAATGTCATAGGGGTTACCCCCTTTGCATACGTTCCAAGCAGTACAACGGAGCATATTGAAGATGAGTAAGTCACTTGCCAGTTACATTAGTTCCTCCCTCTCCTCACCCGTACACCTTATTTATTCCTAGAGACCTTAAAACTGTTGCTGACATCCCATAGCTGAGTTATGTGGACAATACAGAACACAGGCCAGTGACTTTCACTTTCTACTTTAATATCTATGCTTTCATTGAGCTTTAACTACTCCCAACATCCATGCAGAGTACCTGGTTCTTTCTCCACAAGGGTCTCACTTATCCTCATGTTAAAATAAATTATCAATGGTTAGTGTGGTGGTGTTCTCAATAGCAAAGACTTCATTCAGTTTTACATCTTGAAATCAATTATTGTAAGTCTGGGCAGTAATGGTAGCAGCCACAGGGAGTGTGTAGTCTCCCCATACCCCTATGCTTCATTATAAAAACATACCAGTGATACCACAATGTTGAAACATCTACTAGCTATGTAGGCCATAAAAATGAACCTTGTGCATCTTAACAACTAGCCAAACATGGCAAGTTAAGAGTGCGTACTTTTAAAAAATTAGTGTTGTTCGCTAGGGTCAGTCTCTCAGACTCGCCGGGGATTAGCCTCGTTCCCAGGCTGTATGTTCAGGGCCTGCAATGTTTTAGCGCGCAAGACGTATATCCAGGGCCGCCGGAGCCGGGGCGGCTGGGGCGGCTATGGCCGCTCCACTTTTGGGTACATTTATAAATATTATTTAATCCTTTTGCTTAATTACTTTAAATTGAATAACCTACCAGCTGTCTTTAACTACCCTGAGATGTCATCGAATTCTTCCAAACCAGTAGTTCTGGTCAATTGGAGCTTCTGTCGCAGGTCACGAAATTGGTCAGTCTACTACTTGTAATGCCTGCTACTAATGCTGAAAGTGAGCGATCGTTCAGTGCTGTACGATGAATCAAGAGTTACTTACGATCAACAATGTCACAGCAGCGGCTCAATCACCTTATGGTGTTACATGTGCACAGCGATCATACAGATAAACTCAATTTGGTTGACGTAGCTAACGAGTTCATTGCAGACAACGGACATAGGAGACATGTATTTGGGAACGGATTTAAAGAAATCTGATTTGTAGATATATAAAAGTGTACTTTATTAAATGTGTACTTTAAAAGTGATTTGTAGAGATTATTAATAGTTTGTTATGTAACTTTTAATAATTTTATTACGTTTTTGATCATGAATATTAATGAGCCGCCCCATTTATGTTATCCTTCCGGCGGCCCTGATATCGTAGCAATTTTGTCTGTAAGTTTTCCGTATACTACAGGCTACTCCTCAGCGCTAGCTTTTCCTGATCCCAGCCCCAGGCCATTGCTACATGTCGTATTTCCCACCCCGCCCCTCACCTTTACAAAAATACGGCCTGGGAACGCAGCAAGCCAGGTACATGTATATTGATTGCCAATGAGACTTTGTTTTTGAAAAAAGCAGTAGTAATAGCGTTCGACCATGACATATAATCTGACACCTCCCGAGGGTTCCTATATCCGCCCTGCAATGCATGGCGTTATGTGTCCCCTCCCCCTTGGTGCATTAACTGCCGCCCGATAAAGTAGTAAGGCAATCTCCCGGCGCCGGAAAGATGGTTTCTAGCACTTCATTCGATCAGAGATAAAACTATGATTCGATGCTGACATCAGCGGCGGATACAGGTTTTGGGGGGGGGGGGGGGCACGGATGGTGGGTGTGGCTGGGGGTGGGGTCGGCTTCTGGCCCGATACGAAAAGCGGGGGGGGGGGGGGGGGGGGGGGGGGTGCTGTCGGTTTATGGCCCGATACGAGGAGCGGGGGGGGGGGGGGGGGGGGTGCTGTCGGTTTATGGCCCAAAACGAAGAGCGGGGGGGGGGGGGGGGGGGGGGGTGCTGTCGGATTCTGGCCCAAAACGAAGAGCGGGGGGGGGGGGGGGTGCTGTTGGTTTCTGGCCCGATACGAAGGGCGGGGGGGGGGGGGGGGGGAGTATGATCGCGTATCGGGGGGCCCGGGATATAGTACAGTAGTAGAGTTCATGCGTGCGGATATCAATAGACAGCGCAATCGTGCAGCTATATTATAAAATGCGGCCCGAAAAGTTATGAATTTATTAATGAAGGGGGGGGGGGGGGGGGGCACGTGCCCCGAGTGCCCCCCCCCTGGATCCGCCGCTGGACATGAATTCCGCTGTGCACAAACTGACAAACTCTGCAAGGTGACTTACCGTGTTGTGTCGTGCGTGAAAACGACCCAATAACAGCTATACATCGTGCCCAGACCACTTCTCTCCTTCGGTGATTACTATACATGTGGTCGGATGTAAACAGGCCTCTGGCGGGTGTGGTTGGACATATGAGCTTAAAGGCCGACATACACGGGTCGACTTCCTGCCGATTTATCGCCTGCATCTCAAATGAATACGGGTGAAAATTCAGTAAACTAAAGTTTTACGGAGTTTTTACGCATATTCATTTGAGTTGCAGGCGATAAATCGGCAGGAAGTCGACCTGCCTTTAGTTTATTGCCATCCTAACCACAGCACTCTGGCATTGTGAGATACATCATACAGCTTCAGTGTAGTGAATGATGGCTGCACCTATACCCTGTTAGGAAATGAGAGCCTAAGAGCTTGATTGGTTGGATGATATGGTGCACATACCTTAGCCCCATGTTCTCATGGTAATATGTGGTACTCACCATGTTCCCATGGTAACATATGGTGGTAATATTCTGTGCCATGCTGAAAACACAGCCTCGGAGCACAAAAAATAGCTTTTTAAAACAAATGATAGCATTGTGTTTGTGTCAAAAATAACATACTTGATAAAAATTATGATAAGCAATTGCAACTGTTTACTAAACAATCAATAAATGTGTACACAACACTACATTTAGTTCCAGAGCTAACACAGGCTGAATTACCTTTCTTTGCAATGAAAGCTGAAATAAACTCCAAGATGGTCCATGTTGGTCAGCCATTTGTAGTAAGTAATTAAGCCTAGTGTGTGTGTGTGTGTGTGTTTGTGTGTGTGTGTGTGTGTGTGTGTGTGTATGTGGGATGTGTGGTCAATGTCATGCCTGTGCTGGCTGAAAAAGTGGTCAACAAGTAGGAAATAATCACCTGTATACAGCACCTATCCACACACAAGATATGAATTGTAAAAGCTCCACCCCCCACCATAGACATCCATTGATAAATCACTCACAACACATACATGCATGTTATACATTTCAAAGGTTACAATAAATTCATTCATCTGTTCACTGTACACAACTCATCTCAATTCCTATATCTCCCTGTGCTACCCTATACCTCACTATGCTACCCTATATCTCACTATGGTACCCTATATCTCACTATGGTACCCTATATCTCACTATGCTACCCTATATCTCACTATGCTACCCTATATCTCACTATGCTACCCTATATCTCACTATGGTACCCTATATCTCACTATGGTACCCTATATCACACTATGCTACCCTATACCTCACTATGCTACCCTATATCTCACTACGGTACCCTATATCTCACTATGGTACCCTATATCTCACTATGGTACCCTATATCTCACTATGGAATTCTACCCTATATCTCACTATGCTGCTCTATATCTCACTATGCTACCCTATATCTCACTATGGTACCCTATATCTCACTATGCTACCCTATATCTCACTACGCTACCCTATATCTCACTATGATACCCTATACCTCAGTATGCTACCCTATACCTCACTATGATACCCTATACCTCACTATGCTACCCTCAGTATATCTCACTATGGTACCCTATATCTCACTATGGTACCCTATATCTCACTATGCTACCCTATACCTCACTATGCTACCCTATATCTCACTATGGTACCCTATATCTCACTATGGTACCCTATATCTCACTATGGTACCCTATATCTCACTATGGTACCCTATAGCTTACTATGCTATCCTATATCTCACTATGGTACCCTATATCTCACTTTGGTACCCCCATATCTCACTATGGTACCCTATATCTCACTATGGTACCCTATATCTCACTTTGGTACCCCCATATCTCACTATGGTACCCTATATCTCACTATGGTACGCTATATCTCACTATGGTACCCTATATCTCACTATGTTACCCTATATCTCACTATGGTACCCTATATCTCACTATGGTACCCTATATCTCACTATGCTACCCTATATCTCACTATGCTACCCTATATCTCACTATGGTACCCTATATCTCACTATGGTACCCTATATCTCACTATGTTACCCTATATCTCACTATGGTACCCTATATCTCACTATGCTACCCTATATCTCACTATGGTACCCTATATCTCACTATGGTACCCTATATCTCACTATGGTACCCTATATCTCACTATGTTACCCTATATCTCACTATGGTACCCTATATCTCACTATGCTACCCTATATCTCACTATGGTACCCTATATCTCACTATGTTACCCTATATCTCACTATGGTACCCTATATCTCACTATGTTACCCTATATCTCACTATGGTACCCTATATCTCACTATGCTACCCTATATCTCACTATGCTACCCTATATCTCACTATGGTACCCTATATCTCACTGGTACCCTATATCTCACTATGCTACCCTATATCTCACTATGCTACCCTATATCTCACTATGGTACCCTATATCTCACTATGTTACCCTATATCTCACTATGCTACCCTATATCTCACTATGGTACCCTATATCTCACTATGGTACACTATATCTCACTATGCTACCCTATATCTCACTATGGTACCCTATATCTCACTATGCTACCCTATATCTCACTATGGTACACTATATCTCACTATGGTACACTATATCTCACTATGCTACCCTATATCTCACTATGGTACCCTATATCTCACTATGCTACCCTATATCTCACTATGGTACCCTATATCTCACTTTGGTACCCTATATCTCACTATGCTACCCTATATCTCACTATGGTACCCTATATCTCACTATGCTACCCTATATCTCACTATGGTACCCTATATCTCACTATGGTACCCTATATCTCACTATGGTACCCTATATCTCACTATGGTACCCTATATCTCACTATGCTACCCTATATCTCACTATGGTACACTATATCTCACTATGGTACACTATATCTCACTATGCTACCCTATATCTCACTATGCTACCCTATATCTCACTATGCTACCCTATATCTCACTATGGTACCCTATATCTCACTATGTTACCCTATATCTCACTATGCTACCCTATATCTCACTATGGTACCCTATATCTCACTATGGTACACTATATCTCACTATGCTACCCTATATCTCACTATGGTACCCTATATCTCACTATGCTACCCTATATCTCACTATGGTACCCTATATCTCACTATGGTACACTATATCTCACTATGCTACCCTATATCTCACTATGGTACCCTATATCTCACTATGCTACCCTATATCTCACTATGGTACACTATATCTCACTATGCTACCCTATATCTCACTATGGTACACCCTATATCTCACTATTCTACCCTATATCTCACTATGCTGCCCTATATTTCACTATGCTACCCTATGTCTCACTATGCTACCCTATATCTCACTATTCTACCCTATATCTCACTATTCTACCCTATATCTCACTATGCTACCCTATATTTCACTATGGTACTCTATATCTCACTATGGTACACCCTATATCTCACTATTCTACCCTATATCTCACGCTACTCTATATTTCACTATGGTACCCTATATTTCACTATGGTACCCCATATCTCACTATGCTACCCTATATCTCACTATGCTACCCTATATCTCACTATGCTACCCTATATCTCACTATGCTACCCTATATCTCACTATGCTACCCTATATCTCACTATGGTACCCTATATCTCACTATGGTATACCCTATATCTCACTATTCTACCCTATATCTCACTATGCTGCCCTATATTTCACTATGCTACCCTATATCTCACTATGCTACCCTATATCTCACTATGCTACCCTATATCTCACTATGGTACCCTATATCTCACTATGGTATACCCTATATCTCACTATTCTACCCTATATCTCACTATGCTGCCCTATATTTCACTATGCTACCCTATATTTCACTATGGTACCCTATATCTCACTATTCTACCCTATATCTCACTATTCTACCCTATATTTCACTATGCTACCCTATATCTCACTATGACCCTATATCTCACTATGGTACCCTATATTTCACTATGGTACCCTATATCTCACTATGGTACCCTATATCTCACTATGGTACCCTATATCTCACTATGCTACCCTATATCTCACTATGGTACCCTATATCTCACTATGGTACCCTATATCTCACTATGCTACCCTATATCTCACTATGGTATACCCTATATCTCACTATTCTACCCTATATCTCACTATGCTGCCCTATATTTCACTATGCTACCCTATATTTCACTATGGTACCCTATATCTCACTATGCTACCCTATATCTCACTATTCTACCCTATATCTCACTATGCTACCCTATATCTCACTATGCTACCCTCACTATGCTACCTTATATCTCACTATGCTACTCTATATCTCTCTATGGTACCCTTATATCTCACTATGGTACCCTATATCTCACTATGGTACCCTATATCTCACTATGGTACCCTATATCTCACTATGGTACCCTATATCTCACTATGCTACCCTATATCTCACTATGCTACCTTATATCTCACTATGCTACCCTATATCTCACTATGCTACCCTATATCTCACTATGCTACCCTCACTATGCTACCTTATATCTCACTATGCTACTCTATATCTCTCTATGGTACCCTTATATCTCACTATGGTACCCTATATCTCACTATGGTACCCTATATCTCACTATGGTACCCTATATCTCACTATGGTACCCTATATCTCACTATGCTACCCTATATCTCACTATGCTACCTTATATCTCACTATGCTACCCTATATCTCACTATGGTACCCTATATCTCACTATGGTACCCTATATCTCACTATGGTACCCTTATATCTCACTATGGTACCCTATATCTCACTATGGTACCCTATATCTCACTATGGTACCCTATATCTCACTATGGTACCCTATATCTCACTATGGTACCCTTATATCTCACTATGGTACCCTATATCTCACTATGGTACCCTATATCTCACTATGGTACCCTATATCTCACTATGGTACCCTATATCTCACTATGCTACCCTATATCTCACTATGGTACCCTTATATCTCACTATGGTACCCTATATCTCACTATGGTACCCTTATATCTCACTATGGTACCCTATATCTCACTATGGTACCCTATATCTCACTATGGTACCCTATATCTCACTATGGTACCCTATATCTCACTATGCTACCCTATATCTCACTATGCTACCTTATATCTCACTATGCTACCCTATATCTCACTATGGTACCCTATATCTCACTATGCTACCCTATATCTCACTATGCTACCCTATATCTCACTATGCTACCTTATATCTCACTATGCTACCCAATATCTCACTATGCTACCCTATATCACACTATGCTACCCTATATCTCACTATGTTACCCTATATCTCACTATGCTACCCTATATCTCACTATGCTACCCTATATCTCACTATGCTACCTTATATCTCACTATGCTACCCTATATCTCACTATGCTACCCTATATCACACTATGCTACCCTATATCTCACTATGGTACCCTATATCTCACTATGCTACTCTATATCTCACTATGCTACCCTATATCTCACTATGCTACCTTATATCTCACTATGCTACCCTATATCACACTATGCTACCCAATATCTCACTATGCTACCTTATATCTCACTATGCTACCCTATATCACACAATGCTACCCTATATCTCACTATGTTACCCTATATCTCACTATGGTACCCTATATCTCACTATGGTACCCTATATCTCACTATGTTACCCTATATCTCACTATGGTACCCTATATCTCACTATGGTACCCTATATCTCACTATGCTACCCTATATCTCACTATGCTACCCTATATCTCACTATGCTACCCTATATCTCACCATGGTACCCTATATCTCACTATGCTACTCTATATCTCACTATGCTACCCTATATCTCACTATGGTACCCTATATCTCACTATGCTACCCTATATCTCACTATGCTACCCTATATCTCACCATGGTACCCTATATCTCACTATGCTACTCTATATCTCACTATGCTACCCTATATCTCACTATGCTACCCTATATCTCACTATGCTACCCTATATCTCACTATGGTACCCTATATCTCACTATGGTACCCTATATCTCACTATGTTACCCTATATCTCACCATGGTACCCTATATCTCACTATGCTACTCTATATCTCACTATGCTACCCTATATCTCACTATGGTACCCTATATCTCACTATGCTACCCTATATCTCACTATGCTACCCTATATCTCACCATGGTACCCTATATCTCACTATGCTACTCTATATCTCACTATGCTACCCTATATCTCACTATGCTACCCTATATCTCACTATGCTACCCTATATCTCACTATGGTACCCTATATCTCACTATGGTACCCTATATCTCACTATGTTACCCTATATCTCACTATGTTACCCTATATCTCACTATGGTACCCTATATCTCACTATGGTACCCTATATCTCACTATGGTACCCTATATCTCACTATGGTACCCTAGATCTCACTATGGGACCCTATATCTCACTATGGCACCGTATATCACACTATGCTACCCTATACCTCACTATGCTACCCTCAGTATATCTCACTATGGTACCATATCTCACTATGGTACCCTACATCTCACTATGGTACCCTATATCTCACTATGGTACCCTATATCTCACTATGGTACACCCTATATCTCACTATTTATGGTATCCTGACCACTGTGTGGTTGTCATAATTAAGGTGTCAAATACTGGTGCAAGATTGCAAGCACAGGCAAGCATAGGCAAGCACATGCAAGCTTAGCTTTGAGGGATTTGTAGAGTTCACCTGACAAGAGTCGTGGACAAATCCCATTGGTGGACTTTTCAGTTGTTATGTATTTATACCCTTGCACAGTGTATTGATTCAGTTGGTCTGCACTATAATTAGATTGTGCAGTGTCCAAAGAGATTGCGATCTACCGATAGCATTCGGGATTGCGAGGCAGTTGGGTTGTTAGGTTACTACACTATTCTACCCTATATCTCACTATGGTACCCTATATCTCACTATGCTATCCTATATTTCACTATGGTACCCTATATCTCACTATTCTACCCTATATCTCACAATGCTACCCTATATCACACTATGCTACCCTATATCGCACTATGCTACCCTATATTTCACTATGGTACCCTATATGTCACTATGCTACCCCATATTTCACTATGGTACCCTATATCTCACTATTCTACCCTATATCTCACTATTGTACCCTATATTTCACTATGCTACCCTATATCGCACTATGCTACCCTATTTTTCACTATGGTACCCTATATTCACTATGCTACACTATATCTCACTATGCTACCCTATATCTCACTATGGTACCCTATATCTCACTATGGTACCCTATATCTCACTATGGTACCCTATATCTCACTATGGTACCCTATATATCACTATGCTACCCTATATCTCACTATGGTACCCTATATATCACTATGCTACCCTATATCTCACTATGCTACCCTATATTTCACTATGGTACCCTATATCTCACTATTCTACCCTATATCTCACTATTGTACCCTATATCTCACTATGCTACCCTATATCGCACTATGCTACCCTATATTTCACTATGGTACCCTATATTCACTATGCTACCCTATATCTCACTATGCTACCCTATATCTCACTATGGTACCCTATATCTCACTATGCTACCCTATATCTCACTATGCTACCCTATATCTCACTACGGTACCCTATATCTCACCATGGTACCCTATATCTCACTATGCTACCCTATATCTCACTATGGTACCCTATATCTCACTATGGTACCCTATATCTCACTATGCTACCCTATATCTCACTATGGTACCCTATATCTCACTATGGTACCCTATATCTCACTATGCTACCCTATATTTCACTATGGTACCCTATATCTCACTATGGTACCCTATATCTCACTATGGTACCCTATATCTCACTATGGTACCCTATATTTCACTATGGTACCCTATATCTCACTATGCTACCCTATATTTCACTATGGTATACCCTATATCTCACTATTGTACCCTATATCTCACTATGCTACCCTATATCTCACTATGCTACCTTATATCTCACTATGGTACCCTATATCACACTGTGCTACCCTCACTATGCTACCTTATATCTCACTATGCTACCTTATATCTCACTATGCTACTCTATATCTCACTATGCTACTCTATATCTCACTATGGTACCCTATATCTCACTATGGTACCCTATATCTCACTATGGTACCCTATATCTCACTATGCTACCCTCAGTATATCTCACTATGGTACCCTATATCTCACTATGCTACCCTATATCTCACTATGGTACCCTATATCTCTCTATGCTACCTTATATCTCACTATGGTACCCTATATCACACTATGCTACCCTATATCTCACTATGCTACCGTATATCTCACTATGCTACTCTATATCTCACTATTCTACCCTATATCTCACTATGGTACCCTATATCTCACTATGGTACCCTATATCTCACTATGGTACCCTATATCTCACTATGGTACCCTATATCTCACTATGGTACCCTATATCTCACCATGGTACCCTATATCTCACTATGCTACCCTATATCACACTATGCTACCCTATATCTCACTATGGTATACCCTATATCTCACTATGGTACCCTATATCTCACTATGGTATACCCTATATCTCACTATTCTACCCTATATCTCACTATTCTACCCTATATCTCACTATGCTACCCTATATCACACTATGGTACCCTATATCTCACTATGGTACCCTATATCTCACTATGCTACCCTATAATCTCACTATGGTACCCTATATCTCACTATGCTACCCTATATCTCACTATGGTACCCTATATCTCACTATGCTACCCTATATCTCACTATGGTACCCTATATCTCACTATGCTACCCTATAATCTCACTTTGGTACCCTATATCTCACTATGCTACCCTATATCTCACTATGGTACCCTATATCTCACTATGGTACCCTATATCTCACTATGGTACCCTATATCTCACTATGTTACCCTAGGGTAGCGTCAGGTATGATCGCCAGTGCAGGAGTGCTCGCCACTCTTCCTTTCAAACGTGGCGCTAGGGTTTACGTAACGTTTGTATGTCTTGGCACAAAATGGAAGTAATACTCCTGGGACTCTGTGTTTACGGTACTTTGTTCAAGTTTTATTTACTATTAACGTTTTTGCAAAATAATTATACAAAGTTAGCTACCTCATTTATAGGTAAAATGGCGCGGTAAATACCGCACAATTGCTGGCGGGTTCTATTGGTGCAAGTGAGTGTTAGCGAAGTATGTAGCACAGATTGGCGTAAAATCGTGCTATTATAGAAGAGCAGTTATTTCTGTACAATGTACTTAGCTTTGTTTTAAAATAAACCTTTTGAGTCAAGAATTAGTGAGGGTGGCGAACACTCCAACTGAATTTACGCTCGTAAGTAGTAGTCGCCAGGGGTGGCGACTACTCCTACCTCCACAAATTATGTCTTTAGGCTTAAATTGGCAACCATTCGGCTCCCAAATGTGTCCTATATCTTGAGTGCTAAGCGTTTGAGGTTTGTATGTTGTGGAGGAGTGTGGGGTACATAACGGGTTGTATCTCATTCCGCATGCGGTCCTTTCAGCTAAAAGCTTATTAAATGTAGGCCTATAGCATATCAAGCTTAGCTGGAGAGAGTACAGCGAAGATTATCTTGAACTTAGACCTAGCTTACATATGCTGTACATGCATAAAATGAAGTAATATCATATTGTAGTGTTCTGTAATGGAGTGAGAATTCAGCTGAGAGCATGGATGCAGCTCTGAAGGAAGTGAGGGAGGGTAATATGCATCCCTGGGCCTTCGCATGGATGATAACACTATATCTGCATAACCATTGGCCTTCGTCTGGGGGCCCCACTTTGCATCCTCACATTTGCCACCACTGTGGATCAAATGTGGACATGCTCAGCACACACAGTTGTCGTTTTAGTGCTGGCCGCCACTTCTACCATGACATGCTGAATGAAGGATATTCTGCACAGGGCTTTGTCCTCTGCCAATGTTCCTTCTCAGCTAGAGCCTACTGGTCTTGATCAGATGGTAAGCATCCTGATGGAATCACCATGGTACCATGGTCGAATCGAATTGTTGGTTTGGGATGCAATCTGCGTAGACACTTTTGCCACTTCCCATCTATCCATGACAGCCTCTGAATTATGTGCAACAGCGAACCAAGCAGAGCAGACCAAGATCATGAAGTACAATTACCTCACCTCCCATGCATACCATTCCTTCACACCTGTTGCCTTTGAAACAACTGGAGTGTCGCTCCATTTCTTTCCTATCAGACTTGGGTCACCGCATAGCTAACACCACTGGTGACAAAAGCCCTCTAGCATACCTCCTGCAAAGGTTTTCTGTTGCCATTCAGAGGGGGAATGCTGCATCTCTCAATTAAATAAAAACTTATGTGACATCTAAAACATGGAGCCTGATAAGGCACTATGCCATTGTTGATCACATATCATTTGTAACCTGATCCATCTTCTCAGCAACCATAACATTACAGTAGCTAATTAATATTGGCATGGCACTATCTTATAACGGTACACATACTTCAATCCTTAGCTGTATATACAATTTCGGCAGTAAAAGAAGTAGTATGAATGAATGGTCGCCTCCTATACTAGTAACAAATACAAAGTGAAGCTTTCCTGGGGTGGTTAAAGGCTGCTCCATACTTGATAACTTGGTTGAGCAATGTTGTGTTACAATCCACCTTCCATGCGCTACGTAACAACGAAATACAGGGGGGTGGCGAGCACTCCTACCATACGTGGCGACAGACCAACCGCACTGGCGACTATACCAGAAATCCGCTTAATTGGATAAAACAGTTGTTTTCTTTCGTACGGAGCACGTTTTTTGATAAACGAAGCGCTAGTAGTATAGAGTGATAGCTGACGATCTCTTGGGGTCAGGTATGTTTGTATAATTATCCTTCCTGTTTGCTGTATATTCAAGACAACCGATATCGGCACTCGCGGGTGGCGACCACTACCTACGCTACCCTATATCTCACAATGCCCTATATCGAGAGTTACGTTAGTAACTCTCATATAGGATTTGACCCCGATTATGAAGTCATTAAAAAAACGCGACCCGCTTCTAACAAGACTCCCGACGAGCGGATGGCTTACCTTGTTATCGTCGTCGTAAAAGAAGGCAATAACAAGCAGTTTCGTGTTTGTTTGATGTCACAAAACCGCGTGGTTGTAGAGAACAAAACAATTTTCGAAACTCGTACCCAATCCCACGTATTTCTCGTTCTTCTTCTTCTTGTTCTTGACCACGCATAACTCGGGATAGGAACACTTTTAAGAAATGAAAATCACACCAATGGCTTATATATAATTCAGAATTCGTTGGCATTTTCGCTTCTGTGGTCAAAACGTCTCGAGGCTACATGACATATATCGGTGGTTGTGTTAGCAAATCACGTATAGTTAAGCTTACTGCACTGACACGACTCGGATAGGTCCTACTTCGCTCTTTATACGAAGTACTAGCAGTATACATCATGTAATCGAATGTGTACGGTCTGGGCACTACACATAGTGGTAATTAACTGTGGCGGTTATGTATTTTTAATAACGTGCACGTACTATAATCATTCTTGTTATTCGATCGTTGTAAGTTTGACGCTCTTTGTAACTTAGTGAAGTTGTTATTTTTTTTTTTTTCAAAATGCCTTCACGTCAGGAAAAGAAGAAAGCCAAACGACGAGCATAGTACCTCAAAACTAGAGACGACGTATTAGATTCAGCCCGAGCGGAACTACAAAGCAGAGCCTGAAAAGAAGCGGCCCTCTCAACGTGAAAACTATCGAGCAGAGCCTGAAAAGAAGCGGCCCTCTCAACGTGAAAACTATCGAGCAGAGCCTGAAAAGAAGCGGCCCTCTCAACGTGAAAACTATCGAGCAGAGCCTGAAAAGAAACGGACCTCTCGACGCGCAAGGTATCGAGATGCGATTAGTAGGGGGGGAGGGGGGGGGGGGGGGGAGACGGTGCTGTCTGGATCTGGCCCGGTACAAAATGCGTTCGTGGGTTCGATCGCGCTGGGGCGACAATCTATTTCGGCCGCCCCTTAAAGCCCCCTCAGATCCTGAAAAGGAACGGACCTCTCGACGTGCAAGGTATCGAGCAGATCCTGAAAAAAGACAGCGATATTGCCATAGTCCTGAACGTGCATCTCGCTCGGCGAAAAGAGTTAAGGTCACTCAAAGGTATGTCGTACCTTTACAACCTCCCTCTCATATCAAGATGGATTACTTAACATGCTACGGCTCATAATCGGGTATGAATAAAAATCAATGAAACAAGTAAATAAAAAACATTCTCTATGAGAAAGTTGGTGGCATATAGGATTTGAAGGCAATGGTGGTGTAAAAAGGAAGGAAACAAGGGTCTAATAATAAGGGAAAATGGAATAGTCCTATATTTAGCACATTTCTATATGTAGGATATAGTATGTTGTTCATGTGCTAAATATAGGACTATTCCATTTTCCCTTATTATTAGACCCTTGTTTCCTTCCTTTTTACACCACCATTGCCTTCAAATCCTATATGCCACCAACTTTCTCATAGAGAATGTTTTTTATTTACTTGTCTCACTATGCTACCCTATATTTTCACTATGGTACATGTACCCTATATCTCACTATGGTACCCTATATCTCACTATGCTACCCTATAATCTCACTTTGGTACCCTATATCTCACTATGCTACCCTATATCTCACAATGCTACCCTATATTTCACTATGGTACATGTACCCTATATCTCACTATGGTACCCTATATCTCACTATGGTACCCTATATCTCACTATGGGACCCTATATCTCACTATGCTACCCTATATCTCACAATGCTACCCTATATCTCACTATGCTACCCTATATCTCACTATGCTACCCTATATCTCACTATGGTACCCTATATCTCACTATGCTACCCTATATCTCACTATGCTACCCTATATCTCACTATGCTACCCTATATCTCACTATGGTACCCTATATCTCACTATGCTACCCTATATCTCACTATGCTACCCTATATCTCACTATGCTACCCTATATCTCACTATGCTACCCTATATCTCACTGGTACCCTATATCTCACTATGGTACCCTATATCTCACTATGCTACCCTATATCTCACTATGGTACCCTATATCTCACTATGCTACCCTATATCTCACTATGGTACCCTATATCTCACTATGCTACCCTATATCTCACTGGTACCCTATATCTCACTATGGTACCCTATATCTCACTATGGTACCCTATATCTCACTATGCTACCCTATAATCTCACTTTGGTACCCTATATCTCACTATGCTACCCTATATCTCACAATGCTACCCTATATTTCACTATGGTACATGTACCCTATATCTCACTATGGTACCCTATATCTCACTATGGTACCCTATATCTCACTATGGGACCCTATATCTCACTATGCTACCCTATATCTCACAATGCTACCCTATATCTCACTATGCTACCCTATATCTCACTATGCTACCCTATATCTCACTATGGTACCCTATATCTCACTATGCTACCCTATATCTCACTATGCTACCCTATATCTCACTATGCTACCCTATATCTCACTATTGTACCCTATATCTCACTATGCTACCCTATATCTCACTATGCTACCCTATATCTCACTATGCTACCCTATATCTCACTATGCTACCCTATATCTCACTGGTACCCTATATCTCACTATGGTACCCTATATCTCACTATGCTACCCTATATCTCACTATGGTACCCTATATCTCACTATGCTACCCTATATCTCACTGGTACCCTATATCTCACTATGGTACCCTATATCTCACTATGCTACCCTATATCTCACTATGCTACCCTATATCTCACTATGGTACCCTATATCTCACTATGCTACCCTATATCTCACTATGGTACCCTATATCTCACTATGCTACCCTATATCTCACTATGCTACCCTATATCTCACTATGCTACCCTATATCTCACTATGCTACCTTATATCTCACTATGGTACCCTATATCTCACTATGCTACCCTATATCTCACTATGGTACCCTATATCTCACTATGCTACCCTATATCTCACTATGCTACCCTATATCTCACTATGCTACCCTATATCTCACTATGCTACCCTATATCTCACTATGCTACCCTATATCTCACTATGCTACCTTATATCTCACTATGGTACCCTATATCACACTATGCTACCCTATATCTCACTATGGTACCCTATATCTCACTATGGTACCCTATATCTCATATGCTACCCTATATCTCACTATGCTACCCTATATCTCACTATGCTACCCTATATCTCACTATGCTACCCTATATCTCACTATGCTACCCTATATCTCACTATGCTACCCTATATCTCACTATGGTATATCTCATCATGCTATATTATGTTACATTTCAAAGGTTACAATAAATTCATTTATCAGTTCACCGTACACAACTCATCTCACTATGCTATCTTATATCTGTTCTCATTAGAACAGGTCACGTCTGTCTTGTAGTTCCATATGCAGTATTGCTCTCTAGCTCAATTGTATTGGTTGGCTTCTGATTAATGCCCACCACCTCATATGTGGTAGCAGTAGAGATGGAAGGAGGGGCTTCAGTAGTCATAGAGGATACTCTTGGGATGTAGCAAACACATATTATGATGGTGGCCACCAAAGCCCCCAGAGAAGAGGAGATGAGAAATGTGACTGCAAATGTTATCCCAACAGCAGTAGGGATGTTAATGGAGGCACTAATTGAAACTGAAACAAAACAAACATGACATCATCAATTATGCACATCTTGTTTCCTGTATGACATGGGTATTACATACATAGGAAGGTCTCATGTAATAGAAGTATCCTCATAAAGTGTCTAGAATGAACGGAAAATGCATAGAACATCCATACTATCTCTACTCATCATTCTATGCACATTGAGTAGCTATGAGCAGTGGTTCCTGGATTGCATGGGTAATACATACATGAAACGGTAAAGACACATATTCTGCCAGCAGTTACAATTATCCTCTCTGAGTGCATGTATGTAGAGCTGTGCATTGATATTTGGTGTGCTATCACATTTGTATTCTTGCTAAGCTTTGGTGATTGTGCGATAGCTCCATATCTGGTGGTCCTTACAAAATAGTATGTCCACTATGGACATGAAGAAGCAATGGGTGTACATTTACCTGAGGTAGATAGTGGTGGTAGTGATGGTGATGGTGATGACAATGGTTGAGGTGGTGTGATGAAGCTGAAGAACACCTTCACACCTCCAACCACAGGACCACCACAGTTAGCAGAGGTAGTGTTGGTAGCTGCTGCCTTGCAGTAGTACATCTGACCACTGGTGAGGCCACCAAGGTACACAGTCACCTCTGTGCCTCTGGTAGAGGAGACATTGTACACACTTGAGTCAGGAGGAACAGAGGGATCAGTACTACAGCACACCACACAGTAGAAGGACTGGTTGAATGAGCAGCCAATGGTTGCATTATTGGTTTGGATGTGTGTACTAGTGATGTACAGGACTTGGTTGGTTATGGCCTCACCTACACAAAGACAGAAGAGGACCATCACAGCACACACATATGAACCACAAACAGTAACTCTTATCACAACATCAAAAGATGGATACTACCTTTGCAGTGGTAGTGGCCATGTATAAAGTTTTAAGATGATGTAATGCTGCAAACTGGTCTGTTTGGTCATCAGATCTAACTCTTACTAACTTCTATATTGTACACCTACATGTACCTTATGTGCCAGTACATGTTGGCGCACGGTACTCCCCATATATGGTAGTATGTGGTACTCACCATACATGGTAGTATGTGGTACTCACCATATATGGTAGTATGTGGTACTCACCATATATGGTAGTATGTGGTACTCACCATATATGGTAGTGCTGTTCTCAGGACCCACAGCTTCATCTCCATTTATGGAAGCCACAAAGATGGTGTACTTGGTACCAAAGACAGAGACTTGTTGGACATATAGACATGGTGATGTGGTACAGGTAGTGGAGCCTTGACCAACAAAGGCACCATCACTAACAACCCTCACTGTGTAAATGGTCACACTACCCCTCTGGTGATGGAGCAATAACATGTAACCATTAATAACCAGCAGTAACTCTTCTTACCACAGGTATCCAGGATATCTCAAGATGGCAGGCAGTGTTGTTGGGGTTAAACACTGACACCACCTGTACACCCATAAGAGGGAGAAGTACCACCATGTGGTGAAAGGGGTGGGGTCATCTCTGGACATAAAGTATGGGGGACCTACCAATGTATGGAGGACCTACCAATGTATGGAGGACCTACCAATGTATGGAGGACCTACCAATGTATGGAGGACCTACCAATGTATGGAGGACCTACCAATGTATGGGGGACCTACCAATGTATGGAGGACCTACCAATTTATGGAGGACCTACCAATGTAAGGAGGACCTACCAATGTATGGAGGACCTACCAATGTATGGAGGACCTACCAATGTACCAATGTATGGAGTACCTACCAATGTACCAATGTATGGAGGACCTACCAATGTATGGAGGACCTACCAATGTATGGAGGACCTACCAATGTATGGAGGACCTACCAATGTATGGAGGACCTACCAATGTACGGAGGACCTACCAATGTATGAAGGACCTACCAATGTATGGAGGACCTACCAATGTATGGAGGACCTACCAATGTATGGAGGACCTACCAATGTATGGCGGACCTACCAATCAGGAACTACGATAGTAGTTCCTATATAGGAATTGACCCGGGTCGTGAAATCATTAAAAAAAACGCGACCCGCGTATAACTCGCGTACCAAGAAACGGATAGTTTAGCTCTTTGTTCCTATCGAACCAGAAGGCAAAGACGTTCATTTTACCAGTCTCCAAACTGTTTCCTTTGCAGGGCCGTAGATAACTTTTATAGTTTGGGGGGGCACAATAGTCTGAATGTCAATGTGGTCTAAATTTTATAGGTATGCCATGTACGTAAAAGCCTACATGTAGGCACAATTCTTCGATCACAATTTGATTTGAACCATATTTTGCATGCATGCGCGCGTTATCATATACACTCATTAAGGAAAAATACCAAACACTTCTTGGCGACTGGAATTGCGGCTTGCAAATTCATTGCCAATGGTTGCAAGGTCAAGCTTGTCTGTTTCATCTTTCAGTTTGTGAACATGCAGTAGCATGCATTGATTGGTGCATTGCTATCTGAAGTCATATCAGCATCATAATGCGCTCTACGTAAAGCCAAACCTTGCCGTGCTAAGAAGCGAATGTTTGACATAATTGCAAAAAGACATTTTCTGTTGAAAGCTTTATGTTCAGTATATTCAGCACTTAGTTGTGTACCCACATTCATTGTCTCTGTCGAAGCTGCTGCAACCATGCTATGAGCATCGCAATGGCATGCTGATTGATCGTGCTTGCTGAAGGTGATAGGGTACCCTCCTAGCTGGAATTTGAAAAAAAATCATACTAGCTTGTAGCCTGAGAGCATCTTAGAGGACCGTATCATTTTGACAGTTACTAGATGAGCAGTAAAAATGGTACAAATATTCTAAGAACAAAACTTTATAATTGGTTTGTTGAAAACTGTAGTGCTTAAAAATCACCAAATTTGGAGGATAAATATGAAATAATATCTTCTTTCGTTTGGTGCATTCGTTTCGAAACGGAGCAGTAGGTTTGTGCCAAAGCTTATACTAACCATCGTTTCAGGGTAAACTAATTAGGCTACTCATGGATTACTCATGCTGGGCATTCCAGAACAGCTACTTTATCGTGATTACACGTTCTTCATTACTTAATTGTCCTTTTGGTGCATCGATAACGTTACTACCCTTTTCCACAAATCTACAGCAATTTTTTACAAAGTTACGCATCCCTGGACGCCATATTTGTACCTTGAAATTGAAATGTTATTAATAGTAGATTTTCGGTTTTCGGCTATTTAGAAAAAAGTAACTTATTTTGAAAACAAGGACAAGATATTTTCCTACACGTACGCTCTTCTTGGTGCTTAACTCCTATCGTAATAATATGCTCAGCACTTTATCATAAGGTCTGTTGTCCTGAATGTGCAGGAAAAAGAGTTTTTACCGTTCGCATTTCAAGGTGCTCGTAAAACAAGCGGTGCTAGTGTTTCTGCGCGTTATTGAAATGCTATCAAGGTGGCATATCTTTTAAAAACAATAAGGTGGATTCTCTCCGAATTATATACGGTACTTGAACAGAACTACCAATTATTGATGACGTATTTTAATAATTCAGACCCCAAAATACATGGCGGACTCAAACTGCGCATGCGTGCGCGAATTACAAGATGGCGGATGCCAAAGTTTAAGGCATTGCGCTCGGTTAAATACGTTACTTATCCAAATGATATCAAGGTGGCATATCTTAAACAATAAGGTGGATCTTACCAACTTTTTTTCCAAAAAAACCACGTTATGGGTACTACTACCTGAATTTATCTAATGCTTTTTTCCAGTTAAAGAATCCAGAAGTACTAAATACTGTATCCATGTATCCTCTCATTGGCATCTTTAACTGGACTGCAGTAGCGCAATAGAAGCATAAGACGGCATCTTCTTCTTCAATGTAATGCAACCAGCGGTACTTTTCATACCACGAGTAACAAAAGCTACGACGCTTACTACCAAACTGCCTCATAGGAAACTTCAGCCTGGGCTGATTGCATGGGCTTTAATGGGAGAATTCTGGTACAGGTCACAGGACTGGTAGTGGGGGATGGTGAATCAGGTGCATTTGCTTCATCATGACCGCATTCTTCCAATAGGCCTACGACTTCATTACTCCCGCTTATAGGCTCGCTACTAGATTCACTTGAGTGAAGTATTACCTGAGCTGAGCCTGTATTACCCGAAGTTTGTCGGACATCAGAATCCTCCTTTGATGATACTGCAAACCGTTTCGGCACAATATACTTCAATATTGACTTTGCGATGCCACGAACGTGATTGCACTGTAATAATTTTAAAATGTCACAGAAATTTTGGGGGGGCACGTGCCCCCCCAAGCTCCCCCTTATCTACGGCCTTGCTTTGAGAGAACAAAAAAGTTTTACCTCGTCCCCAGGCCAAATCTTCTCCGTCGTCGTCGTCGTCGTCGTCGTCTTCTAATGAGTAGAACTCGGGATAGAAATGGTTTTAAAGAGCGCCAATTATACCAATCGCTTTAGAATCTCCTGGAAGGCCATCTTCAAGTATCAGATGTATGAATAAAGCATAAAACTGACATACGTAATCATTACGTAATGCGTAGTGTTAAATAGAAGCGTTCCCATGGCGCCATTTACGTATATTTAGAATTGTGCAAACAAAAGAGGAGAACAGACGACGTGTTTGAATTCTCCCGCGTTCCTTACAGTGATCCCAAACAAAAGCGGGCGTCTGCTCGTGACGGTAATTGAAGCGGAGGGGGGGCACTTGCCAGTATAAAAAATGATAATAAAAAAATAGAGGAAACAAGTAAAGAAAAACATTCTCTAACGAGAAAGTTGGTGGGATATAGGAATTGGAGGCAAAGGTGGTGTAAAAAGGAGGAGAACAAGGTTTTGAGAAAAGGGTAAATGAGACAAAAATCCTATATTTAGCACGTGTAAATGTAACAGAACCAAAAGAAGTGCTAAATATTGGATTTTTGTCTTTTCTCAAAACCTTGTTCCCTTCCTTTTTACACCACCTTTGCCTCCAATTCCTATATCCCACCAACTTTCTCGTTAGAGAATGTTTTTCTTTACTCGTATCTATACACTTACATGTTCTTCCAGAGGCTGACATCACACTGCTGGTCCCAGCACAGTTGATGGCCACCACTGAGACAGTGTAGAGTGTGTCACTGATCAGTCCAGTGAAGGTGTTCTGTAGTGCTCCATTGGCAGGGATGGGGACCCGAGTGTTAGAACTGTCATTGATACTGACATTGTAGTTGGTAGGAACACCACCAGTGGTGGGAGGGGTCCAGGTCACTGTTAGCTGGTCCACAGAGGTACTGCTTAGTGTCAGGCCAACGGCAGGACCAGGGGAGGCTGGGGAGGAGGGAGGGACAAAAAAGATTCACTAAAAGATGCAACTGTCAGATTACAAAATTTGTTAGGATTTTTTTTTATTAGAGGGGTGTGGTCATCTCCAGACATATTGAGGACCTACCAATGTATGGGGGACCTACCAATGTATGGAGGACCTACCAATGTATGGAGGACCTACCAATGTATGGAGGACCTACCAATGTATGGGGGCCTACCAATGTATGGAGGACCTACCAATGTACGGGGGCCTACCAATGTATGGAGGACCTACCAATGTATGGGGGCCTACCAATGTATGGAGGACCTACCAATGTATGGAGGACCTACCAATGTATGGAGGACCTACCAATGTATGGAGGACCTACCAATGTATGCGGGACCTACCAATGTATGGAGTACCTACCAATGTATGGAGGACCTGCCAATGTATGGAGGACCTACCAATGTATGGAGGACCTACCAATGTATGGAGGACCTACCAATGTATGGAGGACCTACCAATGTATAGAGGACCTACCAATGTATGGAGGACCTACCAATGTATGGACCTACCAATATATGGAGGACCTACCAATGTATGGAGGACCTACCAATGTATGGAGGACCTACCAATGTATGGAGGACCTACCAATGTATGGAGGACCTACCAATGTATGGAGGACCTACCAATGTATGGACCTACCAATATATGGAGGACCTACCAATGTATGGAGGACCTACCAATGTATGGAGGACCTACCAATGTATGGACCTACCAATATATGGAGGACCTACCAATGTATGGAGGACCTACCAATGTATGGAGGACCTACCAATGTATGGAGGACCTACCAATGTATGGAGGACCTACCAATGTATGGGGGACACTTACATGTTCTTCCAGAGGCTGATGTCACACTGCTGGTCCCAGCACAGTTGATGGCCACCACTGAGACAGTGTAGAGTGTGTCACTGATCAGTCCAGTAAGGTGTTCTGTAGTGCTCCATTGGCAGGGATGGGGACCAGAGTATTAGAACTGTCATTGATACTGACATTGTAGCTGGTAGGAACACCACCAGTGGTGGGAGGGGTCCAAGTCACTGTTAGCTGGTCCACAGAAGTACTGCTTACTGTCAGGACCAGGGGAGGCTGGGGAGGAGGGGGAAGAGGGCTAGAAACGTTACAAATCTTGGTACCATTATAAACATCAAGTGAAAAGCATGAAGATAGGTAGATCAGGTTTATTAATAGCCTGGAACAAGTAACTTATTACTTTTATTTTCTTCTACTTGGAAGTATAATCCAAAGCTTTTATGCTGTATCATGCCATACACAAAGCAGAACAACATAGGCTTTCATTATATTAGTTTAAAGTGAAGTAAAAATTTTAAAAATTTCTTGTAATTTGTGGAAGGCTTAAAGCTTATGAAGGCACTACTATATTAATGTGTACACAAGTACTCACTTATTATCTTCACAGTATCACTTCCCACAACTGTAGAAGAAATACTTTCCATGCACATAACAGTGGTTCCATTCAGAGCCTGAACAGCAGGAATGGTGAGGACAGATGTGTAGCATGAAGAGGTAACATCTGTTGTCATAGCAGAGAGACTGCCACATGATATTGGGATGAATGGTACAAGTGTTCCACCTGCTCTCTGGACCAGTACTATCTGGTTAATACCAGGGGTACTACATTGAAATGCTGATCCACTCCATAATGTGATCACATTATTAGAGCTTGAGTTAACAACACATGTGTAGGTGATGATGCTTCCAGGACATGAGAAGGTATCCACAGGGGTGAACTGTGGACATGTACCTGAGGGGAATAGCACACATATGTACACTGTAGTACATGTGGATTATAATTGCCATGCAGGGTGCTGTCCACGAGCTATTCTCCTCGATTCTCGAGGAAACTGAAAAAAGATGGTACTCTGCCTATAGACACGCCCATTTATTTGCCCGCCGTGGGAGGACTACAATCTTTTTATAGCGGCCGGCCTACCCCGCATATTTACCACGTCACGTGAATTACATGAATAGCAACTTAACACACATATACAACATGCTCATGAAGCCGAGGCCAAAGGCTCACGACTATTTCAGGACACGCAAAAGAAAAGAAGGGCACCGCTAAGCACCGCTGGTGCTATAAACGTTGAAACATGGAACATCTGGTGATAATCGTGCCTCAATGCGTATACGAGAATCCTCAACGTTTGATTCCCTTCTTTGACCATTGTATTTGCATATAAACTAGAGTGTCTACCTACCAACATGTGCCTTCGGTGCATATTAGAGCGTTTGGCTGCTTACGGAGTTGATATCTTCAGTGCAAGTCGCCGGTGCAGTATATTAATTAAAATACTGGCTTACTTACCATCGTTCGCTTGGCAAAGGTAAAGCAATACAATGTAGAATAAATAATAGTACATATTTATAATTGTGCTTGCCTGGCACCATAGATTATAGAATGTATCTAATATGGATTGGTGGCACCGAAACGATGTGCAAGTTTGGATCCAGTACCGGCCCGCTGATCTGGGGGTGGCGAAAGTGCTTGTCTTGTTAGCTCTTATATTTTCATTTTTATATGACGGGACAACAGCAGGTACGTGTACTTTGATATTATGTGTTATCGGGAAATCAAATTTGAAAGCCTATGAATTTATATCTACCTTTCACGTCAAACTCCAAACTATTGTACCGTAGGTATGTGTTGTAGGAGTAAATGGCTCGCAAGTTCGTTTGGGTCGAAGCTCAGAAGCCTCAGGTATATCCGGGAATTGCTCCAAAAATGCCTCTTCTTATTGTTAAACGTATTTTTACCTTTGGGATAGCCGGATCGGGCACAAGTCAAATGTATCACAAAAGTGCCCTGGCCAGAGTACATAATTTACGGAATCGTGAAATGTGGATGAATCCCGTAATCTCTACCGTTTCCAATCCCTGTATCCGGGTGTCGTTCCATTAATTAACACGTTTGGGGTGTCCCAGGATTCCATTTAAGCTCCAGAGATATTTTCCATATGCATATAGTTGCGGCAGGTTTATTATTACGGTTATAGGGGTGTCAGTGGCAACTGGAGTTTGTAGTACACGTGACCTCGGCAACAACTGTAACGGCATATTCAAAGTGATTCATAAAGCCGGAATTGGTTGGTATAACTCCAGAACTGAACAATGAAAAAAAACAGAGCAATAACTACTAATTGTTAAATAATTAGCATGCTTTTGGTTTTAATTTCTCAATGTTCAGTTCTGGTGTCACCAATTCAAAGATTTTGCGCGTCTTTTGGATCACCCTGTATATGAAACACAAAACAAACTTCGTGCATACAGTGCTGCCGCGTTATGGTCTTCTACATCGCGATATATATATAATTTTCATCGAGCACTTTATTTGTTAATAATCACACAATTCTCATAGTTGCATGAGGCTGCGTTGTTGTTGTGGGAACCAACACATAAACCATCCTATCATGTCGTAGGGCGGGGGGGGGGGGGGGGGGGGGGGGGATATCGTATTGAGTGGTGAATTCCGGCTATTGATCTTCCTTTTGTTGCCATCACTCGACTGCTCCTTCAGAAGGGTTTACCATGGCATGCATGAGTTATATAAACCAGATAAGAAAGATGGAGCCACAGGCTGTTCAAGTTCTTTATGAATACAATTATAAATATTTGTGTGACTGGAATACAACTAAAAAAAACTTTCTCTAATGAGAAAGTTGGTGGGATATAGGAATTAGAGGCAAGGATCAAGCTTTTTGGGAAAGGAAAATAAGTTTTTGTGGCAATAACTTATAACTGATTGTTTTAGAAATACATACATGTAAAATTGATTTCAAACTCATATCCATAATTTACACCTTTACATAACATTACAAGCAAGAACATAATATGAAATCATAAATGCTGATGAGTGATGCCTTGCTGTAGTGAACAGGGGCGGGATGCTCTTAGAAATAGGCTCATGGAAGGTTGCAAACAATAGTCAAAGTCATAATTATGAATTCAAGGCACGCATTGCTTGATAAAATGACGTGCTTTAGCTCGGCTGTGTATAGACCATCCCTAAGCATCTCCAACAATCCTGGGTCCGCTCCTGCCCTCAGCAATATTTGCAAGCAGAATTGTACCCCCCCCCCCCCCCCCCCCCCCCCATCCATCCATTAGCTTTTTTTTAAATTGTAGACACTCCCGTACACACACATACACACACACACACACACACACACACACACACACACACACACACACACACACACACACACACACACACACACATCCCCGGACACGACCAGATAGCAAGCTGCATCCCTTGGACATGATGACATAGAGAGTCACTTGGCAAGCCAACTATTGGTTGAACTTTAGTTTACTGTTGGTCAGTACTATATATGGACAAGAAAAGAGGGCATCATTTACGTACGTAAGTATATTACAATATTCGCATAACTGTTACATGCATGATGCCATGCAGCTGTATGCAATATACAGAGAATATATAGGCATTAGGACCTGCTCTCTTCTGGGAGGAGGATGTTGTAATGTTTTATGTGTACAATATCAGCTGATCCTTATTGCCTAGTATTGTAGCTCAATACAAAGCAATCTGCCAGTAAAATGCTGTAATTAAATTGTATTGCATGAAATTACAAGGCAGCATCACTACCCAGGCTATCATTTGGTGCTGAGTAGTGTGTAGCGCTGTTCACATACTCTGTCTCAACTCTAACTGTATGGTCACAGGAACAGTAACTCTTTGTAGTATTCCTGTAATCTGCCGTATACTGCTTCTTACTACCGCTGCATATGCGAGCCACAGAAACATGTACTATCAGGGACACACCTGAGGTCATACTCCAGAGGGAGATGAACACTGAAGTAGCAATTATTAAGGCTTTGTTGGGAGACACATCAGTGAATAAGTAGATGCCATAAATAAGAGATGGTATTGAGAATATAAAGAACAATATTGGAAAAGTTGTCAATGGAAGTAGTTGTTTTAGAGCCTTCACAAACTGGTCACTTTCTGTATTCAAGTGAAACTTCTGTCGCAGATACACCGTGTGCGCCAATTTTATTACCATGACAACCATGGTCACCGAAACCCCTGACAGGATAACCAGTGCGGGTACGCTCGCGAGGGTAAGCCTCTCGATGGCAGCAATGTGGTAGGAGTCATTATCGGAATAAATGTAGCATGACAGTGGACTGTTTCCATAAGAGTGAGTTACCAGTGGCACAGAGGCTACCATCGATGGTACGAGCAGCGAGGTTACCACGTAAAGGACTTCAAGATTCTTCAGGTTCTTGTGGAGAACCCCGAAGCAGAAAAGGTGAACCGTTAACCAGACCGTGAAGACTAGCTTCACCCATTGTGTGTACACGACTAACCACCCGATAGCAGTACATAGCTTACCATACAGCTGGGGCGATTCGGCATAATTGATGAATGCTATTTGAAGAGTTTCCACCGTTGCAAAGGCCAGTCCAGCCAACACTTGGTACAGGGCCAACCGATAGACGAGCTTTTTGTGCAGCCTGAGGCAAAACACCACAATGACTGCCACTAGGCACACTAGTACAGATGCGGCGTTGAGTACGGCGAAGGTAATTGCTTCGGCATTATCGCTGGACGTTTCTACGGAGTCATTCATCCGTATAACGTCGATATCCCGGTCAATAGCAAATTTATTTCTACAAAATAGCGCCCGGGCGTGCCTGTTTACAAGCACTTCTATGGTTTTTGGTCAGTGATCACAGCGGGCCGGCCCGCATCAGCACGTAATTTCAACCGCATCCAATTAGATGCAATGACAGGTATTCCCACGCTGATCCCGAACATGCACAGGCTGTCAGTCTGCACACACAGGGTTGCCGTTTGGAGCAGTAAGTAGTATGTCAGTATACTATCGCTCCGTACCGTGTACCGTATCGCTCGCATACGCTTGCGTACTCGCTTTACAGTTTCAATGAATATACCAAGAATGAATTAGATATGACATGTGTATCAGTAAAAGCATACATTCTAATAGATTCTATTCTAGCCTCTGCGAAGTGTCATAAATCCTGACCACGCATACCCTGTTGCAATAAACAGTATTCAATAACATACACAAGCACTTGCTGGGTGTGATCTCTCAAACTTGGTTTCTTGCTTCTGAGACTAGCTATATAACGAGTCCCCGTGGATCGGCAGGTATGGCTGAAATATAATCATACACGTGCTCCATCCGGCGGCGCCGATGTACATAATAATGTGCACGCGTCGTGCAAGGAGATTAATATATCGAATATGCACTGCACTTGGTGTCGTTCCATTAATGAATTAACGGGCTTGTGGTCCCGGGGTCCAGCCGGCTCCAAAATAAATCCATCTATCTTTCCGTTAAGACTTCCGTATATCCCATGCATGTTTGTATTGCGAATGACCATGCAAAAGATCCATCGCATATCGCGATACATGTATACACATGTACATGCATGCATGGGACAGTTTCCAGCCGCAAAATCACCCTTGTGATACTTTTTCAAAATTTCCAGAACAAGCAAACTTGAAGAAAAATAACGCTCACATTGAAATGTATGGCTAATTATAAATTCAGTGCCTAATAACGTTATGATGGATAGTCCAATTTACGATGCGTAGACGGACCATTTGATAGAAGTTCTTGGAGTTCACGGAAATTTTTAAAAACTACCCAGAAGGGTGATTTTGCTAGACACTGCATGTCCCATTAAGGAACGTGGGTGGGAGTGCATTCCCCTGGTTGTAGAGACATATGGTTGGGGAGGCCCAGGAAACCGCGCACCTGCAGCCGGGAGGTTAACAGTGTAGTCTCAGCCTCCAGTATAAAGCCGGAGTGAAGCAGGACATGAATAGCAGACAATACGCCTAGGGAGAATGCTCAGGCATCCTTAACTTCCAAGATCCGGCTGGCCAGCTAGCTGAACTATATAGTACTGTCATGTATCCGTTATACGTTGACCTCACTCGTGTATAACGTGCAAGAATATTGGTTACGCAACGGCCGATTACGTATAAACCTAACGCACTGGTGATCGACCGGTTACGTAACCGGCTGGCATTACCCCCATTTTTTAAAAATAAAATCATGAACAAACACCAATGTGAATAAAAATGGTACAAAGTAAGATGTGTGGATGTGCACACAAAGGAAGCAGTTAATGTGTTAATTAAACAGATGCTGAGGGAACCTTGGCTTCTGCAACAGCCAGATCAATCACGCTGGATCTGAATGCTCTCCCCTGTGATGATCTAGCACCTCTTAGGCACATGATGGAAGAGCGCAGGAGAGGGCAGCATCTTACCCAAGCAATAGTTGCGCCATAGCTTTGCTCTTGCTTGGTTGATAGAAGTGAGGCAAGTCTCCTGTATATGTTACGAAAGCACACTTCCCCATTCCTCCTGATGCGGGGTGATCGTCATCAACGGGCATTTTTTGATGTACATGTTTTCCACCCAAATGCTCCCTCTTATCGAAACATGCATCTGTATATGATCTCTGTTATGACCAACGTGTACAGGAGGAAAAACATCGCTCTTTCACTCCACTAGTATTTACCGCAAAAAACCTTGTGTGCTGACATCATTACACACTGTCGGGCCGACCAGTTACGTAACGGGTGGTCCGTTATGTAGCCGGCCAAGTTACGCATCGGTGCGGAACATATAGGCAAAGTGAGTGCACGGTTTCCCGCTCGATTCGTGCCGATTTTAATGGTTTGGCACCCACTGAATGGGACGCAGTATGCCCAGCTAAAAACCCCTATCGCAAATCGAGCTCGTAGGGTCTGGCCGTCTGGGTCGAGACTACAAAACTAGTCATGACTATTAAGTTAACGAAGAGGCAGAAAAGCCATATTCAAGGACCTGGACAGGCACTGAAGGAAACCATGCACCCACTACTCTCTCCTCAGAGCCCCTCTTGGTGCTCTCCTTGTGTTCATACTGGTGAGCCAAAAACAATCTGATAGTATACGCGGCATATTGTTACATATTGTGTGTAACTTGCTCACATTACAAAAGCAACTACAAAAATAAGGCCTATTGGCTGACATGAGTGGTCTATTGGCTATCATGTAAGGTCTATTGGCTATCATGTAAGGTCTATTGGCTATCATGTAAGGTCTATTGGCTATCATGTCAGTAAGCTATCTATTGGCTATCATGAGTGACTGACACACAATTACAGGTGATTGTATTAATATTTGTATACTGAACTGCAGTGACATCAGGCCTGCTTGTTCTCCTCCTCCATCAGATGAGGAAACATTCTAATCCTGTTGGAGAGATACCAAGCACTTACAGCCACACCCACAACATAGAAACACTGTAAATAGACATACGTAGAATGGTTCTCAGACCCATAGCCATCCATAGGTATCTTTATAGGAGAAGGCTGGTTCTCAAGCTCCTCCATGGCAACCTGCCATTATTATTACAGTTTTATTTTGAACAGCTATGTAAATTTTCCTTACTGTTATATGGTCCACTGCACTACCAAAAACATTTCTGCTGGCATCTCTACCCCTCTGATACCTTTCAACAAGAGGTGAGCTGGTCCTGAATGAGGTGAGGTGAGGTGCAGTGATGATGGGGACACACTGTGTACGGAAATAACTTACAGCACGATAGTATCGTTCACAGTAGTAGTGGTAGTGCACTAATTAGAGATAGTTGGGATCATGTATCATGTACCCTTAACTAGACCTCACCGATGAGACGGTACTGGTGCCAAGTTGACCCTCAGTGGTGCCAAGTGGAGCCCCAGTGGTGCCAGGTGGACCCCCAGTGGTGTTGAGTGAACCCACAGTGGTGCCAAGTGGACTATTAGTGGTGTTAAGTGGACTCGTAGAGGTGTTAGTGGTAAGGTTCCTACTTCGTCCCTTAAGCCTCCGGTAGGCACAGATGCATCCAACAACGATGAATACGATTATCGCTGTAACCACCACAGTCACCACACACCCTATGATGTAATCATTAGTATAGCTCTCTGAAGTAGAGTTTAGTGATGCAGTTGCAGAAAGTGAGGAAGGAAAGGGGAGGAGGAAAGCAAAGGGGAGGAGGAAAGGAAAGGGGAGGAGGGAAGGGAAAGGGGAGGAGGGAAGGGAAAGGGGAGGAGGGAAGGGAAAGGGGAGGAGGGAAGGGAAAGGGGAGGAGGGAAGGGAAAGGGGAGGAGTGAAGGAAAGGGGAGGAGGGAAAGGAAAGGGGAGGAAGAAATGAGTCAATACATCTTAATTACTCTGATACAACGTACTTGTACTGACAGGGGAGGAGGCACTGCTGACTGGGGAAGAAGTGGAGCTGACTGGGGAGGAGGCAGAGCTGGTAGGACAACTAATGCCACCTAACAGAGTACTCCCTAGGCACAATGCTGTACCATCTGATAGGCAGGTAATGTTCACCCCTTTCAGCCCAGACCATCCACTGCCACATTTCATGGCCACCTGGATGCTTCTGGTATGGTTACTTGCCCATATCACTTTAAGAGAGCAAGCCAAAGAATCTGTTAACAGAATGGATGTATTAAACCCCTCAGTAGCAACCACTAGAAAAGTCTTCGTATCCAGGTCAGTTTTCCATATAAGGACTGTAGTCCCATTTATGGTACACACCATCTCCATGAAGGAGGGATCTGTACAGACATCAGACATGGTGAGGGCGACCGTAGTGGATTGATCTGAAGGGTAAAGGGGAGAGAGTGGGGGCATGGTGAAGGGGAGAGTGGGGGCATGGTGAAGGGGAGTGGGGGCATGGTGAAGGGGAGAGAGTGGGGGCATGGTGAAAGGGAGAGTGGGGGCATGGTGAAGGGGAGAGAGTGGGGGCATGGTGAAGGGGAGAGTGGGGGCATGGTAAAGGGGAGAGTGGGGGCATGGTGAAAGGGAGAGAGTGGGGGCATGGTGAAGGGGAGTGGGGGCATGGTGAAGGGGAGAGTGGGGGTATGGTGAAGGGGAGTGGGGGCATGGTAAAGGGGAGAGAGTGGGGGCATGGTGAAGGGGAGAGTGGGGGCATGGTGAAGGGGAGAGTGTGGGGGCATGGTGAAGGGGAGTGGGGGCATGGTGAAGGGGAGAGTGAGGGCATGGTGAAGGGGAGAGAGTGGGGGCATGGTGAAGGGGAGAGAGTGGGGGCATGGTAAAGGGGAGAGAGTGGGGGCATGGTGAAGGGGAGAGTGGGGGCATGGTGAAAGGGAGAGTGGGGGCATGGTGAAGGGGAGAGAGTGGGGGCATGGTGAAGGGGAGAGAGTGGGGGCATGGTGAAGGGGAGAGTGGGGGCATGGTGAAGGGGAGTGGGGGCATGGTAAAGGGGAGAGAGTGGGGGCATGGTGAAGGGGAGAGTGGGGGCATGGTGAAGGGGAGAGTGGGGGCATGGTGAAAGGGAGAGTGGGGGCATGGTAAAGGGGAGAGAGTGGGGGCATGGTGAAGGGGAGAGTGGGGGCATGGTGAAGGGGAGAGTGTGGGCATGGTGAAGGGGAGAGTGGGGGGGCATGGTGAAGGGGAGAGAGTGGGGGCATGGTGAAGGGGAGAGTGGGGGCATGGTGAAGGGGAGAGTGGGGGCATGGTAAAGGGGAGAGTGGGGGCATGGTGAAGGGGAGAGAGTGGGGGCATGGTGAAGGGGAGTGGGGGCATGGTGAAGGGGGAGAGTGGGGGCATGGTGAAGGGGAGAGTGGGGGCATGGTAAAGGGGAGTGGGGGCATGGTGAAGGGGAGTGGGGGCATGGTGAAGGGGGAGAGTGGGGGCATGGTGAAGGGGAGAGTGGGGGCATGGTGAAGGGGAGAGTGTGGGGGCATGGTGAAGGGGAGAGTGGGGGCATGGTGAAGGAGAGAGTGGGGGCATGGTAAAGGGGAGAGAGTGGGGGCATGGTGAAGGGGAGAGAGTGGGGGCATGGTGAAGGGGAGAGTGGGGGCATGGTGAAGGGGAGAGTGTGGGGGCATGGTGAAGGGGAGAGTGGGGGCATGGTGAAGGAGAGAGTGGGGGCATGGTGAAGGGGAGAGTGTGGGGGCATGGTGAAGGGGAGAGAGTGGGGGCATGGTGAAGGGGAGAGTGTGGGGGCATGGTGAAGGAGAGAGTGGGGGCATGGTAAAGGGGAGAGAGTGGGGGCATGGTAAAGGGGAGAGAGTGGGGGCATGGTGAAGGGGAGAGAGTGGGGGCATGGTGAAGGGGAGAGAGTGGGGGCATGGTAAAGGGGGGAGTGTGGGCATGGTGAAGGGGAGAGTGGGGGCATGGTGAAGGGGAGAGTGGGGGCATGGTGAAGGGGAGAGTGGGGGCATGGTGAAGGGGAGAGAGTGGGGGCATGGTGAAGGGGAGTGGGGGCATGGTGAAGGGGAGTGGGGGCATGGTGAAGGGGAGAGTGGGGGCATGGTGAAGGGGAGTGGGGGCATGGTAAAGGGGAGAGAGTGGGGGCATGGTGAAGGGGAGAGAGTGGGGGCATGGTAAAGGGGAGAGAGTGGGGGCATGGTGAAGGGGAGAGTGGGGGCATGGTGAAGGGGAGAGTGGGGCATGGTGAAGGAGAGAGTGGGGGCATGGTGAAGGGGAGTGAGTGGGGGCATGGTGAAGGGGAGAGTGGGGGCATGGTGAAGGGGAGAGAGTGGGGGCATGGTGAAGGGGAGAGAGTGGGGGCATGGTGAAGGGGAGAGTGGGGGGGCATGGTGAAGGGGAGTGGGGGCATGGTGAAGGAGAGAGTGGGGGCATGGTGAAGGGGAGAGAGTGGGGGCATGGTGAAGGGGAGAGTGGGGCATGGTGAAGGGGAGAGTGGGGGCATGGTGAAGGGGAGAGTGGGGGCATGGTGAAGGGGAGAGTGGGGGTATGGTGAAGGGGAGAGAGTGGGGGCATGGTGAAGGGGAGAGTGGGGGTATGGTGAAGGGGAGTGAGTGGGGGCATGGTGAAGGGGAGAGAGTGGGAGCATGGTGAAGGGGAGAGTGGGGGTATGGTGAAGGGGAGAGAGTGGGGGCATGGTGAAGGGGAGAGTGGGGGTATGGTGAAGGGGAGAGAGTGGGGGCATGGTGAAGGGGAGAGAGTGGGGGCATGGTGAAGGGGAGAGTGGGGGCATGGTGAAGGGGAGAGTGGGGGCATGGTGAAGGGGAGAGTGGGGGCATGGTGAAGGGGAGAGTGGGGGCATGGTGAAGGGGAGAGAGTGAGGGCATGGTGAAGGGGAGAGTGGGGGTATGGTGAAGGGGAGAGTGGGGGCATGGTGAAGGGGAGAGTGGGGGCATGGTGAAGGGGAGAGAGTGAGGGCATGGTGAAGGGGAGAGTGGGGGTATGGTGAAGGGGAGAGAGTGGGAGCATGGTGAAGGGGAGAGTGGGGGTATGGTGAAGGGGAGTGAGTGGGGGCATGGTGAAGGTGAGAGAGTGGGAGCATGGTGAAGGAGAGAGTGGGGGTATGGTGAAGGGGAGTGAGTGGGGGCATGGTGAAGGGGAGAGTGGGGGGGCATGGTGAAGGGGAGTGGGGGCATGGTGAAGGGGAGAGTGGGGGCATGGTGAAGGGGAGAGTGGGGGTATGGTGAAGGGGAGAGAGTGGGGGCATGGTGAAGGGGAGAGTGGGGTATGGTGAAGGGGAGAGAGTGGGGGCATGGTGAAGGGGAGAGAGTGGGGGCATGGTGAAGGGGAGAGTGGGGCATGGTGAAGGGGAGAGTGGGGGCATGGTGAAGGGGAGAGAGTGGGGGCATGGTGATACAGTGGGATCAGGATAAAAGGGCATGAGGGGGTAGTAAATGCATAATGAAAACAGGCACTGCCCCTGGGGGGTGGTGCACCCAGCGAGGGACTATGGGGGAGTACTGCAAGCGCTCTACCATTGGAGTCTGGAGATGCCTTACATAGATGAAGCTTTTAAAACCAAAACGGCAGAGATTAGAGAAAAGGAGATTGGCAACCCCCCAACCCCCCAACCCCCCCCCCCCCTCCCCAATAGGATCCGCCAGTGGGATAAGTGGTGGGGCAAATAAGAACTATCCGTCATGCTGCACACAGTACACACAACATTAAACAATACATACCAACATAGCTACAATATGTGCCATTTGTGGCTGGTATCATCAAAGCTGCAACTGTCAGAAGCATGAAACAACATGTAGAAAATCTGTAGAAAGGAAAGGGTGATCAGGACTGTCCCCACCACTGCCCCCCCCACCACTGTCCCCCCACCACTGTTCCCCCACCACTGTCCCCCACCCCTGCCCCCCACCACTGTCCCCCCCACCATTGTCCCCCCACCACTGTCCCCCACCACTGCCCCCCACCACTGTCCCCCCACCACTGCCCCCCCACCATTGTCCCCCCACCACTGCCCCCCCACCATTGTCCCCCCACCACTGCCCCCCCCACCACTGCCCCCCCACCATTGTCCCCCCACCACTGCCCCCCCACCACTGTCTCCCCACCACTGTCCCCCACCATTGTCCCCCACCACTGTCCCCCACCACTGCCCCCCACCACTGCCCCCCACCACTGCCCCCCCACCACTGTCCCCCCACCACTGCCCCCACCACTGTCCCCCACCACTGTCCCCCACCCCTGCCCCCCACCACTGTCCCCCACCACTGTCCCCCACCACTGTCCCCCCACCACTGCCCCCCACCACTGCCCCCCCACCACTGCCCCCCACCACTGTCCCCCCCCCCACCACTGCCCCCACCACTGTCCCCCACCACTGCCCCCCCACTGTCCCCCACCACTGTCCCCCATCACTGTCCCCCATAAGCACTTTTAATCCCAGTCATAATTGAATAGTAAAAGTATGAACTATCCTGTATAGGGCCAGACATTCTTGCTTTGGGAGGCTTTCAATATCACGTGGAGGTACAACACCACTGTACAGGACATGGCATATTCCCTTTATGAGGTGTCAATGATGCAATTCTTATATGTGTGCATACCATTCAAACCACACGCTTTCCTTTGAATAAAACCACTACTTAATTATGCCATGTATATAGTCTCTATACCACCATCACCCTCTCCAACATGTGACTCTGTCATGTGGTATGCCCCAACCATGAATTACATGTCTGGTGTATAGAACATCAAGTGGGTACTACACCTAGGTAGATAGGTGGTGAAGTGGGTACTACACCTAGGTAGATAGGTGGTGAAGTGGGTACTACACCTAGGTAGATAGGTGGTGAAGTGGGTACTACACCTAGGTAGATAGGTGGTGAAGTGGGTACTACACCTAGGTAGATAGGTGGTGAAGTGGGTACTACAGCTAGGTAGATAGGTGGTGAAGATAGTGCACACATATATACATGGAAATATGTCATATCCTGGGGCGGGGGAGTTGGGGGGGGGGGGGGGGGGGTGTGGGAAACGGGGGAGGGAAGGATAAAATCGTTTTGGCTGTCCTGGGTGTGTATAAGGATGTTGCCTTGAGGGATGTGAGGTGATATATAATGGCTGTCCGACAGTCCCGACGAGGTTGAGGAATATATATCTCTTGGGAGTAATTAGTATCCATGTCCAAGAACCAAGAGTATTAATTACGTGGCTTATCTGGAATAGCCCCCGATCCAATCGCGCGCAGGCAATATAGACTCTCGCCTTACTAGTACAGACTACTGGCATAGGTCTACGCGCCTCGCGATCCCGTGCCCCGGCCCTGGTATTTGTACCACCTATCGTCTCCGACTCCGCCCACACGCTTTTTACCAAGGCCTACCTCATCTTGAAACATAGTATCAGAAAATATTTGTATGCCCAAAGCAAGAAGCAGCCTTTATCACCCACCGACGTAGAATGAGCTATTACTGTTTACGACGTCACGCGTGAGGTATTTTATTTAATGTCAATCACGTGAAGTTGTTATATGCCTCACATTAATTGTATTCATTGTGACCTCTGACCCACCCATGCATGTGGATGTACACATCACTGCCATGGATGTACTCCATGTTATCTCTGGCCTACCTCCATAATAACTGCTGTTGTAAGATATAATCTAACAATTAACCCACCCAGTATGTCTAACCCACTCCTTAAGTCAACAAACCACTCCTTTTGTCAATTAACCCACTCCTTATGTCAATTAACCCACTCCTTATGTCAATTAACCCACTCCTTATGTCAATTAACCCACTCCTTATGTCAATTAACCCACTCCTTATGTCAATTAACCCACTCCTTATGTCAATTAACCCCTCCTTAAGTCAACTTACCCACATAACCTTATGCATATTAACCCCATAACTCCTTATGTATATTAATTGAGGTACTTTGTACATTTTGTTGTCACTAATCAAATTTCCATCTCATAGAAAATCAACAGTATATGTCCACTACACACACCACCAGTACACACTTTCTGGATCAGTACACTGCTTAGCACGTGGTTGAGTTGAAACAATGAGTGAATCTTTTCCAGTTCCCTGATATACCACCACAACTTCAGCTCCTCCTTCTCCTCCTCCTCCTCCTCCTCCTCCTCCTCCTCCTCCACTCTGAAGTGGCACGACAGCTGGAGGAAACACACAAGTCCTGCAAAGGAGATACCATGAGCCACATAGCCACACATTCACAAACTACATAGCGTGACATACTGAGTATGATCTCTAGATCCTTCTTCAGCAGCGTTACTACGAGGAGGGTTCCCAGACCCATAGTCTCCCGTAGGATCGAGGGGTGTCTGGGTCCCATGCTGTGGATCTTTGCCAGGCCCACAAGGACTCTGTAGATGGACAAAATGGTACAGATAAACACTTGTTATTATGGCTATGATTTCAGGTTGTCGTCCAGATTGCCCTTACCAAATGCAATTCAATATCAGGCTTCTTGGTTCTGCTCTGATCTTGGTCGTGACCTTCATTCCTGTACGTAGCAGAACCAACTGTCGTACGTTTAGACATCCCAGGCCTGAATTAAACAAGATAGGCTCTTATGGTGTGCATTAATAAGAAATGACAATACTTACAGCACCAAAGCTGCACTATCAGTACTGACACTGGTGATCTGATTAGAGAGATTATTACCACCATGAAGATAAACACCATACTGTCAACAGTGAACATTAATGAGTACGCATGTGTAAGTACAAATGGAGCTACCCTGTGTACCCCTAAGGTTCCCATTGATCTACACCCACCCCCTACACCCTCCCCTCCCTCTACAACCCCCTTCCCTCTACACTCTCCCTCTCCTTCTACACCCTCCCTCTTCCCTCTACACACCCCCTCCCTCCACATCCTCCCTCCCTCTACATCCTCCCCCTCCCTCTAACACTCCCTTCCCTCTACACTCCCCTTCCCTCTACACTCCCCTTCCCTCTACACACCCCCTTCCCTCTACACCCTCCCCCTCCCTCTACACCCTTCCCTCTACACCTCCCCCCAAGCCAATTCATCTCTTGCAAGAGCTCACCTCTGAAGCCACAGTGGAGTTAAGGTCAAGTTGCTGCTGAGACTGGTCTGAAGTGTTAGGAAAGATACACGTGTTAAGACGGGTCCACTACCACATTATCACACACAGTAGTAGCCTTACCATCTGTGTGCTTCAGGGGAGGTGTGGCAGGTATGTGAGGTGCCCACTTCCTACGGCTGACATCCATGTAACCTTTGATGAAGAGGATGAGTCCAAGCACAAGGATAACTATAACTCCAAGGATAACTATAACTCCAAGGATAACTCCAATGACTGCTCCAATCACTGTACTATCTGTATCATAATGACCTAGAAGGAACAATATAAACCCAACAGCTGCACATCATTGGAACAAAGGGAAACCCTACCTTGAGTACTTGTGGAGTTATTTGTCATTGTAGGGGCTGGGGACGAGGTACCATGTGATCCTGCAAACAAACCAATATATTTTATAATGGCAATAACATCCCTAAGGTTAATGGCTGTTGATAAAGGAAGAAAAGACAGCTTTTAGCCCACACACACAGAACACAACTCAACAGCCATAAAATACAGATTTACGTCTGAGCTTATCAAGACTTGTACTAAACCATACGCATGGCTTGGTGTATGTGTAGCACCACATAACCAGACCACACCTCCTTGGTGTATGTGTAGCACCACATAACCAGACCACACCTCCTTGGTGTATGTGTAGCACCACATGACCAGACCACACCTCCTTGGTGTATGTGTAGCACCACATAACCAGACCACACCTCCTTGGTGTATGTGTAGCACCACATTACCAGACCACACCTCCTTGGTGTATGTGTAGCACCACATAACCAGACCACACCTCCTTGGTGTATGTGTAGCACCACATGACCAGACCACACCTCCAAATCCATACTATTTTGGTACCACAACATATCCACACACACACACACACACACACACACACACACATTCACACACGTGCACACACGCATACACACGTGTACACAAATACACACACCTGCAGTACCATAATTTAGCACCAGCACCACCTCCTCTCCACTGGCTGTACCACCACACATGGGGATCACCTTCAATTCACATGGCTGACACATGTAGCATCCTTCCATGGAGAATGAAGATCTCTCCATCTTTGTTGAGGTGGTTAGAAGAAGTGTTCCATTCCGTACCACCATGACCTGGTAGTACACAGGCCACACCAGTGGTGTGTAGTTGGTTGGTAGAGACAGGACAAGCTGAACCATGCTATCATTGATGCAAATGGCTGTCGACATAGCTATATCTGGAACCATAGGATGGTCTGCATGGGGGGGGGGGGGGGGGAGGTGGGCGTGGTGAAGAGGGAGGGGTAGGTGGGCGTAGTGAAGGAGGGGTGGGTGGGCGTGGTGAAGAGGGAGGGGTAGGTGGGCGTGGGGAGAGGGAGGGGGAGTAAAAAAACGACTGCAGTAGTGAAGGTTGTAACATCATCTCCTAACCTTGTACGTGGATCACAGCAGGTACACTACTAATCCCACCAGCAGTACACACTACTGTAGCGTTGTCAAAAGAAGACTGCAAGAGTAATCGTAGACGTACAGTGGTGCCTTCTTTGCTTTCTAAAGGGGGGTCAACTCCATCGGTATACTCACTAATGCGTCTGCCATTGATCGTGTAATGCGGGTTAGCATTGTCAATTGTTTCCGAGAAGTGGCACAAGAACTCTACGTAGCTCTCGGCACATGATGATGGCACGTTACCGGTTGGGGCCATGGTAACATCATCTGCAACTGAAAGAAAAGGTGGGGCTATCTCCGATCACACGGCGACGCACAATACACACACGCACACACACACACACACACACACACACACACACACAATACATACAAACGCACACAATATACACACACACAATATACACATACAAATTATACACACACACAATACACACACACGCACACACTATATACACACACAATACACACACGCGCGCGCACACCACACACACACACACACACACACACACACACACACACACACACACACACACACACACACACACACACACACACACACACACACACACACACACACACAAAGGATATCGTGTACCGTGCAACATGCAGGGCTAGTTAGGTCGGTTCCCCTCTCGCTCACGCGCAGATTTACGGTTCCGGGTACGCGTAGCGCCCTCGAGTATACTAGTACACAGGTATAATTTTGATCCTCCACGGGATAACACGGTTCACTTACCAGATCTATGCAGAGCCATGGCGGAAAAAAGGAGAGGCAGCATCCAAAAAAGACTGAACATCCTGTACTGAGTAGGGGTTGCTATACTACTGTGACTGTGACCGTGGCCTACTGGACTGTACCAACGAAGCCAGTTACTACAGCACGTGCAGCAGCTTCCCCAGTCGTATACTAACTCTATATATTATCTCTGGTCGTATTATATCGTATAATTTACAAGTCTGCTACCCAGACCGCACTTACGTAAGCATTATTACCTCTGACGGCCGAAGATAATATATTTTCTCTTTGGTTAAGTCAGAACGTAGTTCCTATATAAGGGTCGTAGGGTAATGCAAGGGGGGTCAAGCAAGGAGCTTGTTCTATTTACCTATTCTGTGCCCCCCTTCTGAGCTTTGTACTACGCGTGAAGGAGACAAGGTGTGCTGCCATGTGCAAAAGAATCGCTAGGTCACTTTTGGTTTTGTTTAACATTCAAAATAGATGTCTATTCACCGCGCAGCTGTTTGCATCATTGGGACTATCTTGTCTGTCACTACATCTCTGCCTCGCAGAAAATCAACAGTACAAATGTATGTCCACTACACACACCACCAGTATATGTACATGTCCACTACACACACCACCAGTATCGGAAGTTTCGTTAGAAACTTCCATATAGGATTTGACCCCGACTATGAAGTCATTAAAAAAACGCGACCCGTCTGTAACAACACTCCCGACGATCGGATCGTGTAGCTTGTTTTAGCAATCGATCTAGAAGTCAAAAATGAGTAGTTTCGTTTTTGTTTCATGTCGCTGAACCGCGTGGTTGTTGAGAACAAGAGTGTACTGCCCGTCCTCGTACCCAGTCTCGGAACAAGGGGCGGGTCGTCTTCTTATTCTCCTTCTTCTCCTTCTTGCCCACGCATAACTCAGGACAGGAACATTTCTAAGCGATGAAAATTTCACCAATAGCTTCAGAATCGGCTGGAGGACTCGCTTTTATATAATATAATACTTTGATAAACAATCGACTATCAGCCTCCTATGTCTTGTTAGTCTCGTACCCAGACCGTCTATGACGTAAGCGATTATCGCTGTAAACACTACGTCCATACGTATGGACGTAGTGATTATACTGTTTACAGCGATAATCGCTTACGTCATAGACGGTCTGGGTACGAGACTAATGTCTTGCATAATTAAATGGGTATGAAAAAAAATAAAGAAAACAAGTAAATAAAAACATTCTCTACGAGAAAGTTGGTGGGATATAGGATTTGATTATGACATTGGTGGTGTAAAAAGCAAGGAAACAAGGTCTTATCAGAAGGGAAAATGTCATAGTCCTATATTTAGCACACAAACAACACATGCCCTAGAAATGTGCTAAATATAGGACTATGACATTTTCCCTTCTGATAAGACCTTGTTTCCTTGCTTTTTACACCACCAATGTCATAATCAAATCCTATATCCCACCAACTTTCTCGTAGAGAATGTTTTTATTTACTTGTATGTCCACTACACACACCACCAGTATATGTCCACTACACACACCACCAGTATATGTCCACTACACACACCACCAGTATATGTCCACTACACACACCACCAGTATATGTCCACTACACACACCACCAGTATATGTCCACTACACACACCACCAGTATATGTCCACTACACACACCACCAGTATATGTCCACTACACACACCACCAGTATATGTCCACTACACACACCACCAGTATATGTCCACTACACACACCACTAGTATATGTCCACTACACACACCACCAGTATATGTCCACTACACACACCACCAGTATATGTCCACTACACACACCACCAGTATATGTCCACTACACACACCACTAGTATACACACACCACCAGTATATGTCCACTACACACACCACCAGTATATGTCCACTACACACACACACACACCACCACCATCCCATCTTTGCCAGACCCATAAGGACTCTGTGAGGACAAAATAGTATAGTTAAACACTTGTTATTGTGGCCATGATTTCATATCAAATGGTTGTCGACCAGATTTCCCTTACCAAATGCAATTCAATATCAGGCTTCTTGGTTCTGCTCTGATCTTGGTCATGACCTTCATCCCTGTACGTAGCAGAACCAACTGTCGTATGTTTAGACATCCCAGGCCTGAATTATAATTATACAAGATAGGCTCTTATGGTGTGCATTAATAAGAAATGACAATACTTACAGCACCAAAGCTGCACTATCACTACTGGCACTGGTGATCTGATTAGAGAGATTATTACCACCATGAAGATAAACACCATACTGTCAACAGTGAACATTAATGAGTAAGCATGTGTAAGTACAAATGGAGCTACCCTGTGTACTGTACCCCTAAGGTTCCCTTTGATCTAAACCCACCCCTCTACACCCTCTCTCTACACCCTCCCCCTCATTCTACACACCCCCTTCCCTCTACACTCTCCCCCTCCCTCTACACACCTCCCCTTCCTCTCCTTCTACACCCTCCCCTCCCTCTACACCCTCCCCCTCCCTCTACACACCTCCCCTCCCTCTCCTTCTACACTCTCCCCTCCCTCTCCTTCTACACTCTCCCCTCCCTCTCCTTCTACACTCTCCCCTCCCTCTACACCCTCCCCCTCCCTCTATACCCTCCCCCTCGACCCCCCCCACACACACATCCCTCACAGATGATGGGAACCAAGCCAGGATCATTACAGGAGCTGTTCTCCATGAGAATCCCCTATGTAAGTGGTTTACACACTCCACCACACATGCTAGGCCACACCCACCTTCCATGATCACACTCATACTGTTTGCTGCCACAATCTTACCTGTTCTGATATCTCTGAGGGGTCCTGCTGGTGTGTGGGAGACTGGCCTGAAGTGTTAGGGAAGTTAAGACGGGTCCAATGCCATATGATCACACACAGTAGTAGCCTTACCATCAGTGTGAGGTGTGGCAGGTATGTGAGGTGCCCACTTCCTACGGCTGACACCCATGTAACCTTTGATGTAGAGGATGAGTCCAAGCACAAGGATAACTATAACTCCAAGGATAACTATAACTCCAAAGATAACTCCAATGACTGCTCCAATCACTGTACTATCTGTATCATAATGACCTAGGAAGAACAAAAGGAACAATATAAACCCAACAGCTGCACATCATTGGAACAAAGGGGAACCCTACCTTGAGTACTTGTGGAGTTATTTGTCATTGTAGGGGCTGGGGATGAGGCACCATGTGATCTTGCAAACAAACCAATATATTTTATAATGGCAATAACATCCCTAAGGTTACCTGTAGTAATGGCTGTTGATATAAGAAGAAAAGACAGCTTTTAGCCCACACACACAGAACACAACTCAACAGCCATAAAATACAGATTTACGTCTGAGCTTATCAAGACTTGTACTAAACCATACGCATGGCTTGGTGTAGCACCACATCACCAGACCACACCTCCTTGGTGTATGTGTAGCACCACATAACCAGACCACACCTCCTTGGTGTATGTGTAGCACCACATAACCAGACCACACCTCCTTGGTGTATGTGTAGCACCACATTACCAGACCACACCTCCTTGGTGTATGTGTAGCACCACATGACCAGACCACACCTCCTTGGTGTATGTGTAGCACCACATGACCAGACCACACCTCCTTGGTGTATGTGTAGCACCACATTACCAGACCACACCTCCTTGGTGTATGTGTAGCACCACATTACCAGACCACATCTCCTTGGTGTATGTGTAGCACCACATGACCAGACCACACCTCCTTGGTGTATGTGTAGCACCACATGACCAGACCACACCTCCTTGGTGTATGTGTAGCACCACATGACCAGACCACACCTCCTTGGTGTATGTGTAGCACCACATGACCAGACCACACCTCCTTGGTGTATGTGTAGCACCACATGACCAGACCACACCTCCTTGGTGTATGTGTAGCACCACATGACTAGACCACACCTCCTTGGTGTATGTGTAGCACCACATAACCAGACCACACCTCCTTGGTGTATGTGTAGCACCACATGACCAGACCACACCTCCTTGGTGTATGTGTAGCACCACATGACCAGACCACACCTCCTTGGTGTATGTGTAGCACCACATGACCAGACCACACCTCCTTGGTGTATGTGTAGCACCACATTACCAGACCACACCTCCAAATCCATACTATTTATGTTATCTTAGTACCAGAACATATCCTCTCACTCACACACACACACACACACACACACACACACACACACACACACACACACACACACACACACACACACACACACACACACACACACACACACACACACACACACACACAAAGGATATCGTGCCAACCTGCAGGGCTAGTTAGGTCGGTTCCCCTCTCAGATTTACGGTTCCGGATCCGGCCTTCCGGGCACGCGTAGCCCCCCCCCTCGAGTATACTAATACCAGCATAGATAGTAGAATACATGGATTGGAAACGAGAGAGATTACGGGGTTTCATCCGCGTTTCGACTTCCGTAAACTATTTGACCTCCAGGTTTCTTGTAGATATCTACAGGTATCGTTCTGATTGCTATTGCCTCGGTCCTGGAAGTTGAAGGGTCCCGTTTAAACAAGTCACCCCGCGGGTGAAGCTGGCCAAAGAAATAAGAAAACTTCATGGGCTTCGTGCCCACGAACGAGCCGGTTCGATAATCAATTAACTTCCAGTAGAAGAAGCTGCGACACAAATGACAATTTATAGATGGAATACTGACTAAACAATTCTAGAATGATTATAGATCAGTTTAAAATAGTTCTAGTTCATGACGTACCAATGTTTCGTGAGTAAAATCCCACAAAAAGTGATCACTTGTAGTACAGAAAACACCTATTTTTGAATGTAACTTCGTATGCGAAGGCTTTCAAGCCTTAAAAATACCACAGGGCAATACGTCTTGTGCAGCAACAAGAATTAGGTCATAAAAAATCTAGCAGAGTTGTTACGTTCAATGAGGAAAAGTACACAACCAAAACTCGGCCCAACTATGGCCTTCTGGCCTATACCTTATGTAGAACTACAATACAACACACGTACCTTCCGTTTGTAGTGCCAGAAAAGCTATCTGAAGTATTAGTAAGTTTGGAAACACGAAAAAAAACTCACCTGACAAAGACTCCAGGGAATTTCAAGTACCTCGAAAAACGAGTAACGGACTGTACGCGGGAAATGACGTCACGTACGTATTTAGGTATAGCGTTTCCAATCCATGTATTATACTATCTATGATACCAGAGATAATATATTATCTCTGCTAGTACACAGGACCGGGGGGTATAATTTTGATCCTCTCCGGGATAAGTTACACGATTCACTTACCAGATCTATGGTATATGAAGAGAGCCATGGCGAAAAAAAGGAGAGTCGGCATCCAAAAAAGATTGAACATCCTTGTTCTGAGTAGGGGTTGATATACTACTGTGTCTGTGGGCCGTGGCCTACTGGACGGTACCAACGAAGCCAGTTACAGCACGTGCAGCAGCTTCCCCAGTCGTATATAGTCTCGTACCCAGACCGTCTAGACGTAAGCGATTATCGCACTACGTCTGTACGTAGTGATTTATGAGGGACAAAATTCACATTTTTCTGTCGATGCGATACTTTTTTATCGCCTTATTAATCCACCACGCGGCTAAAACATCGCCTTCGACGAACAATCTACGTTATCGAGGGTACAGCGATCGATCGGATACATGTGTATAGCTGGACTCGAGCATCGATTCAGTGGTAAATCATACATAGGCTATTTCACGTTCAATAAAAAGCCCTATATTTAATACCCTTCATACAGGATATGTTCAGGATCCAGGCTGGAAGGGAGTGTGTATGTATGTGCATATGTTTGTGTGCGTGGTGTGTGCAGTGTGCGTTCGCATGTGTGATCAAAGCATGTGTGTGTGTGTGTTTGTGTGTGTGTGTAGGTGCCCCTCCCCTCCCCTTGGTAAAACTGATCCTTTGCTAGTCACTATGCCCCCTACATAGAAATTGATAATATAACGTTACTCACCAAGCTAGGGGAAGCTATGCTAATTGTGCAATTCTAATCTTCAGACCCCAATGAGATTTTCTTGCGTGTGTGTGTGCAGTGTGCGCTCGCATGTAAGGATATGAAATTTCTATCTAAAAATTCATGTGTATGTTTGTGTGTGTGTGTGTGTGTGTGTGTGTGTGTGTGTGTGTGTGTGTGTGTGTGTGTGCGCGCGCGCGCGCGCGCGCGTGATTGTTGTGCGTGCATGCGTACGCGCACTTTGCGTATATGGGTGTATGTGCAGTGAGCGCTCGCATGTGTGATATGAGATTATCTTAAAATTCATGTGAGTGTGTGTGTGGGTGTGTGTGGATGGGTGCCCCTCCCCTACCCCACCCCTTGGTAAAACTGATCCTTTGCTAGGCACTATGTCCCTGTATTGTCCTCCAAAAGATAAGACTGCTACCAACATTGAAATTAATAACATTATATAATGGATTTTAGCTTTGCAGTTTTAATCTAAGAGATTTATTCATTTTTGCACCATTGACACCTTTATAGAATTAATGAGGTAGCTGCTTTTGGTCTTTGGTAATGTCCCCCACTTGATAAGCCTGTCCTCCTACCAGTGGCTAGCTTGGTGGCCATTTCATGGCTGGAGTGTTGATTGACTTTGCTGGTCCATTTCTTTGGTAAGAATAAACAACTATTATTGTATCATGTGTATTGCATCTGTATGTGGACAAGTAAATAAAAAACATTCTCTATGAGAAAGTTGGTGGCATATAGGATTTGAAGGCAATGGTGGTGTAAAAAGGAAGGAAACAAGGGTCTAATAAGAAGGGAAAATGGAATAGTCCTATATTTAGCACATTTCTATATGTAGGATATAGTATGTTTTTTGTGTGCTAAATATAGGACTATTCCATTTTCCCTTGTTATTAGCTTCCTTTTTACACCACCATTGCCTTCAAATCCTATATGCCATTCCCACCCCCCACCCCCCCACCTTGCTTGCCATGGTACATATTTGTGTGACCATACATCTTGTGCTGTTCTCCAGTGGGTTTGAGTGTTCCGTTTAATATACAGCTCTATCGATGTAAGCTTAAAGCAGATTGCTGTAACAGAGTCTAATCAGAGCCTCTTAAAAGACACAAGGCGGAGTACAGATAGCCCCGATGATGCAAGCCACCTTGAAATGTTGGAACGCCCACACGTCCTAGAGGACAGAGAAGAACCATGAGCGGGGAAGATTTTGGAAGCACAATCCCCCTTGGAGACAGCAGGAGTGCGACCCCTCTTAAAGAAGCAGTGGGGGCTCAGACCCCTTGTAAGTGCACCAGTAGCAGCCCGGTCCATCTTGAAGTCTTAAGGACCAAGCTTCATTCCAAGGACATTGCAAGAATAAGAGGAGCAAGGTAAGGGTGGGGGGGGGGGGGGGGGGGGGGGGAATGGAGGGACCTACCACAGAGGATGGTGGTTAGTAAAGGACCGTGGTGGAGAAGAGGTCCACGAAACATTCTGTGTGTGGGAGGTGGGAGAAGGAGAGGTTGTTAGGGCTAGAGTGAACATCACAATAAAAAGTATGAATTAAGGTGCTTGCTACTTTTTAAATGTGGCTATTTTTCTCCCTCTCTCTGTGCAGCCTAAGAGACAGTGGAGTGGATGTAGGGAGCACTGGTGACATCAAGATGGCTGGAACGTCGATAGTGTAGGAACCTCCTTTGCCCTTTCAACCGATACATGTCTGCACAGTGCATTATAACACTGCTCACTTCACTTATACGTACAATCATTATGTTCAGATATATATACTCGCATATGTATTCTTACATGTATGTATCCAATGCATAACATTTCTGGTATGTACATGTATGTAGTTATTTATTCTGGTCATGAAAATGAGTACTAAATAACATCAAGTGGACCAACACGCAACATATCTCATACACGACTGTATACACAATATATTCCTGTGTTAATTAATATTTTGCCTCGACCTATTTTTAACGAAAGCCAATGCCATCAATGAATAATTAATGAAATGATTATATATAATTAATGGCAGGATTTTAGTCATTGGGTCTGGGGCCGAGACTGATATAGAGCTGGATAAACAGAAATCAGGCCATACAGTATTGCCGACATACGGTAAACCACTCATACTCTTTCAACAAAGAGCACCAAGCAGCAAAGCATAGTTTCAAAATCAGACCTCACATCTATTTGTTAAACTAGACAGATGACATCACAGTTGCGAATGGATTAAGGAACATGACCCGTATGCATTAGGTGGCATTCCTTGGCTGCTGACCCATCAGCCACACCCACTTACAAGCTAATATTTATGGCAGAGCAGTGATCATGAAGTCAAGAATAGCAGTTAAAAAAAGTTTACATCCACAGGCTTGTTGCTCATGCCAGCCATGTCAGTGATTGTCAATGATCAAGATTTCAAAATAAATAAATTGAGATCAGTATGGAGAACTGCTATACTCAGTGGTTGTCTACCATATATTTCATAATCTGTCTTCTCAATAATGCAAGGATTGACAAGCTTTTGATCAGCCATTTCATGCTGGTATGTGACCCTCCATCACTCCATCGACCCAGCTGGTACTTGGATTCAGTGATATTTTCTTTCGTATACATATGAAATTTAGGATTGGGATATAAGTTTACGCACAAATTGAATTAATTCGTTAAACACGTACACAAGTTAAAAAACTTTACGATGCAACCTACGCGCATGCGCAAAATATTCCTTTTATCGCACATCGTGATTAGATTTGAAATTTGTGTCCCTCGTGAATCTTAATTTTACTGGGAAGCGATGCAACCGAAAGCAAGCCACAGGTTTCATGTACTAACGGATCTAATGATAAGGCGAGTTGTACTCCGTCTGACTGCATTTCATGTGTAGTATTAGGTTGATGCGGCTTCATTTAGAGAATGTCTTCGTCAGTATAGTTCCTAAAACCGTCATTTGTATTGAAAGAGCATTAAAACATCGGTTACTGCTTCGTGTGGTGCTGGTGGGACCTTGTCTCGAGAACCTGTTGGGATTTGCAGGGTCACACAAATGTCTCTGGTCGCCAGGGAACCGCTGAGATTGCAATCTGTTAGCGCTGCCTTCAGCATAGCCAGCATGTCATTCATTGTCCGTAAACACTCCTGGGTATAATCCCCATGCAGTGTGTTACAAACACCCGTACATCCACTGCGAGCTACTTTGGTGTGACTTTGAACTACTCAGTTCGTACCTACATGTTTGTATTGGTACTTATTGGGCCACGACACTGGTTATCTCGCTGTTGCTTCCCGAACAGTTGCCCAGCACCACCTGTGTAGACCAGAGCATTGTCCGGCGCCTGTACAGTCAGAATCGCTTCAACAGTCCGTAATGCTCGTAGGCCGCATGTATTATTCGTTAGTTGTTTTATAAAACTGTTAACACAAATGAAAGACATCCTCAACCTATGCATTGTCTAATTATTAAGAATAGATCTAAATATGGGGGTCGAGGCAGCGAAAAGGGACCTAGCGCATATTACAAAAATTTTCAGGAAAGGAATTAAGTGGCATCAAAATACACGCGTGCAATAAAAATGTAAAAAATTCCGACAGGACCCTGTCATTTCCAGTGCGTAAGAAATATGTTATAGAGGTCATAGGTGTCTCTTTGAATATAAAAACTTGAAAAAATATATGCACTTTCGCTGCCTCGATCCCATTAATAGTCCGTGCACCTGCTGACACTGGTTTGAGTAAATTTATGCGCCATGATTGTAGCTATAGATGAATTATTAAACGGGGGCTTGCTAGCTGTACCGTAGCTGTACCATTATTGTACCGTACGGTAATTAGCTTTGAATATTGTAATTGGAGGGCAAAATGTGGTAATTGGAGGGCAAAAATGGTGGGCTCGCCTCCTTTTGATAATTTCCCGAAATCATGTATTTCTAATTGATTTTTACCCTACTGCCCAGCGCAAAAGATTCTTACTCCTCGATTCGTTGGCCCTAGATTTGAAAGTGAGGATTATACTAACCTTGGTGTTGTGACGGCTCAGACTTTTTCTTGTTGTTGTTGCTGCAGTAGACCCTGAGGAAGAACTACTGTAACAGTTTTAATGCATACATTTTGTACTTCATGTGTGAAATTTCAATTAAAATGTCGAGGGGTGGGGCTGGTGGGTTGGTGAGTGTTGCAAAAGCGGACATATTGACGGGAAATAACCGTCATATCATAACGTTAACTATAACATCAGTAATTGCTTGTCACAAGATATTAACTATAAAAATTTAGATCGTGCTGGGCGTCTTATTTTTTGCATGTAAGGCCATGCAGAGTTGGTTAAATTCTAGTTTCTGATGCCATGAAATATTGTTCGGGTTACATTATTCGGCTTACATGAAATTTTAGTCCGTGTTAAATGGCACCAATAATTACACACAAGTGAACTTGCAATGCATCCTGCCGCTCAGATGCTTTCAAAGGCTCCCCCCACCCATCTCCAACATCTGGGTCGTCAAATGTAATCTTTATTTACCATCAGCCACATCTAGGATTCTACACCTCAGGTACATGCATGCCAAGCTGTGGAAGTAGCAACTAGCTCTGATTACCCCTTGGATTGGGTTAAAATCTGTTGCATTAATATCGGTCCTGGATTTGGCTTTGCTCCTGTCATACGCGAGCTATGTTTGCTTGCGATGGTGTTTCATTGTCCATTTCAAAATGTAATAGAGGCTGTTTTCTAGACAAGAGGTTTCTCACCGATCCCCTGTCAATAGAGCAAATCTTTCTGATGTTATCTCGTACCCAGGCCCAGGTTTCTGTACCGATGATGTAATCCATCCGCTATTACACACACCGGATGCTCGGTGAACTGGGCTGGGACCGAGAGTGAACTGCCAATGATGTCCCGTGTAGACCTACACTCACAGGTTCTTTTATTTCTCACTGCTGTATGTACAACGACGACACAATACTAGTGTGTGTCCGTACAAGCCTCTGCGGGATGCTCCAGTGCCTCGTACCCATCTTGCCAGTCACTCGAGGCATCCTTCGTAACCTCTCCTCCCGCCAGGGGCCCGGGAAGTGCTCAAGGTGGACCTCCTAGATGGAGACCACTCCCTCACCACGCTTGTTTTCGTGAACGCCACGGACCTTTCCCTGTCTATTGTTGGAAGCACGTCATCGCGTGTGTCGTGCTCGTTCAATTCCTCCAACGCAACAAACCTACACTCCCTCCATCTCTACGGACTGAGGACTGTTGTTATCTCGTCTGTAAACGCACCCACACACACTCACATGAATTTTAAGATAATCTCATATCACACATGCGAGCGCTCACTGCACACACACCTCCACACACCCATATACGCAAAGTGCGCGTACGCACGCACAACAATCGCGCGCGCGCACACACACACACACATACACAAACGTACACATGAATTAATTCCATATCCTTAGATCACACATGCGAGCGCACACTGCACACACACCCACACACGCAAGAAAATCTCATTGGGGTCTGAAGATTAGAATTGCACAATTAGCATAGCTTCCCCTAGCTTGGTGAGTAAACGTTATATTATCAATTTCTATGTAGGGGGCATAGTGACTAGCAAAGGATCAGTTTTATCAAGGAGAGGGGAGGGGCACCTACACACACACAAACTCACACACATGCTTTGATCACACATGCGAACGCACACTGCACACACACACACACACACACACACACACACACACACACACACACACACACACACACACACACACACACACACTCCCTTCCTGCCTGGACCCTGAACATAACCTGTACGAAGGGTATTAAATATAGGGCTTTCTATTGAACGTGAAATAGCCTATGTATGATTTACCACTGAATCGATGCTCGAGTCCAGCTATATACATGTATCCGATCGATCGCTGTACCTCGATAACGTAGATTGTTCGTCGAAGACATGTTTTAGCGGCGTGGTGGATTAGATTAATAAGGCGATAGAAAAAAAATGCGACGGAAGTCAGCCACTACGACAAATTATTACCAGATCGAAGATAAGATCGATCGATGATAGGAAAAGCGGTCGCTACGATTGATAAAGTACACGCATCGACAGAAAAATGTGAATTTTGTCCCAAACGGCGCTTCATCGTGATTATACTGATCGTTTACGTCATAGACGGTCTGGGTACGAGACTAAGTTGGGGGGGGGGGGGGGAGAGGTCAAATACATTGTATATTTACGAGTCTGGTACCCAGACCGCACTTACGTAAGCATTGGGCTATTCCATTTAATGACGTACAGGGGTACTGATTATACACTACAATATATCACCCTGGATTGTAAAAACCAGAATAAAATGTCCACCACACCCGTAGTGGCTCACCCACCAGTAGTGATGAATTAGAGGTATTTTGTGCATTTTGTGTTTGTAACTGTCACTACATCTCTGCCCCGTAGAAAATCAACAGTACAAATGTCCACTAAAACCACCAGTATATGTCCACTACACACACCACCAGTATATGTCCACCACACACACCACTAGTATATGTCCACTACACACACCAAAAGTAAATGTCCACTACACACACCACCAGTATATGTCCACTACACACACCACCAGTATATGTCCACTACACACACCACCAGTATATGTCCACTACACACACCACCAGTATATGTCCACTACACACACTACCAGTACACACTTCCTGGATCAATACACTAAGTTTCTCTGCTTGTCAACCATAGCATGTGGTTGAGTTGAAACAATGGGTGAATCTTCTCCCTGATATACCACCACAACTTCAGCTCCTCCTTCTCCTCCTTCTCCTCCTCCTCCTCCACTCTGAAGTGGCACGACAGCTGGAGGAAACACACAAGTCCTGCAAAGGAGATACCATAAGCCTTACATAACCACACATCCACCATAAGCCACACACCACCATAAGCCTTACATAACCACACACCACCATAAGCCTTACATAGCCACAAACCACCATGAGCCACATAACCACACATTCACAAACTACACAGCATGACATACCGAGTATGATCTCCAGATCCTTCTTCAGCAGTGCTACTAGGAGGGTTCCCAGACCCATAGTTTTCCGTAGGATCAACGAGTGTCTGGGTCCCATGCTGTGGATCTTTGCCAGGCCCACAAGGACTCTGTAACTACAGATGGACAAAATAGATAGCTAAACACTTGTTATTGTGGCCATGATTTCATGTCAAGTGGTTGTCGACCAGATTTCCCTTACCAAATGCAATGCAATATCAGGCTTCTTGGTTCTGCTCTGATCTTGGTCGTGGCCTTCATTCCTGTACGTAGCAGAACCAACTGTCGTACGTTTAGACGTCCCAGGCCTGAATTAAACGAGATAGGCTCTTATGTTGTGCATTAATAAGAAATGACAATACTTACAGCACCAAAGCTGCACTATCAGTACTGACACTGGTGATCTGATTAGAGAGATTATTACCACCATGAAGATAAACACCATACTGTCAACAGTGAACATTAATGAGTAAGCATGTGTAAGTACAAATGGAGCTACCCTGTGTACCCCTAAGGTTCCCTTTGATCTAAACCCACCCCTCTACACCCTTCTCTCCCTCCACACCCTCCCCTCCCTCCACACCCTCCCCCTCCCTCTACACTCCCCCTCCCTCTACACCCTCCCCTCCCTCTACACACTCCCCTCCTTCTACACCCTCCCCCTCCCTCTCTCTCTACCCCAAGCCAATTGATCTCTTACAAAAGCTCACCTCTGAAGCCACAGTGGAGTTAAGGTCAAGCTGACCCCTCCCTCTTCCCTCTTCCCCTGAAGCCAAAGTGGAGTTAAGGTCAAGCTGACCCCTCTGCCTCCTGTAGATCAACACACCAATGGTGGTGATGATGGTGATGAGGATGGTGATGATGGTAGCCGTGGTAACAGCAATAGGCACCACTACTGAAGTGGTGCTGTTACTGCTGTTGGTCACCACTGCAATGAAGGTTAGAGGGAGGGAGGGAGGGAGGAGGGAGAAGGGAGGGAGGGAGGGAGGGAGGAGGGAGAAGGGAGGGAGTGGAGGGAGGGAGGGAAAAGGGAGGGAGGAGGGGAGAGAGGAAGGAGGGAGGGAGGGAGAGAGGAGAGGGGAGGGAGGAGCAAAGACAAGTAATAGAACAGGTCACCATAATAATACTATTATGTGCGTGTACATGTGCTAATGAGCTGGGCTCACCTGTATGCATGGTAGACAGAGAGCCGTCTGGGGAGGAGGAGATTGCTGGGGAGGAGGAGCTGGTAGGACAACTCATACCCTTCAGTACAGTGCTGCAGAATGCTGTGTTGTCTGACAGACAGGATACGTTTGCCCCTTCAAGCCCCGCCCATCCATCGTCAGACCTGCATGTCATGACCACCTGTATGCTCCTGTTATGGGCCCATTCCACCACCAGAGAACAGGTCAGGTTTGCCAGGTGAATGGATACACTGGGTCCAGGGGTGGCACCAACTGGAAACCTCTGATCTAGGTACTCTGTCCTCAATACGAGGGATTCAGTACCTAATATGGTACACACCACCACCATTGAGTGAGGGTCACCACAGACATGAGTCGAGGTGAGGTTAACAGTTGTCTGATCTGTAGGGAGCGGAAGGTAGCAGATGACATGCACACACACACACACACAAACACACACATATATACACACACATACACATGTGTACACATACACACACATACCAGTATATATACATACACATACACACACATCCAACTTACATACCACCATCACTACATACCACCATCACTACATACCACCATCACTACACACCACCGTCACTACATACCACCATCACTACATACCACCATCACTACATACCACCATCACTACACACCACCGTCACTACATACCACCATCACTACATACCACCATCACTACATACCACCATCACTACATACCACCATCACTACATACCACCATCACTACATACCACCATCACTACATACCACCATCACTACATACCACCATCACTACATACCACCATCACTACGTACCACCATCACTACATACCACCATCACTACATACCACCATCACTACATACCACCATCACTACATACCACCATCACTACATACCACCGTCACTACATAATACCACCGTCACAACATACCACCATCACTACATACCATTATCACTACATACCACCATCACTACATACCACCATCACTACATACCACCGTCACTACATACCACCGTCACTACATACCACCATCACTACATACCACCATCACTACATCCACCATCACTACATCCACCATCACTACATACCAGCATCACTACATACCACCATCACTACATACCACCATCACTACATACCACCATCACTACATACCACCATCACTACATACCATCATCACTACATACCACCATCACTACATACCACCATCACTACATACCACCATCACTACATACCACCGTCACTACATACCACCGTCACTACATACCACCGTCACTACATACCACCGTCACTACATACCACCATCACTACATACCACCATCACTACATACCACCATCACTACATCCACCATCACTACATCCACCGTCACTACATACCACCGTCACTACACACCACCGTCACTACACACCACCATCACTACATACCACCATCACTACATACCACCATCACTACATACCACCGTCACTACATACCACCATCACTACATACCACCGTCACTACATACCACCATCACTACATACCACCATCACTACATACCACCATCACTACATACCACCATCACTACATACCACCATCCCTACATACCACCATCACTACATACCACCATCACTACGTACCACCATCACTACGTACCACCATCACTACGTACCACCATCACTACATACCACCATCACTACATACCACCATCACTACATACCACCATCACTACATACCACCATCACTACATACCACCATCACTACATACCACCATCACTACATACCACCATCACTACATACCACCATCACTACATACCACCATCACTACATACCACCATCACTACATACCACCATCACTACATACCACCATCACTACATACCACCATCACTACATACCACCATCACTACATACCACCATCACTACATACCACCATCACTACATACCACCATCACTACATACCACCATCACTACATACCACCATCACTACGTACCACCATCACTACGTACCACCATCACTACGTACCACCATCACTACGTACCACCATCACTACATACCACCATCACTACATACCACCATCACTACATACCACCATCACTACATACCACCATCACTACATACCATCATCACTACATAAAGCGTTGCTTGAGACAATCACCAAAGTCATGGTTAGTTGAAGTCCAAATTGCAGAGTAGTATAACTGGGGATGGGGAGGGGAGGGAGGGAGGGGGGAGAGATGGGAAGAGGATAGGGAGGGGGAAAGTGATTATGAAGTGCAAATCACCGTCCCCATTACTGCTACCTCGCCATCATCACGTGACTATATACCCTTATGAAGCTACGTTATTATCATGAAGCAGACCTGGTAGCTGGCACAGAGATAATATCTCTGGCTGGCCTGGTAGCTGATTAGATAAAAGTGAGAATGTTACTAGCTAAGGCCCCCGAGTGGCGAGGCTGCCGCACCACTTGGGGGGCCAACATTCTGCCGCACCACTCGGGGGCCTTAGCTCGTAACATAAATTTCTGCCGCGCCACTCGGGGGGCCTTAGCTCGTAACATTCTGCCGCACCACTCGGGGGGCTTAGCTCGTAACATTCTCGTCAACGTCGAAAGACTAAAGAGACAAATTTGTACGACCCTATTGGCCAGTCTTCAAGACGATGGTAATACAGTCTCTTTGTGCCTTAATACTAGCACGTACGTACAGGGGTAATACGGGCCCTCTGAGCCTCACGTGCGTGTGGTCAGGCATAATTATTTTCATCTCTGTTGTTTTAAACCACCAAACGCCTCCTACGTCACCCACACATACCTCACCATCTTGAATCATAGCAAGCGCAGACAGTCGTATAGATAACAGATAGTCCTAGTCGTAAAGAGGCAGAGCTCTTTATTCGCTGAGGATACGAGGTATAATGAGGCACGAGATGGTCACGTGAACAAGAGGACACGTTTGCCGCCCTCCGGTTTACTAACAGTTTAATTGTCACATTATCTGTTTACTTGTATTGTTTACATACGATGAGATACGTCATGTGTGCAAGCTAAACTGAAGTGATTGGGTGCTAAGTACCTAAAGTACGTGATGGGAGGTTGTCATTTATCACACCTAAGCTGCTAAGTGGGTAACAACGGACCCTACTTGAACCATAGATTGAAGGTATTATTCAATCTATGCTTGAACGCTGCAATCCGATTGGACTGCACTCAGCAGAACAAAATATAGTAGGCTTTAAATTGTTTTCAGTTGCATCTTTTTATAAATGTTTTCACCATATCATGTGTTTGCACATTCAAGACCAGCTTTTCAAGAACTTTACAAGCAGTGTGTCAGGCAAATGAATTTGTCCTTCACATTCCACGTGCAGCCACGGCCCACCTCACCCACCCCCAAGCAGGGACCCTTGGTACCCTCTGGAGGTAGGAGAGAACATACATTTATTCATTAAGTACGTGTGTCGTCAATTCCACTGCACCAAAGCATAGAAGTGTTATCTGTAGTCAGCATTCCTGGTATCACACCATAAGAATGAAAGCCAGTACGAGTGAGAGAACGAAGGCGCATTTAGGGTAATGTCTGGAGAAGGTTATTGTTAGTAGGATGAACATGCTGACGGGGAGCATAGCCACGCCTAGAATATACCATTGAGAGTAACATACTTCTGTGTATGATTTCTGGGCACGTGATCGCTGCGCTGCGTCATCTGTCGTTGCGCTGCCTTTGGCACTATGTATTCATATCTGCGACTATGTTTTGCAAAAATCAATTATTATTTCGAGGGGAAAAACCCAGGGAAAAACCCTTTATATATCTTTATTGACGGTCACTAAGCTTATGCTTATGTGGGATGTGAGGTAAGTGCATGTATGTGCATGTGCTGTGTATAAAGCTGCAGGGAAGTGAATTATATACCTCAGCCGGTCGAACCGCTCTCTATATGCCACTCCATTCATTGTTACCGACAGGCCTTGAAATATAATGTCTGGCTAAATATCGATGCGCGCGTTTAGGTTTGGGGTCTCGAGTTTTAGGGGTTTGAAGCGTCATCAAGCGTCATCAAAGGGACGGCTCTCCGTTTTGCAGTACATACTTTTTAAAAGCGGACAAGCACGGACTATGACCGTATATACACACTGCGTAATTATACGTATAAATAAAGTTGGGTTAGCTGCCTGGTAGGGGAGGCGGGCGGAGGTTACATATGGTATTGTTGACATGGCTACAGGCATGGGAAAAGTGTGAATATATAACGTTTGCAGTTATTGTATAACAACGTTAACCCTTTTAGTGCTACTACATCATCTGGTTTACCAATTTCCAACAAATGTGTTTGCTACTGGGAGACAGGGGAGGTGGTGGTGCTTCTGGGAGACAGGAGAGTGGTGCTTCTGGGAGACAGGGGGTTGGTGCTTCTCATATTACATATGACTGAGGTGACAACAAGTATGGAACACGGGCCTTTATACATGCATTATGTGACTAGCTTTGACTACCAGACATGTCTGTGCCGAGTATGATATCCATGTCACTCAAATAAATTTCTCTCAAGTACAGTGTCTTTACGTTAGTGCTAGCAGTGACTGTTCACTGGTGGAACGTTGAAGGTAAGATAACTGTGCTTTTGCTTAACATGACTGTTTGCATTGCCTCCAGCGGTCTGTATGGGAAACCATAAGATCTCATGGAACTGCACAGTCCATGACTCAAATGCGCTGACTTTGAATGTGTCTGGACCAGTACACCTCAACGCATGTTGTCCTGAATTCTACTTAAGCGAAAAACTGGGTGGAGACAGGCAACAGTTTGGGTTGATTGGTGCGAACCAGTCGTACCTTTGCAATGCTACTGTCACTGACAGGGATAATGTAACCAAAACCATAGCAGTGACTGCAGTGTGTGATACAGATGACCAGATGAATGGAACAGTCTTTATTTGTTTATCAGACAGTGGACCAGCAAGTGTTACATTTGCACTGTGTGAAACACCACTCCCATCTCCATCACCACTCCCATCACCACTGCCATCACCATCATCATCACCACTGCCATCACTATCAAGTGCTAATGGCTCAGAAGGTATGAAAACCGCCCACACATCACATTTGCTATATCACACGAGCTCACCTTACATTCTAACCTTACATCATATGAGCTCACCTTACACCACACGAGCTCACCTTACATCATATGAGCTCACCTTACATCACACGAGGTCACCTTACATCACACGAGCTCACCTTACATCACATGAGCTCACCTTACATCACACGAGGTCACCTTACATCACACGAGCTCACCTTACAACACATGAGCTCACCTTACATCACATGAGCTCACCTTACATCACACGAGGTCACCTTACATCACATGAGCTCATCTTACATCACATGAGCTCACCTTACATCACATGAGCTCATCTTATATCACATGAGCTCACACGAGCTCACCCTTCGATGGGCTGGACAAGCATGATGACATCGTCATATTAGTATAGTTGACATCATCATAGTCTCAATTGATGACATCACCTAGCTCCTCCAACACATAACTCTTTAACCACATGTGTGTGGCAGTACCCCAGGCCATTTGGACTGTCATGTTGATAGCAGTCATCATTTTGGTTGGTACACCCTTATGCATTGTCGTGGTTCTGTTCATGAGACGCAAGGGGTTGGTGTGTTCATTACAAGGTAAGTCTGCTAGCTCACACAGGGATGTTAGTAATATGATGTTGGTATGTCCTTTTTTGAAGTCGTGGCGGCCAATCAAAATGATGAAGAAGCACCACCTGTGGACACCAACATGGGGTACAGTGACACATGTGTGCGTACTGTATAAATATTTCCTGGTCCATACTTTGGCTCAATCACAATACCTGCGGAAACCTCGCTATGACTTTTACTTCCTCCCCACCCTCTCCCTCCCCCCTCTCCCCCCTCGTGTGTGCTGGCACATTTTCCCACTCAATGACATTAGCAATCCTGAGGGGTCTCATGGGGGAGGGGTCCATGGGGTACACAGAGGGGTCCCATGGGGGAGGGGTCTCATGGGGGAAGGGTCCCATAGGGGAGGGGTCTCATGGGGTACACAGAGGGGTCCCACAATACCAAATAGAATGGTGTTCATGTCTTACCCTCATCCACACATAGGCCACATCAACCACCCTCTGCTAAATATCGACAAGTGCCTCTTACCCCGGCGGATGATGCACCTCCTTTACCACTATTGAAGCCAATGTGTGGCAACCAATCAGAGGCACCTGCGTAAGTGAACCACATGTGCTCTTGGTGAGCACAGTTTGCCCCGCCCCCACTCCTTACCACGCCCCCTACTCGTTAGTGGCAGTATGGGGACGAGCAATGACGATTCATTTGGAGACAATCATGTAATGATGATGATGATGTAATGATGATGTAATGATGATGATGATGATGTTGGTAGCCTTATAGTTGTGCTCTTTTCATTTGCAGGATGCCCGTTTTCTGATGGCATGTCATTCCACCTCACCCCCCGGCCAGTCCGATCAGTGAATATCCCACCTCAACCCCCCGGCCAGTCCCCCCCTGTAGCCCACCTCAACCCCCCGGCCAGCCCCCCCCTGTAGCCCACCTCAACCTCCCGGCCAGCCCCCCCTGTAGCCCACCTCAACCCCCCGGCCAGCCCCCCCTGTAGCCCACCTCAACCCCCCGGCCAGTCCCCCCCTGTAGCCCACCTCAACCCCCCGACCAGTCCCCCCTGTAGCCCACCTCAAACACACACACACACACACACACACACACACCCACACACACATACACACACACACATACACACACACACACACACACATACACACACACACATACACACACACACACACACACACACACACACACACACACCCACACCCACACACACACACACACACACACACACACACACACACACACACACACACACACACACACACACACACACACACACACACCCCGGTCAGTCCACCCCTCATTAAATTTCATCCTTTCTAATTATTTAAGAGCTACTGAATTACCCTTATGAATACCACGTTACCATTGCATGATACGTGCGCGTGGCACAAACTAAGAACTACTTGTTTCGTTCACCAAGAATGGGTGCATTAATAATAAGAAGACGACGATGATGGACTATAGCATTTTGTTCTCTAAAACTTCAAGCGCGACCTCATCTTCCATCTCACAAATGCCAGTGTGCGCCACAATATATTATATCATAATATTTGCATGCGACATTAATTCACACCAAACTGATCAATGAGCTGAGCTGCGTGCATAGATTAATTAAATTAATTAAAGGGCGTGGTATTAAATTTAGTACTTAAAAAACACGCCGTGCATTAACACGATGTCTGGTCCTGTATACATGGACGAGCCTATTAGCTCAAACTGACGCCTCAGATGGAGGACCAGGAGATAGTAATTTATTCTTCCTGGGTACCGGCTGGTATGTTATTCCTTCGGGGCCGATCTTGCCCGTTACTAGTAGATCGCAGTCCTCCTCGTCCCCTGTCAACTTCTCAGCCCTATTTCAGACGTGTACTGTAAACTTTACAAACATCCAAACCAGTATACCAAATGTTAACAGCGGGTATATACTACTTTTACTACTACTGAAGCGGTAGATTAAAATATATGCATGAATTAAATAAACCGCAGCGCATCGGGGGTTTGGGGGGGGGAGGGGGGGGGGGGGGGGGGGGAAAACCATGCATATAGCTGGTATACGTATAGGCTTACATTGCGTTATGGCGTGACTCCCTGGTTATGGCTTCCGCCGGCTCAGAAGGTCTCACGGCTGAGCATAAAGTGCCGCCCTCAAACACCGCCGCGAGGGTAACGCTATCTCCTCTACGCCCACGTATCCAGAGCCATATCACGGCTATAATGGCGGCCAGAGAGCACACGCACACAAAGATTTCGACAAGCAGTATTCCAACCACTGACCCGATACATGTTGAGTCACTAGGGTTATATGACCAGGTTCCTGCAACGAACAAAGTATAATGAAACATAATTCCAACGCAATGTTACTAATTATTTCTCACGAAGGCAGTTGGCCATCTTGGCAGTACACACTGTTTATTTATGATGCCGATTTTCAGAATTACAGTTTTAATTGCTGTAGCCAGTTCCTTTCGATTTCGCATGCATGCAAATAAATAATTAAATATACACGTGCATGCATGTATAGTGTTTATTTTCAACAAGCAAGTTGAAACTTTCTTTTGGATTCGTTTGCGCAGGGTTTTATTGGCGTAGCAAAATGCCCTCATAATGTTGATCGCTTTCAACTTCGAACGTTTACTACAGCAGTCTTAGAACAATACATAAGTTGAGAAAACTGAACTCGGTGTTCACTCTAGCCATATATGGCTTTGCATTTTTTTTTTTTACACAAGCAATTGTATAATCAAAGAAAACCGTCGGTCGGCAGGCAAGCAAGCACTCCATATTTGGAAGATCGGCTGTAAGCCTTCACGTATGCATGCGACTCCTAAATATTATATCTATGGACCTGCACTCTCAGGGGCGGCGGAACAGGTACCACAGGTCCCGCGGCCGCGGGACCAATGCATTAAAAAATTAAAAAATTAAATGATTAGAGTTGTCGTCTTAGTCATTTACAGAGCAGTCCGTTAATTATAAGCAACGATATGCTACAACTAACTTGTGGAAAAAATACCTTTTCCGAGGAGATCTCATTAAAATTCCTATAGCATCCACCTCCACCTCCACCTCCACTGCCACCTCCACCTCCACCTACACACCTCCACCTCCACCTCCACCTCCACCTCCACCTCCACCTCCACCTCCACCTCCACCTCCACCTCCACCTCCACCTCCACCTCCACCTCCACCTCCACCTCCACCAACTACTCAGTGCCGGTTGTTACTTGTAGCTTTCTTTTGCATTGCCGGTACACATATAAACAATATAGATACTATTTTAATAAGGCCTTCTGGCCGTCGCTTTTTCGGAGTTTTTTGAACGCAAAAAGCGTTGGCTTTCGGGGCGGAGTTCCAGGCCCCGATGGGGGAGCGCTGACCCCCTTGCTGGGCAGGAGGGGTGCCCCCCTCCGGCACGCAAATTCCTACTGAGATCCGCCCCCATAGCCTGCGGGACCAATGCTAAACAGCTTCCGCCGCCCCTGTAATATATATATATAATATATATAATTATATGGGTCAGTTCACGAGAAAATGGCCCTTCGCTATATTTTTTAAAGTTATAAAAATGACTCACGTTTGAATCGCTATAACTTCGGAACGGTAAACGCTATTGACTTCCTATTTTCAACACTTCATGCTACATCATTTCTTTCTGGTATAATCGATTATGGGCTCTTGCATTAGCTTTGTGCCAGTGTTACAACGTCCGATACCCCTTGGAGTTCAAACCCGCCATATCTTTCGGCAGGAAAATTTGATTCACTCCTAGTTTGGTTTGTACGTAGAGGGATCCTGTACCTATTGATTTGTTCTGTTCGTTAATTTTTTCTTTATCCGTTACGGGGATACAACTGTGCAAAGTAATTGCATATTTCCCGGTCGTTTCGCGCCATTTACCTATTACGAGACATGAATATGCAATTACTTCCTGTTAAATAACTATGTCTCCGCCCATCCATACACTATTATACAACAAGTACGGCGTTTTCGCTTCTTGCAAACGTCCGGTTCTGTTCCCCTTCTTGGCTTCTTCAACATAGCGAGCAGAAGCTAAAGATTCGTAATACATGGATTCAGCTGCCATCAGCCTGCGCAACACGGTACGTACTCTTTAAATTAGCGCATGCACGTAGAAATCGAGCGTGTTGGCTCGGTGAAACTGCTTCATTTATGCGTGCACAACGCTGCAGAGCATGAAAGTGCACGGTGTCTGGGGCTAGCTTAATCTGAAACGCACCCTTCCTTTTTGACTTCTGCACACGCACAGATATATCAAACATGCACCCCCTTGTAGCTACATGTATTTATCAACATGTAGTACTCTCGATCATTGGCCTACTAAAACCTCTTTCTTGTTTAATTTTTGAACCAATTATATTTGGTTCTACAGAATAATATCCATACAAAATAAAATCCACACACACACACGCACACACACATGCACACACTCACATTCATACACAACCTCAGATCAGAGCAATTGGTGTCATTTAATTCTGTCAGAATGCTCCCTCATGCTTAGTTTCCAATTGGTGGTGTGCATGGCATAGTTGATTGTTTGCCCGAAAGGGGTCAGGCGACTGTGGGTTTGCTGTCCCCCTACCCTGAGTGTGACTGGAACCAAGGTTACCATTTGGTTAGCCCACACCTTGACACGTACTGGTCAAGGTAAGGTGGTTAGGCCAGGGTAGAAGCCAAAAGGGTGCTACCTGCCATTGATGTATAAACAATAACACCTGTAGCAATGCATTTATAAGTACAGCCATGGTAAGCAATGCAGCTGGCATTTGGCTGGAGTGATTGCAGCCCACCTCTACTATCCTTTATACATACATGTGTGACCTGCAACCATACCAGGTGTCAATATTTTGGGGACAGTGTGTTAGATGGGGTATGACCAAAAGTGAGGGAATGAGTTAAATGGAGGGTTAAATGGAGGCGAAGCTTTCGCAGACATCTAGGCTCAGGGTAGAATGAAAGTGAGGTTTTCCCAGAAGATACTCCAGGCTAGAATTTAGCTGGGAATTTAGTGTTGTAGCCATGTGCACTTATACACACACATGCACACTCACACAAGCACACACACACACACACAAACATGTACACACACACACACACACACACACACACACACACCATGGGCAGTCAGTCATTCACGCATCAACATCAATGCTTTGCTATTGCAATTTATTTTATTTCCTAATTGTCGACCCACATACAAAACATTAAACTGTTTTTAGCCGTCATCCTATTCATCACATGCTTCTCTTTTGTATTTCTACTGGAGCCGTACCTGTTTCTAAATTGTCTTGTGTATCAATGTGCATGTTAATGCATGCACACACATACACACCACACACAAGCACTAGCATACACTTGCAACTGCAGTCACATGTTTATTGTTTGTGTAAATTTGTGTTTCCTTGCTCTGGCAATTACCAACAGGCCTTCTTGTTGCCTTTTGCACTTTTAAACATATGCATGCACATGCACACACACACACACACACACACACACACACACACACACACACACACACACACATGGACACAAACCCACATGCACATGCACGCACATTCATGTACACACACAGGAGTCATGCTTCAATCACAAACATGTGCATATGTACACATAAAAATGGCTTTGGCAGTCATCCATCACACACACACACATGCACATACGCATACACAGAACTGGCCTCTGCTTTGTAAAATTATTATCTAATTTCCCTGTTGTCTCTTGTTTGCTATGAGCACACTTACTAGATGTGAGCCTGCACTACAAGAATGCACACTTATGCACACAGGCATGCATGCACAAACACATGCACACTCACACAAACAAACAAGCAAACAAATAAACAAACAAACACGCACACTCGCACAAACAAACAAACACACACACATACACAAGTGCAAACCACCCACTCTGCATTCTGCTTGGTACACTCACACTTGTGCCTTCACCATTAGAGCCTGTTGGTCCTTAATTCACCTCATATGCAATTTTGATTTTTATTTTTCTTCTGCTGCTCCTGTTTGGCTTCCACTGATGTACCCATGGCCTCCACTACATGCTCATGTCCCATCACCTACACTAGATGCTCATGTCCCATGATTCTAAGTACTAACTTGTCAGGTTGAGTAGCGCCAGTAGCTAGGTAGGTGCACAACCATGCACCATCACCCATAGCCGTTAAGGTTTTCAATATACAAGACTTGTATCCAGGCTAAGAAGAATCTCCGATGCTATGGAGAGATAGTTTCTGAGCTGGCTTTCTGTGATTCCATTAATTACCCTTCACCTTGACCCATCCATGTCTGTGTGGACTCATCTCATGCCATACCCCCACCATCATGATAAGCCTGCTAACCAAAATAGGCTCAGTGACTTAAGCTCACCTCAGTGTATTGCTAGAAGCTTTGGTAAGGCTCATGGCTCTAGACCTGTCCACCACCTATCCAAACCTGAAACAGCATGGGCCACAAAGATCGAAAATATGCCTGTTTTATGACACCAATTTTTATGATCTGGGGTGAGTGTTTCCACTTGTTGCTGAGTTCTATGGACAGCTATAGACTGGCCTCTGCTTCACCTCCTTACACATAGCTAATGGATTTCCTGATGTCATTTAGAGATTGATTGTGTATGTGCTTGTGTGTGTGTGTGCCTATGTGTGTTTTGCATGTGTTGTGTGTGTACATGTGAGTGAGTGTGTGTGTGTGTGTGTGTGTGTGTGTGTGTTTGTGTGTGAGAGCCTGTGTGGTGTGATTGAAACATGTACTCTGGAAAAGGCCTTGGGTTGGAAGCCTTGCATGTCTGGCAGTGAATATCATTGCTACCCTATCACCACTGATAGTGGTTGGACTGGGCCTCTGTAAAGTTTGTATTGGATTGAGAGGTAATAGTATTCACATCCAACTGCTCCCATGTACCCATGAGTTCTAGCAATACACTGTGCACACACACACACACACACATACACACATACACACTCATGCACATACACACACACTCATGCACATACACCCACACTCATGCACATACACACACAACACGTACAAAGCACATACATACATACATACATACATACATACATACATACATACATACATACATACATACATACATACATACATACATACATACATACATAC
>OY811978.1:523022-553022 GCA_963681505.1 Eunapius fragilis | reverse complement strand
CACCAATTGGAAACTAAGCATGAGGGAGCATTCTGACAGAATTAAATGACACCAATTGCTCTGATCTGAGGTTGTGTATGAATGTGAGTGTGTGCATGTGTGTGTGCGTGTGTGTGTGTGGATTTTATTTTGTATGGATATTATTCTGTAGAACCAAATATAATTGGTTCAAAAATTAAACAAGAAAGAGGTTTTAGTAGGCCAATGATCGAGAGTACTACATGTTGATAAATACATGTAGCTACAAGGGGGTGCATGTTTGATATATCTGTGCGTGTGCAGAAGTCAAAAAGGAAGGGTGCGTTTCAGATTAAGCTAGCCCCAGACACCGTGCACTTTCATGCTCTGCAGCGTTGTGCACGCATAAATGAAGCAGTTTCACCGAGCCAACACGCTCGATTTCTACGTGCATGCGCTAATTTAAAGAGTACGTACCGTGTTGCGCAGGCTGATGGCAGCTGAATCCATGTATTACGAATCTTTAGCTTCTGCTCGCTATGTTGAAGAAGCCAAGAAGGGGAACAGAACCGGACGTTTGCAAGAAGCGAAAACGCCGTACTTGTTGTATAATAGTGTATGGATGGGCGGAGACATAGTTATTTAACAGGAAGTAATTGCATATTCATGTCTCGTAATAGGTAAATGGCGCGAAACGACCGGGAAATATGCAATTACTTTGCACAGTTGTATCCCCGTAACGGATAAAGAAAAAATTAACGAACAGAACAAATCAATAGGTACAGGATCCCTCTACGTACAAACCAAACTAGGAGTGAATCAAATTTTCCTGCCGAAAGATATGGCGGGTTTGAACTCCAAGGGGTATCGGACGTTGTAACACTGGCACGAAGCTAATGCAAGAGCCCATAATCGATTATACCAGAAAGAAATGATGTAGCATGAAGTGTTGAAAATAGGAAGTCAATAGCGTTTACCGTTCCGAAGTTATAGCGATTCAAACGTGAGTCATTTTTATAACTTAAAAAAATATAGCGAAGGGCCATTTTCTCGTGAACTGACCCAATATATATATACAAGATATAAAAATTTAATTAAAATAAAATTGGTGATGTAGGATTTGTAGACAGCAATTGAGTAAAAAGTAAAGAAACAAGGAATTACGGATATTAGGCATTCATTTAATTATAAATATTACAGACCTACATTTAGCACAGAATTTCAAGGAGGTAGATTTGCTAAATAATGTAGGTCTGTAATATTTATAATTAAATGAATGCCTAATATCCGTAATTCCTTGTTTCTTTACTTTTTACTCAATTGCTGTCTACAAATCCTACATCACCAATTTTATTTTAATTAAATTTTTATATCTTGTTTCACACATTTTTATGCTAGGCGCTGTACATGTAAGCCGGGATCCGCCTGTGGTAATAAGCTAAAATTATAAACATGTATTATATCAGAGATACATGTATTGAATAATCGTTCCGTGTAATGCAAGATTACTTCGCATGGCGAGGAAGTATTCATCCCTGCGCAATCACATGCATGCTCTTAACTAAACTGTTTTAACTTGGTCGGAAGATCGATACGGCGCAATCGGTAGCCCTGCTATATAGCATTCAAAAAACATTAGTTGTAAATTTATAAAAAAGCCTTCTATACGGCCGAGCTCCGAGAGGCCCCCAGTACGGATGGGGCCATATTCCCCATGGGGCTGGGGCCAGCGGTGGCGCAGGTGGGAGCAGCGGAGCAGGGGCCAGCGGTGGAGCTGGGGCAAGCAGAGCGTGGGCCAGCGGAGCAGGGGCCAGCAGTGGCGCAGGTGGAGCTCGGGGCAGTGGCGGAGCTGAGGCCAGTGGAGCAGTGGCGGAGCTGGAGCCGGCCAGCAGTGGCGCAGGTGGGAGCAGCGGAGCTGGGGCCAGCAGCGGAGCTGGGGCAAGCAGAGCAGGGGCCAGCAGTGGCGCAGGTGGGAGCAGCGGAGCTGGGGCCAGTGGCGGATCTGGGGCAAGCAGAGCAGGGGCCAGCAGTGGCACAGGTGGGAGCAGCGGAGCTGGGGGCAGTGGCGAAGCTGGGGCCAGAGCTGGGGCAAGCAGGACCGGAACAGGGACCAAGACTGGTATCGGAGAGTAGGGAGGGCCCTCCTCACCCGAGTCAACAGCAAACAGATTCTCAGCTTCTTCTGCTGTGACCTACAAGGGTAATAATATATATTATATAGATATAATGCCATGCATGCAAATCCTATGTACACATGCATACCTCTTCCATATCTTAAAGTAAAGAGTGAGTGAGAAAGTTGCTTTATACAAACCAAAACTGATCTAATACGAGGGAAGTATTAAATTATTGGAACGGCCTCCCATAATAAATGTGTTGAACAAACCAACTATACATGCGGTGGTGGGGGTGGGGCTGAATTAAGACGGCCTGCATTTCAAATGGCTAGTATTTGCTGATATATGTGAAACTGCACACAATCATGTGTAGAGAGAGGCCTAGGGTTGCTGCCACTTTAACTTATGCATGGGTAAAAATATATAAATTACAATGATGTACTTGAGAACACAGGAATGTTCAGGTTTGCAGCCATAGAGATTTTAAGTCCACATGCTGGGACACCATACATGGAATCATGCAGGAAGTTAGTTAGTCCTGCAAAGCATAATTTATCGCTTATCCAAATTGAAATGAGCTGCATGTAATAGGTAACTGGTTCCAGCTGAAAACAGGAGAACATCATGGAGGATGATTGGTGGTCCATGTGCATGTTTTAGCAGCCATAGAAGCTAGCTTTTAGACCACACACTGTGCCACCATATATGGAGGAAGGAGCAGGCTTGTGGTTTTATGAATGCAAAGTTGCAAGATAAATGTTGACACAGAGAAACATGTTCACATGCCATGCAGCTGTAGACTCCTTGACATATGAACACATACATGGGAGGAAGGCAAGCCTATTTTTAAGAGCAGTTTTTTATAGAGAACGTACATCAACTGATATAAGGATTGGATTGTGAGTTAAGTACAACATATAATTGTGTGAAGTCATGCATATTCCGGGGTTAGGGCCTATAGAGACAGATCCATTAATTTACATGCAGTCAAGGTCACAGCTGCAACCCCATTTGCCATTTGATAGATAAACCTGCAAACCATAATCTCTTAGTCAGAGTGACAGCTCTTAAAAGAGCTGTAATTGGTTCCAGATGATGTACTGCAGAACCCAGGGAAGGATTGCTCCATGTTCAGGTTTGCAGCCACAGTATATGTGTCAAAGTTTAAGACCACATGCTGGGACACCACACATGGAATCATGCAGGAAGTTAGTTAGTCCTGCAAAGCGAGGCAGATAGATAGCTCTTAAGAGAGGTGCATGTAATAGGTTCCAGCTGAAAATTAGAGATCATCATGGTCCTGCATGTTTTAGCAGCCATAGAAGCTATGACACATACTGGGCCACCAAATATGGTATCCATACAGGAAGGAGGCAGGCATGTGGTTTTATAGACTGTACAGCTGTAAGATAAAATATTGTTTACACAGAGAACCTAGGGATTAGCAGCCATAGATGCTACATCCTGTATGGCAAGGTTTAAAAGACACATGCTGGGCCACCATACTGTATATGGTATCCATTGACAGGCATGTGGTTTTATCCTTGCAAAAATATAATAGTCAACATTCAGAGACATGTAGTGTGAATGTGGTATAAAAATCCCCTCATAGAGTATCAAAGCTGGCAAGCATATACTCCAATGCAAATTGATCTGGCGTTATTCGTTTTCCTATCTCGCAGACGAACACACGCACACGATACAATACATCGGTCCCATGCGTGTAGGACATATTGCATCCAAACATTGCAAACACTCCTACCTCATAGTATTTCTTTTCCTGCAGTATTGGGCCTTAGCGGTCTCCTTCTTACTTTCCGGATCAAGGCAGTATTGGGCCTTCGCGCTATCCTTCTTACTTTCCGGATCAAGCCAGTATTGGGCCTTCATGCTATCCTTCTTACTCTCAGGATCGGCTTTGTAGCGCTTCCTGTCGCAAGTCTTCTTTTTTTCATGCGCTTCTTGAAAACTGTCACGCTCCTCAATATCTTGCGAGTCGCCAACACAACAGTCATCATTTAACTTTGCGATCTTCTTTGCACGATTCTTTTCTCTTCGCGATCGACGTGACGGCATTTTGAAGAAAACAAACCAGACACGTCAAGCTTTTGGTATACAACCGTGACAACAATTGAATAGTAACTGTAGCGCATGCACTATATGAAATATAGAACGTGTTCAACCACACGTTCCCGCCCACTTTTACGCCTTCCAAAGGCTGATAAAATCTGTTGTGGGCTATACTAACAAAACTAAGTTTGCTAGAGATTGAAATTTGTGTCAAGCATAACTCTCGTTACTAACATAATAAAACAAATCCAACTCGACAATAAGTTTCTAACTTGTTGATTCTAGTGCTTCCGCATAACGGCTAACATTATACTTCAATCGTGACAAAGATGCAATGCAATAAACCTCTTATCCGAGCAAATCTTATCTTATCAGATCCGGAAGAAGAAGAAGAAGAAGAAGAAGAAGAAGGAGAAACTTTTTTTTAGGTTCGAGTGTGGGAACGAGAGAGCGTTATCTCTGTTGTCTGAGGTTTCTAAGCGTCGGCAGTTTTATTACATTGTAGGTAATTGTTGGCTGTATCCAAATACGCTCGCTAAAGTCCAACTGATTCTACGGTGCAGCGGCAATAGTGGAATCTGGTGTTTTGCTAATCGTATTCATCACACTTCAAATCCTACATAGGACCTACTAACGTAGGTCCTGATAGTCATCAGTGTGACAGCTCATTTAACCCTCAGGCACCATCAGTGGGACACCTCATTTAACCCTCAGGCACCATTAGTGGGACATCCAGTTGGCAGATCAGTTTTGATTGTGTCATTTGTATGGCAAGCCTTCCGGCTAGAAGCATATTGCCATGTTCGCATGTCTATAGCAATTTAGCGCGGGTCAGAACACTTTTCCAGTTGAAGAGATAGACAGATAGCTGGCTTCAGTGGAGCATATAGGTATCTAAGCGTATTGTGCCATACGATGACATCACCTCCAGACCGACATGTAAGTGGGTGGACCATCTGAATAGCTCTCAACCCCCAGGCATTACTGTCAATGTGGAACGAATAATTAGTGGATCGGTCAGCTATATACTGATGCGCCAAATGATACATTAAGTGCTATTGGCTTCCTATTTTTCCACGCCAGGTCCCATACTGTTTAATACGTCATGGTGACGTAACCAGCTCGCCTACCTTGGGTCGAGGCTGTGCGTGCTGCTGCACCCCAAGTTGAGATGGCTTCTTAATCAATCTCACCTCGGTCCTTGTAACTTGTAAGCTTCTGATCAGGTCACCACTTCAATATCATCATGCATGCAGAGTTAATATCTCTGCATTGTATTATTATACAGTTTGCACATGCAACCATGCATCTCCTCAGTCAAAGAATGCATTGTCTTTTATATATATCAAACAGTCACCCCGGCCTTATATAGGAACAAGTTTTCAAGTGCTTTAAATTGGTTAATAAACTGCATGCAACGTTCCTCTATCCATTGCATAGATATTAATATCTAGGCTCTATCTAATGATCAATGCATGCGCGCATCTGGAGTTCCTTTAGCACGTGGCGTCGCAATGATTCTGTCGAATGTCTTTTTCGTTTTGCTGGCCGTAGGAGGTGAGTGTTGCACGTCAAGGCATTTGACGAATGAGTACGTTGTCAGCCTAGCTGTATATATAGTTGTGCATGGCTGCACACATGCAGCGAAGTAATGTTGGTCTGCTGATGCCAGACAATTGAGCACGTCACTTACTGCACTAAGCTAGCTACTGCATGCATATAGTTATACAAGGTAATGTATATATAGAAGTTGAAGCGCCTACATGTATGTGCCAAAAAAGACCAATTTTGTCTAGTACTGACCATGGAGCCTGCAATATCAGTTAGACGATCCTCAGCAACACTTGACCAGCAACAGGTTAATCTTTTCAAACAAGCGAGAGAAGCCCCCCCCCCTCACCCGACCCGACTCCCCCCCCCCCCCGAACTCCCCTTAGCTGTATAGTAATATACGGGCAGTGCTATATACCATCAGTTATACCAATCAAGATGTCGCCGTTCGGCACATGGTAAGAAGCGCAGCCCACCTGAGCTAGTGCATCGTGATGTATATGCATGCAGAGCTAGCGCTATAGCTAGCCCGGTGCTTAATGTTCTTGACGTACAGTTTACTTTGCCTAATGGCAAGAATTGTCATATCTGACCGCACCTGATGGATCCCCAACCACTAACTCGATTGTGTCGACCACACGCTCTTGCGTGCATTACGTATTGCATATCCAACGTCGCCGAGTCGGCGGTTAACTTCACACTTTGTCATTTATAACTGGGAATAACCATAAAAAGCTGCACGCAAATCAACAATTGATTTTTCAAGTTCACAGTCTTGTGCATGAAGGCAAAGATAACAAAATTGGTCTAATGATGTGCAATAAGTCTGGGGACTTGACATTATCAGTCTGGCTCCCAGACTATGACCAATACATTCATATGCTTGCTATTACATGCATGGCTTCTTTAACGCCCTCTGCAGTCGCTGGTGATGTCACATGCCACCAGCGTATGTGTATGGTCACCTGCAGCTGTACCGTCACTGGTACCACCTCCTCCACACAATGGAGGATTCGCCCTCCCAATGGGTCGCTGTGTGCGGGTGACCTCATCACCCTGCCACAGTCTCCCCCGTGTGCAGGGAGGGAGGTCCCCTCCTCCAGTGGGAGGTGTGGTCCCTTTGTGGCCCGCAACGTTGGCCTGCCAGGTGACCACTGCAGGGGATCAGAGCTGGAAGTGGCAGCCACGGAAGAAGCAGTGGAGGGAACAGCAGTGTCATGCCAAGACATGCAGGGGCCAGCATTGATGGGAGGAGTGACCCTCCATGCGTTGGGTATGTACTATGCCAGGTTGAGGGTATATGGCCTTGCATGTACACTCCGGTAATGGATTCATGTGTCTCTATTGCTCAATACCAAAAGATATTGGCATGCATGCTAGGATTGGCTGGACCCCCTCCCCCCTTCCCCTCCCCTCCATGCCCCCCCCCCCCCCCCCTCACCGATCAGGCAACCAAGTGTGCACACACATTGCTGATATGAAGTTCTATAAGTGTTTCAATGGGCCTAGCTTCCATTTTGTGCTCAGCCATATGAAGCCACATACATGTATACATCTGTTTGGCATGGCACACATATCAGTGTGTCCCAACCCTCCCCTCCACTCCTCCTCCTCCTCCCCAGCCTCCCCTGGTCCTCCTGTTGGCCTGACAGTAAGCAGTACCTCTGTGGACCAGCTAACAGTGACCTGGACCCCTCCCACCACTGGTGGGGTTCCTACCAGCTACAATGTCAGTATCAATGACAGTTCTAAAACTCTGGTCCCCATCCCTGCCAATGGAGCACTACAGAACACCTTCACTGGACTGATCAGTAACACACTCTACACTGTCTCAGTGGTGGCCATCAACTGTGCTGGGACCAGCAGTGTGACATCAGCCTTTGGAAGAACAGGTTAGTGTAGATATTGAATAATTGTATGTAACCAAGGCAACTATTATTACTCTGCACTGGCAGACAGAGGGGTGGTGGTGGGGTTGCAACCCCCAGTTTTGGTCTATTACATAACATGCAGAGGGAAAGATCTATGTACAAAAATGTCAGGTAGCAGCAAAAAGTGCATTTCTCATGCATGAATTATCTCCAAAAATGTCCGCACACACATCCTCCTCCACATCCCCACCCCCCTTTGATGTCTCCACCCCCACCCTTTCATTAAATCCTGGATCCACTACGGTGCTGTGTCCTGAAGCGTTGATGTTGTATACAATAGCCGCAGCTACAGTTGTGACAACATGCCAAAAGACTATTCAATTTCATAGCATACAGGGTTAAATACACGGAACTCATCAATCTAGCATGTTCTAGAATGTACACTGTACCTAATATTTATCACTATTACATAACTATTAGATAACTATTACATAACTATTGCACAACTATTACATAACTATTACATAACTCCCTTTAGGAAGAGTTAGTCCCTGGACTCTTAATGACCAAGGGGAAATCCATAACAGGTGGGAGGATTTCGAGTCCTGGTTGGGTACCGATGTGGAGGTAAAGGATCTGGCGGTTGAGGCTCAGCAGGCATTGGTTGATCCTCCACTCCTTGATCTTCCACTTGTGCATGGGGTTCATGTAGCAACCGATTCTCTGGGGGTGGACCTTTACCTACTGCTGGTGTGTTTGTACCCACATTGTCATCATCATCTATTTGAATCCATGTATTAAACACCCTACTGTCCTTATGCCCACCAAAGCTGCCCTTATTTTTTACATTTGAAGTATTTTCCATTGATTCTAAACGTATTCCTTCTTTGCACGGCTTGAGGCAATCAAAATGTACAACAGACTTCTTATGTGGGGCACGGGAATCTTGGTGTCACAGATCCTGTCCAGTACCTTCCAAGGGCCTGTCAGGGATGATGGATTTCTTTGCCTTTCCACGTGGAACAACAGAGGAATGTAGCTAAACCATATCTCCAGGGCTGTATGGGTCTCCATATCTCCAGGGCTGTATGGGTCTCCATATCTCCAGGGCTGTATGGGTCTCCATATCTCCAGGGCTGTATGGGTCTCCATATCTCCAGGGCTGTATGGGTCTCCATATCTCCAGGGCTGTATGGGTCTCCATGACATTTCTGGTCATAAAAATACTTTTGTCGGTTATGTTCAGTCATTAGCCTTTCCTCCAACCCGATGGATGTACCTTCAAGACTGCTGATATCATATCCACCAGTGTTCTGTTCAGACGCTCAACCAAGCCATCCCCCTGGGGATGGTAGGGGGTAGTGCGTGTCTTCTTGATTCTTAGGATCTTACAAACTTCCAATATCACCCCTGCTTCAAACTGACGGTCCTGGTCTGCATGCAGTTGCTCTGGAGTAGAGAAGAGAAACTCGTCAACTAACTTCTGTGCAACAGTAATGGCCTCCTGGTTTGGGATAGGATATGCCTCCGCCCACTTTGAGAAGTGATCGTTATGACCAACAGATAAACATCCCTCCTTTGTCTTTGGCAGAGGTCCAACAATATCCATGGCAACCACTTGCATTGGGTATCCTGCAGTTATGTAGCTCCTGGAGAACTTCTCACTATGCTGTGCCTGAAGAATAATCAACTGCAGTTGATGGGAACCATTCGGGTTGAAAAACCGTCTCCACGAAACACCTCCTTTGACCTCCAACTGCTGCCACTGTTGAATGAGTCACTGCACCAGTGGTGAATAAGCACACAAGTCATCTCCCTCAAGTTTTCTTCCAGCATGCAAGTTTTGAAGCACTGGTCCTAACACAGGGTCACCTGTCTGGTATTGACATAATTCTTCCTGTGTAATCTGTGGAATCCCGATTTGCATAGCATTCACTTCCACACTAGTTTTGGTGCTTTTCTCATGTTCATCTCTACCACACTGAACACAAGGCAGGCGAGAGAGAACACCTGCATTACAAGTGTTTCAACCCTGGCCTATGTACCATGGTGAAACTGTATTCTTCCAGCTTCTGTAACCAACAGGCAGGTTGTCCCTCTGGCTCCCTGAAGTTGCACAGCCACATCAGAGACCCATGGATCAGAGTGTAGGACAAAATGCCTTCCTAGTAGATAGGACCTGAAGTGCTGGATGAAGTACACAATCGCCAATAGCTTGCGTCAATGATCTCTTTCTGGCTTCGGCTTCCATACGCAGTCACATGCTCTGCACCATCCTCATGTATCCGTGACAACACACATCCAATCACTGTATCACTTGCATCAGTATCCAGGATTAATTCCCTCGAGTAGTCAGGAAATGCAAGGATTGGTCGTGAAAGAGATTTAAAAGCAGCTGCACATTCTTCCGTCCACTTGAACACCGTTGATTTCTCTGTCAGATGTGAAGGAACTTGGCAATTTTGGCAAAGTCTTTGATGAACCACTGATAATAACTAACAAACTGCAAGAACCTCTGAACATCCTTCTGGGATGCTGGCTCCGGCCACTGAACAACCTGCTGCACCTTGGAAAGGTCCGTTGCTATTCTCTTGGATGACATCACATGACCCAAGTAGGTTACCTCTCTCTCTTGACATCGCATGACCCAAGTAGGTTACCTCTCTCTTGACATCACATGACCCAAGTAGGTTACCTCTCTCTCTTGCTGAAGTGACACTTCCGAAGGTTCAGCTTGAGGCCTGCATGCTGGAACTGTTCAAACACACACTTTAGGTTCTGGAGTTTGCCCCTGGTACCACAACATCATCTAGGTATACAAGACACCTGCTCCACTGAAGACCCATGAGCACGGCATCCATTAACCTTTGGAACGTGGCTGGCGCATTACGCAGTCCAAAGGGCATAGCCTTACACTCAAAGAGTCCTTTAGAGGGGCAGAGTCTTTTCCCTGTCTTCCGGTTGCATCTCCACTTGCCAATATCCGCTTATGAGATCCAGTATGCTGAACCACCTTGGGCCAGCCAGTGTATCAAGGGTATCATCAACCCTCAGAAATGGGTAGTCGTCCTTCCTGGTCACTGTATTCAGTTTCCTGTAGTCTATACAGAAATGTACTGATCCATCGTGCAAGAACCACAGGGGATACCCATGGGCTGGAGGAATGCTGAATGATGTCTTTATCTAACATCTCCTGTATCAGCTTCCCGTATTGCTCTTGCACTGCTGGGGCAGTCCTACGAGTATGTTGGCGTATGAGAGGGGCATTTCCAGTGTCAATGCTATGCTGTACCTGGCTAGTACGACCGATGTCTCCATTTTTTTGGGAATAAATTCCACTAGAAGTTGATAGAGTTTCTTTTTCTGCTCAGTTTCAAGCTCTTGATTGTCCTTTATTGCTGTCCATATATAGCTGATTTGACATACTATCCGAGTTAGCATTATCCATCTCTTGCAGGAGAACGGTCGCCAGGTTGGCTTCATCAAATCTCTCAAGTAGTCCAACTGTTGTGCCCTTACCCATGGTGACAGCAGTAGGCCCCAGGTTCCCATGATGACAGCAGTAGGCCCCAAGTTCCCATGGTGACAGCAGTAGGCCCCGGGTTCCCATGATGACAGCAGTAGGCCCTGGGTTCCCATGGTGACAGCAGTAGGCCCCAGGTTCCCATGATGACAGCAGTAGGCCCCAAGTTCCCATGGTGACAGCAGTAGGCCCCGGGTTCCCATGGTGACAGTAGGCCCTGGGTTCTCATGGTGACAGCAGTAGGCCCCAGGTTGATGAGACATACAGGCATATCCCCTTCGCCAAGTGTAGCAAGAGCTCAAGCTACCCAAACAGGTCGTTTCCAGTTTGATGCTGGTTCCACCATCCATGTTGTCACCACCTCAACTTTATCTGTACTTGAAACCAGTGTCTATAGGCTGGAATATGAATAGATTGTACCAGGTTCACAGTAATGTGGGATTGAATTTGCTGTGCTGTGGAAGAATGATGGGTGTGTAAGGGTACTACCACTGTGCCATTCTTCATGGACATAACCCTCTTTTTAGTCTGAATTGTTCCATCATTCCGCTCCAGAAAATAAAGTCCAAGCATGGCCTCAGCCAGTAAATCGTTAACAATTACCACTTCAGCATCGAAATTCCCACTTCCTAGCTTGATAGTCACAGATGCTGAACCATGGGCTGGTATGTGATCCATCAGCCCCTACTAGATCTGGTCCAGTGTAGTGTTTCAATTCAGCCTCTGTGTGCTCCCAAACATACGGCTCTGAAGAAGATCCATGGCTGCACCTGTATCCAACAGAAAAGTTACATCTGTACCGTTCACCTGACCACATGCATGATAAGCTAGAGCTGGATTGGCAGTAAGTAATGGTATAAATTGAGCAACAGAGTGAGCCAATATATTATTGCCCTTCAGTGCATGGCTCTTCACACTGAGGACTATCAGTTTCTCTGTTGCTTGTGTGGTCTTGTTGCACATCCATGGGGAAAATGTCCTTCTTTTCCACATTGTCAGCAGATTACTGGGTCTTGCCTTGTCTTTGGTTGAGGTGCCTTGTCCTGTCCACATGGGTTTTCTAAGCACTCCAGTCTTTGCATGATACTCCTGTGATGTCACTACTCGCTCCTGTGATGTCACTACTCGCTGGTCTGCTTCTCTTTCCGACTACATCTATACGACTGCTTCCTTCTTCCTCACCATCAGTGATATCCAGGGTATGCTCCATTGCTACTTGACTCTCCCTGGCTGTTGTGGGCATAGGATAAGACTCCAGCTCCAATGTTGCTGTGACAGCCTCTTCTAATGTCTTAGGCCTTCTCTGTTTGACCGCAAAGTTTATCTGAGTGTCGGTGATTTGGTCCCCATAACGGTTCAGAGAGAGTTGGTTTCGAGCTTCTTCCTGCAAATCTGGAAACACCTTATCCACTAACATCCGTAAATCTTGTGCAACATCGGCCCAACCCTCAGCCTTCTCCCTCTTGCGCATCTGAAATTTAGCGGTGTACAGTTCGTGCTTACTTTGTGGTTCAAAGCGCTCTGTAAGGGCTTTCACTGACTCAGAGTAACTTGCCCAGATGTTAGAAGGAAGGCGTTTGAATGCATAGTTGTAGTTAAAAGTACGCCTCACTGTGTGAGCACAGACTGCATTCAAACGTTTTCCTTCTTTGATGGCGCCACATTTTCAAAATGGTCCAGCCATTTCACGAAGTCCCTTCCCCTGTAATCAATTCAGGCAGCATGACAGGTTTGGTGCCTACACCTGAAGTGGTGCTCGCCTGAGATGCGTTAACCTGAGGTATGTTATCCTGAGGATCGTTCATGCTGACTATGCCAATGTAATAGCCGCGGCTACAGTCGTGACAATGTGCCAAAAGGCTATTCAATTTCCGAGCATACAGGGTTAAATACATGGAACTCATCAATCTAGCATGTTCTAGAATGTACCTAATATTTATCACTATTACACAACTATTACATAACTATTACACAACTATTACTAACTATTACATAACTATTACACAACTATTACATAACTATTACACATGTATGTAGAACATGTGGAGCTCCTCTCTTCTGTCTTTGTGTAGGTGTGAACATCACCAGAACACAAATCCAAACCAATAATGCAACCATTGGCTGCTCATTCAACCAGTCCTTCTACTGTGTGGTGTGCTGTAGTACTGATCCCTCTGTTCCTCCTGACTCAAGTGTGTACAATGTCTCCTCTACCAGAGGCACAGAGGTGACTGTGTACCTTGGTGACCTCACCAGTGGTCAGATGTACTACTGCAAGGCATCAGCTACCAACACCACCTCTGCTGACTGTGGTGGTCCTGTGGTTGGAGGTGTGAAGGTTTTCTTCAGCTTCATCACAACACCTCAACCACCATCATCACCATCATCACCACCCTCATCACCACCACCATCATCACCATCATCACTATCACCATCATCATCATCATTCCTCAAAGTGACCTTCACAAGTTTACTTTGTGTAATTTTAATATTGTGAAGTGATCTCTATGTTCATGTGCCCGCCATTACACTAATGCGCAATGATTTAATGTTGATTTGTTGGTTAATTCCATTACTTAGAAAAAAGAAGGCTAGTTTCAATTATAAATAAAAATGCATTATTTTGCAGTTCCATATGCAGCATTGCTCTCTAGCTCAATTGTATTGGTTGACTTCTGATTAATGCCCACCACCTCACATGTGGTAGCAGTAGGGATGGAAGGAGGGGCTTCAGTAGTCATAGAGGATACTCTTGGGATGTAGCAAACACATATTATGATGGTGGCCACCAAAGCCCCCAGAGAAGAGGAGATGAGAAATGTGACTGCAAATGTTATCCCAACAGCAGTAGGGGTGCCAATGGAGGCACTACATGAAACTGAAACTGAAATAAGCATGTCAGCATAAATCATGCATATCGTATGCTCCTGTATGGCATGCATGAAGGTCTCATATGTTATCGCTAAGTATGTTAGTAGGGGAAGCAATACCTGAAACTGATAACTAATTAACACATAAATTAAATTGTTAAGAAATGATTTAATTTGCTGCTTGAGCAATGGATTTTAAAATTAATAAGTCTTGCTATTAGGTCAGGTGATCTCATCTATGTGCTTAGAAATTCTTCCATCACTGTACTAAAGTGAAGACATCCAGTACTCTGGTACTAAGGTACTAACAAGTACACACACAGCACATGACATGCCCATGCAACAGAAATTATCATTCACCTCAAAGGCTTCACAAGGTTTGCATTACACACAAGCATACTCCACTAGACATTGCTACATCATTAGGCAAAAAAAAAAATTGTGTACAATACCATACCAGGGTGGGAATATGAATTGCTCTGAGAGCAGGTGCATGTGTGTGTGTGGGGGGTGAAGTAATAATGAGGGAGGAGATGGGATGGGTGAGGGAGGAAATGGGATGGGTGAGGGAGGAGATGGGATGGGTGAGGGAGGAGATTGGGATGGGTGAGGGAGGAGATGGGATGGGTGAGGGAGGAGATGGGATGGGTGAGGGAGGAGATTGGGATGGGTGAGGGAGGAGATGGGATGGGTGAGGGAGGAGATGGGATGGGTGAGGGAGGAGATGGAATGGGGTACCTTTGTTGTGGAAGTAGCTAACACATTGACAACAGAGCTAGTGTACATGTCACATGCCATTAATGGCAATAGCTATTGCATACATGAGATGTAATGTTGTATACTGGTACTGCTATTCCCAGCACAGTTGATGGCCACTGCTGAGATGTTGTAAGATGAGTCATTCCTCAGTCCAGTGAAGGTGACCATTGCAGACCCATTGGTCATGACCACAGGAGGACTGGTGGTGTAGCTACTGTTACTGATGGTGACATTGTAGCTTGTGGTAAGACCACCACTGGGGGAGGGGGTCACCACCACTAGTACCATGTCTGGACCAATGGTTTGTGCCGTAACATCTGGAGGTCCAGGAGGAGCTGAAAATATTACATGAACATACACATGTCATGACTGTAGTCAGATAACACATCAGCGTGATTGCTTATAGCAGGCATGTCCTCATGACATGTCACCATTCATAATATAAGTGGGCATTAATGGCTATATTTGTACTAGTACTTGGTTATAGCTGCCCCATAATGGCCATCGCAGTGCATATGTTTATAACCACAACACCTCACCATACACACTCCACATCAGCTGGATTGGGTAAACATGAACACTTCAGCAAATCTTCAGGCAGTCTCAATTTCACTGCGAGCCATTGCCAGGACTATTTGTGTAGTGATGATTATTATAAACTGCTGTACTTTTGTGAACAAATGTGGCGCATGCATTATTTTCTACTAATGTTTCGTGGGGGAGGGGGAAAATGGTACTTCTTGATTGTTTTGAAAATAGGTATGCAGAAGTTCAAGGTTATGTAGATATGAATGTGTAAACACAAGACACTTTATTGTTGGAGCTTACATGCAACACTTTAAAGGTATATGAACTAGCATAGTTGACTGAAGCTTAGCTGATAAAACAAAGGTAACATCATCCTTACCCATGACACCTATCTGGGTGGCATTCAAAATAGCATTCTGACCAGACAGATCTTTGGTTCCAACCATGATCAGTGATGATGTCATACCAGTGTTCACTCTCACTGTCAAGGTACTATTCAGACATGGTGTGGATGGACCAGAATCCACATTGGTTGCTGTGTATGGTCCACAGGTTGTGGTCACACGTCTGCAAGCATCTACAGTCTGAGTTAACACAATGCTATCAGGTGTGTTAGAACTACTGCATGATCCACTGGGCAGGACCCATAGGTTGTTGGCAATAAGGTAGGCAGTCCATGTTAAGGTCACCTGGTCCCCAGGACAGGCTACAGGAGGACACGATGCCACACCTCCATTGATCTGGCACTTTAACATCTGGGAGCCCACTGGGGAAGCTATATGGCAGAATGAAATGTCCATCATTCGCATACTGGACATATGTATGCATACATCATTAGCATAACACATATTTTAAAGCAATTGTGTTCAGTGCTTTAATAAGTTAGCACCTATAGGCAGCATAAACAAGTGTTCATGCATGGTAAATATGCAATGTTTCTTTGGTGCACGCTGCGTTCAAAGTTAAATCACTTTAGAGACACTGACATGATATGATGCAGCAGCGCTAATGTATACATCACAACAATCACATGAGCATGTGCGCCTTATACAAACTATTCATTCTAATACTCTTAGAACAAATTGCTGGCAAATAGAACACATTAAACACAACAACAACGTTATAATTCCATGCAGCATGTTGGCGTACCGTTGGTGATGCAGTAGAGAAGATACATCATTGGCATCAACGTCATCTAGAGGTGTGTAATAATACGAAAAGTCTCATTTGTAACGTGAACTGGTTAATATATAACAGGCACTATACATGCGTACCTGTGTACATACATGTATACCTGTGCACGTACCTGTGTACGTACCTGTGCACGTACCTGTGCACGTACATGCGTACCTGTGTGCATACATGCGTACCTGTGTGCATACATGTGTACCAGTGTGCATACATGTGTACCAGTGTACGTACATGTGTACCACCTGTGCACGTACATGTGCTTATATGGATTACGTAATAGTACTGAGATCGGTCGGGTGCGAGTGGAATACACCTATGTGGTCATGGATACCAAAAAAAAAAAAAAAAAATAGGACCCACATTTGCATATGTGTGCCGTTAACGGCAATCCGATTTCCTTTTACTCGCGATAATTTATTTGAAGGCGATCATTCGTTTCCACAACTAACAAGAGATAGCAATTTGAAAATCAGTTACCTTTAACCTTCGCATCTCAGTACACTCCGTACGAGCAGCGCCCTGTAATCACCGCCCGTAACTATGGGTCTGGGAACCAGACTCCCTATGACGTCAGCGATGGCCAAATCTCAAGTGGGCGGAGCTGTTTCCAGTTGGAGTTTCTGATCAATGATGTTATGCCGTGTTTTGTAAGTACAGATGTTATGTGGAATTTATAAAGTATGCCAAAGCAGGTGGTGCTCGACAGGTTGGCCGTCAACTCTGCGTTGGACTGGGTACGAGCAATGATAAAAAAAATTACTGTTAAATTACTATTATACTGTTTACCGGTGGGACCCAATCAGATTGCAGTCAGGTGCGTTATTTATGTCGTAATACGCCGTCATATTGATGATGACCGGACCATCTTTTCACTGCCATCCTAAACCCGGACTGATGTTTGATGTTAGAGAAGACACTAAATTGATAAAGAGGATGCATCACTGCTATGTCTCATCCATACTATATTTTATTCTGCATAATAAACACCTTGATGGTAAGATAGTCAAATTTTCAAATAGAGATTTATGGGAGGGAACCATCTTTTCAATTGCAGTACTGATGTTTGTGTTGATGAGGAGGCACTAAATAGAGAAAGAGGATGCATCACTGCTTATGTCGCATTCATATAATTTGTTATTCTGCACAGATGCATAATAAACACCTTGATGGTAAGATAGTTAAATTTTCAAATAGAGATTTATGGGAGGGAACCATCTTTTCAATTGCATCCTAAACTAGTACTGATGTTTATGTTGATGAGGAGGCACTAAATGGAGAAAGAGGATGCATCACCGCTTATGTCGCATCCATATAATTCGCTATTCAGCACAGATGCATATAATAAACACCTTGATGGTAAGATAGTTAAATTTTCCCATACAGATGTGAACCATCTTTTCAATTGCATCCTTAACCCAGACTGATGTTTGTGGGGATAAGAAGACACTATATTGCTAGAGAAGATGCATCACTGCTATGTCTCATCCACTATTTGTTATTCTGCACAGATGTGAATTAACACTTTGATAGTAAGATAGTCAAATTTTCCCATTTCTAGACTTGCTGCGAAGGAGTTTGAGCCAGGGGGTGGGGTGGTATTTTGTACTGAACGCATTGGAATTAAAATTTCAGGGATGGAGCAGATGGAGTAGCTATAGGTAGGAAAGTTGTGGGAGGTGGAGCAGGTGGGGAGGTGGTGGAGGTGAGGGAGTGTGGGTGGGATATTTTTACATTTTAATATTTACTTATGAAATTATGGAATAGATGCAATGTGACAAGCGTCCACTTCAGAGGTTTCCTGAGCTGACATTGGAATTTAAATATCTATGACGAGACCAACCATAGTATATGTAATATGCTGTTTTAAAAGAGCTTATACTCACCAGATATTTAATGAAGTTGTTGGGCACGGCCACTTGGCTTCGATAATATAAAATGCTCATCAATAGGTACAAGGACAAGTCTTAGTAGACATGACAATGTGGTAGAACAAGTCTTAGTAGACGTGACAATGTCGTAAGACAAGTCTTAGTAGACGTGACAATGTGGTAGGACAAGCCTTAGTAGACGTGACAATGTGGTAGGACCAGTCTTAGTAGATGTGACAATGTGGTAGGACAAGCCTTAGTAGACGTGACAGTGTGGTAGGACCAGTCTTAGTAGACGTGACAATGTGGTAGGACAAGCCTTAGTAGACGTGACAATGTGGTAGGACCAGTCTTAGTAGACGTGACAATGTGGTAGGACAAGCCTTAGTAGACGTGACAATGTGGTAGGACCAGTCTTAGTAGACGTGACAATGTGGTAGGACCAGTCTTAGTAGACGTGACAATGTGGTAGGACAAGCCTTAGCAGACGTGACAATGTGGTAGGACCAGTCTTAGTAGACGTGACAATGTGGTAGGACCAGTCTTAGTAGACGTGACAATGTGGTAGGACAAGCCTTAGTAGACGTGACAATGTGGTAGGACCAGTCTTAGTAGACGTGACAATGTGGTAGGACCAGTCTTAGTAGACGTGACAATGTGGTAGGACAAGCCTTAGCAGACGTGACAATGTGGTAGGACCAGTCTTAGTAGATGTGACAATGTGGTAGGACAAGCCTTAGTAGACGTGACAGTGTGGTAGGACCAGTCTTAGTAGACGTGACAATGTGGTAGGACAAGCCTTAGTAGACGTGACAATGTGGTAGGACCAGTCTTAGTAGACGTGACAATGTGGTAGGACAAGCCTTAGTAGACGTGACAATGTGGTAGGACCAGTCTTAGTAGACGTGACAATGTGGTAGGACCAGTCTTAGTAGACGTGACAATGTGGTAGGACAAGCCTTAGCAGACGTGACAATGTGGTAGGACCAGTCTTAGTAGACGTGACAATGTGGTAGGACCAGTCTTAGTAGACGTGACAATGTGGTAGGACAAGCCTTAGTAGACGTGACAATGTGGTAGGACCAGTCTTAGTAGACGTGACAGTGTGGTAGGACCAGTCTTAGTAGACGTGACAATGTGGTAGGACAAGCCTTAGCAGACGTGACAATGTGGTAGGACCAGTCTTAGTAGACGTGACAATGTCGTAAGACAAGTCTTAGTAGACGTGACAATGTAGTAGGACCAGTCTTAGAAGACGTGACAATGTGGTAGGACAAGCTTTAGTAGACGTCTCAATGTGGTAATGTAAGGACACGCCTAGCCCACAAATTGCATTCACAGGGGATTTAAGATCCAGCCCTGTGGAGGGAATGGAGTAGCCCTAAGCTAGTCTGGTAGTATGAGGTGTAATGAGTGTGGTGTATCTTGACACAGCAACTTTCACATAGCAACTAAGCATGATTAGAACTGCCTGCAGTGTGCGTGTAACGAAGCTATTCAAGATATAATCGATTTTTTAATAATTACTACATAGTAATGAAAAAACACTGATTTGTTATGGGATAACTATTAACCACCATTAATTAGTCCAGCATAAATGAAGTAATAGATTATGCAATGGTTTTAATTAAAATTGTAGTGGTCATTTTAATCAGATTTTAATACTGGAATCAAATTTGATACTTTTCAATTTTCCTTCAAGGTTACGCTACAGTATATAAATCAAGTAACATTATTGCGTCAAATTACAAAGAGCATAAAAACAAAGGTATAGTGTACTTTTTGGAAGTTGCAAAATATTAAACAATAAAGTAAACAAAACATTAATAGTTAGAACCTGTAATTATCTTTTTAATCTATAATAACCTTTGGTTTTGGTTCTACTTCATCTGATGTGCTATCACTGCTGTCCTCTTCCTCCCTTTGCCGCTTCAGAGGGGCTGGCTTCCTAGGCTTTTCATCTATACGTAAGTATACATTAACATTCCCATTTACCATTATTAGATTAATTATTTACCGTGTATATTTACAATAGCAACATCTTGTCGCTCTCCTTTATCCGAATTCCATACCACTTTTAATTCTGCAAGCAAATCAGTGGAGCTGATGGAACTTCCGTCCTCATCTTCAAGTTGTGATGATTTTACAACAAACAGCTGATTTGTTCTTAAACTCTTCACAGTACACCATCCTGTACAAAACAATATTATTTACAGTATGTATTGTATAAGCACAACATTTAACATCTAATTCTATGATCTGGACCAGGATAAGCTATAATTTCCCTTTGCCCGTTGACACAGACTGCTGTCGCGCTAAAGAGTGATATATACGGCAGCATGAGAGTATTGTATCAGCTGCTCTTGATAGTCAAAGGAAGTACACAAGTAACCAATAATAGTAATCATATAATTAAGCGCAGCTGCTCCTCAATACATAATGACCCTGAGAAGGTAGCTTCGTGGAATTGACACGCAATGCCAGGGAATACAGTTAGATGTATATACATTACTTGCAAAATTGGCTCAAGTATAAACCACACTGTAATAAATGTACGTGATTACAAACGATCCTGAGCATTTTGATTTGTTAAACGCAAAGCTTGACCTACTAAACATAATTTGAACTGAGTCTGGTACAAACAATAGTCAGCCAACCCATATAGCAATTTCATGCACGTATTTTTTTCTCTTAAGTATGCATATGCTTGCACATAGTACATACTAATCTGACTACTATAAATTTGGCAAAAATTTAACTTAAACAACTCACAAACACAAAGCTCACTTATTGGAGAAGGAATTGGGTTCTCCGCGTTGTCTAAGTGCTTCAACGGAATTTTCATGGCCCGTAGACTCATCTCCTTGAGAAAACTTCGATGCTATACTATTAGTGATTGAACGGAAGTGTGCCTGTGTGACGTGCATGGGAGCCGGCCGCGGCATGCCGCATGATATAAGAAATATTACAAGACACTTACAAGAATCCTGCAGCGTCTATTCTTATAAAATTCCTGTTTTGTTCTTATAAGAAATACTCTTATAAGAATCCTGCAGCGTCTATTCTTATAAGATTCCTGTTTTGTTCTTATAAGAAATATTACAAGACTCTTACAAGAATCCTGCAGCGTCTATTCTTATAAGATTCCTGTTTTGTTCTTATAAGAAATATTACAAGACTCTTACAAGAATCCTGCAGCGTCTATTCTTATAAGATTCCTGTTTTGTTCTTATAAGAAATACTCTTATAAGAATCCTGCAGCGTCTATTCTTATAAGATTCCTGTTTTGTTCTTATAAGAAATATTACAAGACTCTTACAAGAATCCTGCAGCGTCTATTCTTATAAGATTCCTGTTTTGTTCTTATAAGAAATATTACAAGACTCTTACAAGAATCCTGCAGTGTCAATTCTTATAAGATTCCAGTTATCTTATAAGAAATCTTGCAATTAAGACTCTAGCTTACAAGAATCCTGCAGCGTCTATTCTTATAAGATTGCTGTTTTGTTCTTATAAAAAGTATTACAAGACTCTTACAAGAATCCTGCAGCGTCTATTCTTATAAGATTCCTGTTTTGAAGAAATCTTGCAAGACTCTTACGAGAATCCTGCAGCGTCAATTCTTATAAGATTGCTGTTTTGTTCTTACAAGAAATATTACAAGACTCTTACAAGAATCCTGCAGCGTTTATTCTTATAAGGTTCCTGATTTGTTCTTATAGGAAATATTACAAGACACTTACAAGAATCCTGCAGCGTCTATTCTTATAAGATTCCTGTTTTGAAGAAATCTTGCAAGACTCTTACGAGAATCCTGCAGCGTCAATTTTTATAAGATTGCTGTTTCGTTCTTATAAGAAATATTGCAAGACTCTTACAGGAATCCTGCAGCATCAATTCTTATAAGATTCTTATAAGAAATATTACAAGACTCTTACAAGAATCCTGCAACGTCTATTCTTATAAGATCCTGTTTTGTTCTTAGGTAATTCTTATACACGTTCCTATATACGTTTCTTGTAGGAATCTTGTAGGAATCTTATAGGGCTTTAGGATCTTACGACGCTTATTGTTTCTTACCCTTTTTCTTATAAGAAATGAAGTTCTTATAAGATTCTTACTAATTCTTGATAAGATCCTATAGTTTTTTTTGCTAAGGAATTACTATCGAATCGACAATCAACATTGCATGAGATGTTCTCGAAGAAAAAAGGTACACGAGCTGGTAATGAATAGTCATTACAATATACGAAACATCTTAACAGACCGAATTATGCCCCCCCCCCCCCCCCCCCCCCCCCCCCCCCTGCCCCCCCTTTTCCAACGCCACTGTAACGGTCCTGACTCTGTTAGTTGATGTTGATCCTCCAAAGACAATATTAAGAGCCGTGCGCGTTGAAGCGTTACACCAAGCTCCTTCGTTTTCCCTGCAGCGCGCAGCTTTCTGCTCACCCTCAACGGCAGTCCTGCACAATGAACTGATGAAGGAGTAGCTGGTCGCGTGCCTTTGAGTCGATTTCAGGCATTGCACGATCTATGAGTTTCCTGAGGTCGTGGCTAAAGACGGTAAGCGGTTCTCCCGGTAGTAATTTCCTGGCGTGAAATTTGTCCAAGAGCGTAAAGGCCATCGGCATGAGCCCGTCGATAAGTTGCTTCTTTGCCGTCTCGTAGTCCTTCTTAGATTCTTCCGCGAGGTCTAGCCATGCTGCCAGTGCTTCGCCCTCCAGTAGTGTTGGCATTTTTACTGCCTTCACTTCATCCTCCCACTTATTCGCATCACTACACAGATCAAATCGCTGGAACCACTCTACCACATCTCCTGAAGAAAAAGGTTTTGGAATGCTGAAATGACTGCCCGCTGTCACAGCCATTCTCTGCTACCACTGTAATTGAACTGGCTTTATCACAATCCGATATCAAGTCCAAACGTACATCCCATTTGCCCTGTCCTATTGACACTTCCTAATACTGTGTTCCATTCAGTAGATTTCTTCATCTCTATTCATGAGGTCCCCGAGGTTATATATTTTATTTCTTCTATCACTTCAGTTCCATTTTTTTCGTAGGGCTAAACAAGAGATGCACACAATGTACAGAGCATGTACACACATATTTGTGAACACAGACAGAAGTGTGACCATTACCTTTGTGGGGGTGTCACCGCTGACTTTTTAATGAACTGAATAATGGGTAGGCGAAAGGCTGTACATGTGTGTGTGTGTGTGTGTGTGTGTGTGTGTGTGTGTGTGTGTGTGTGTGTGTGTGTGTGTGTGTGTGTGAAGAATAAGCCACTTGTGACATCACAGGTGACCAGCCAACCTTTTCTCAACACAGCACAAGCTACCATGGTGATGATGATGATGATGATGACACACAAGAGCACAAAGCCAAAGGCACCAAGGACACCTCCAAGGATAGCAGCTAAGGTAGAGCTCTCTGTGGCTGTAGAAGATGGAGAGGAGGGGGAGGAGTGGGAGGAGGGAGGATATGTGATGTGCTGCACAAGGCATAGTGTGCACACCTGAGGTGGATGGTGATGGTGTGATGAAGCTGAAGAACACCTTCACACCTCCAACCACAGGACCACCACAGTTAGCAGAGGTAGTGTTGGTAGCTGCTGCCTTGCAGTAGTACATATGACCACTAGTGAGGTCACCAAGGTACACAGTCACCTCTGTGCCTCTGGTAGAGGAGACATTGTACACACTTGAGTCTGGAGGAACAGAGGGATCAATACTACAGCACACCACACAGTAGAAGGACTGGTTGAATGAGCAGCCAATGGTTGCATTATTGGTTTGGATTTGTGTACCGTTGATGTTCAGGACTTGGTTGGTTGTGGCCTCACCTACACAAAGACAGAAGAGATGAGCTCTACACATTACATCACGTTCTACATACATGTGTAATAGTTATGTAATAGTTATGTAATAGTTATGTAATAGTTACGTAATAGTTATGTCACATCATGCTCTATATACATGTACACAACCTGAAGCTTCGATTCGATGTGTACTGTATGTCTATACATGTGCACACACACACTGGTATTACCTACATGTGTACTGTATGTCTGTACATGTGCACACACACACACACTGGTATTACCTACATGTGTACTGTATGTCTGTACATGTGTACTCACACACACTGGTATTACCTACATGTGTACTGTATGTCTGTACATGTGTACACACACACACACACTGGTATTACCAACATGTGTACTGTATGTCTGTACATATGCACACACACACACACTGGTATTACCTACATGTGTACTGTATGTCTGTACATGTGCACACACACACACTGGTATTACCTACATGTGTACTGTATGTCTGTACATGTGCACACACACACTGGTATTACCTACATGTGTACTGTATGTCTGTACATGTGCACACACACACACTGGTATTACCTACATGTGTACTGTATGTCTGTACATGTGCACACACACACTGGTATTACCTACATGTGTACTGTATGTCTGTACGTGTGCACACACACAGTGATACAATCATATGGAGGATAAGTACCTGTAGCTGTGTTGGATGGTGATGGAGTTGATGATGTGATGGGACCACCAGAAGTAGTTGGTAGAGGTGATGGACTTGGGGCAGGCCCTGTGTGCAGGGACAACAAATATTCATGAGCATACAACACATGTATATGTGCATCAATGTACATGTATGTATGGTTTGCTTACAGCATTAACATTGATGCAGTTGAATATTACCATTAACATAGACACATGATCGGTAGGCTTATACCATTACATCATGCTCACAGAGGTCATCTGTACCAAACCTGTGTACATACATGAGATGTAACGTTGTATACTGGTACTGGTATTCCCAGCACAGTTGATGGCCACTGCTGAGATGTTGTAAGATGAGTCATTCCTCAGTCCAGTGAAGGTGACCATTGCAGACCCATCGGTCATGACCACAGGAGGACTGGTGGTGTAGCTACTGTTACTGATGGTGACATTGTAGCTTGTGGTAAGACCACCACTGGAGGAGGGGGTCACCACCACTAGTACCATGTCTGGACCAATGGTTTGTGCCATAACATTTGGAGGTCCAGGAGGAGCTGAAAATATTACATAAACATACACATGTCATGACTGTAGTCACAGTTCACTTACCTATGACTATGATTTGGGTGGTGTTCACTATAGTATTCTGACCGTCTACAGATCGGGTTCCAACCATGATCAGTGATGATGTCATACCAGTGTTCACTCTCACTGTCAAGGTACTAGTCAGACATGGTGTGGATGGACCAGGATCAACATTGGTTGCTGTGTATGGTCCACAGGTCATGGTCACACCTCTGCAAGCACCTACAGTCTGAGTTAACACAATGTTATCTGGTGTGGTGGAACTACTGCATGATCCACTGGGGAGGACCCATAGGTTGTTACCAACAAGAGCTGGGGCAGTCCCTCTTAATGTCACCTGGTCCCCAGGACAGGCTACAGGAGGACATGGTACCACACCTGCTTTGACCTGACATGTCAGTGTCTGGGTGCATACTGCGGGGGAAAGGTGGATTGCATTGGATACATGGATATTATGCCACTATGTATCGATGGATAGTCATTGCCCTATATTTAGCACACGAACATAGTATGTGCTACAAACAGGCTAAATATAGGACTATGACATTTCCCCTTACTATTACAGACCCTTGTTTCCTTGCTTTTTGCACCACCATTGTCTTCAAATCCTATATCGTTCTCATTGAGAAGGTTGTTTATTTGCTTGTATAATCATGTTTTGATTTATGTCAATTAGACCGAAGTTTAAACTTAATTACTTTGAACAGTTACTGTCACCAGCCTTGTAACTTGATTTGCACTATTTAAAATGTCGGAACAATTCTTTATAAAATAACTATCAATGTGTCGGTGGTATCAGGGGGATGTGGCACACTGTGCAGTCCAATTAGCCAATGTTTTGTCTGGTTATTGGAGATTAATATTTTGTCTTGAATTTAATTGATACATGATGACACTTCATGAAGCAATTTTTAGTAAGTATTTTTAGTATGTATGAGTGATGGCCTTGCCAATTGCTAACGCTTACCTTCCCCCCAATATGGCACACTATTTCAAGCGTTGTGCAGGAATAGCACAATTAAGGTAAACTATTTTATGATTTTCACTGCTGTTGGAAGCATTAAAATTCTCTATCAGGATGCAGCCTCATTACCTACAGTTATGGTTATCAACTAGAGGCTATGAACCTGACCATATCACCAGCTCCAGCAGTACAAGATCCCCACACCAACACACAAAGCTACAACACAATGCTAAGCCACCCACATTGCGTCTTTTTTTGGTTTTTGCACACAGCTGGACTTGTTAGCAAACCATCAATATTCATAGGAAAAAAGCACGCAGCTCTGCCAAAGCCTGGGAGTGGTCGTTGTTGGAAGGTGTTTGCAAAATGAATAGTACCTCCTAATCCTAGAGTGGGGACCAGGGCCCTGATGAGGGTGGACCAGAGGAGGGGGCTGATCCATCAGGTTGGTCTAGAGCTCTGCTAGTTCAAATAAACTGCCGCAGGTGGGTTATTTGTTACCTAGCAGCAGGGACCTACGGTCAGTGCTGGCTACATTGGTTCGGCCTGCATTCCACGACGATGATGGCCATGCCCAGAGGAACCTGCATCGGCTGTGGATCATCTTGTGGGGCAGGAGCAGATGATAGACAATAACCTCCCGTGCCCATGCCACTATAACAACCATACTAGTAGTATACTTTAGAGATCTATTGTACAACTGAAGTAACACCGTGTTTCCGCTTCTTAAAAACGTCAGTTGTTCTCTTCTATAACGAACAAGATTCATTAAGCGATCGAAATATGTGGGATTCAGCTACCGTCACCATACAAAAAACACGGTACGTATTACCAGTACCGATACGCGCGCACAACATTATGTGTCCCTGTCAATTAATTTGGTCATACTCTTTGGGTGCCACTCATTGCGTGGCCATTTATAGGCTCACAACCTTGATATATAGTGCCCGGTGTATCAGCTAGGCTATGAGAGAGGCATGGTCGAGTTAAAGACACATGCAACGCAGTTTGGAACACAACCCTTCCTTATTGTCGGGATTTGCGTTCTGCTGCCACATATATTTTAAATGCCCACCGTTTTTATCTGTATGGCTAGCACACACACACTTATGAACCAACACATACACGTGTACGTCTCATGATCACGCCTATACACACTCTTTCCACCATAAGACACTATTCTTTTCATCTTGCTGTACACCATGTAAATTGTTATGTTGTGTGCTACATGGATTCACTCATAAGCCTTGTCTATTTGATTTTTTTCTATGTCTTTCGGTTACATAGCTTTCACTGGCCTACTATACAACCCTCTTTCTCAACTATTTATATTCAGGCTGATGTGTTTTTCACGTGTGTCACTGGATTGTGTGTTGTATACATAGTGGTATAGGAGCATGGGGGCCATGGGGGCAAATGCCCCAACACTTATTTCAGAGGAAGGGCATCCCCCCCCCCCCCCCCCCTCTCCCAACCCCTCCCCCCATTGGTTGTATGTACTGGATTAATGTGTTGTATGTACTGGATTATTTGTTCCTGTCTCACAACACTCACAACTATCCCATGCCAATCACTATATATGCTGAAGCTCTGAGTGTGTATTATTGAGAGGTTGAAAAAGACTTAGGACTTATTATTTATTACCTTCTCTTGTTACATAAAATTTTCAGGGCCCTGATCTTTATCTTTTGGGATACAGCAGGAATAATATTCCTTCCGGGCTTATACAGTATACACCAGGTAAAAGTAGGTTTACTAAAGTCCCTCTTACAGAGTGGTGGATCTACAAGTAATATCACTAAAGATAAATAGCACAGATTCCTAGAAGGGGCCCATGTATAATGCTATTCATACACAAACACATACACACACACACACACACATGCACACACACACACACGCGCACAAACCAGTGCTGCAAATAGATAGGCTAATGCCTTTGTGTTTAGGACTTTGCAATTAATGAGACATACAGTCACATACCCACCAGAGCACTTGGTGTCATTTTATGTATGTTTTTGGATCTGGGGCAGTGCCGCTTCCAAACATGCTATGGGTGACTTCCATAGGCTTTGCATTATCATTTTTGTGCACGATTATGACCCCTAAAGAAATAGAAGGTAATGAAATATGCGGTTTATTTGCACATGTAGGACCAAACATAAAGAGAATGAATCTGAATATAAATAAAATAAAAATAGTTGAGAATGAGGTTGTATATTAGGCCAGTGAAAGCACTGTAACCAAAAGACATAGAAAAAAAAAAGTTCAAATGGACAAATGGACAAAGCATATTAATCTATGTAGCACACAACATAACAATTTACAGCCCAGGTTTACAGCAAGGGGAAAAGAATGGTGTCTTATTGTGTATAGGCATGACATGAGATGTGTGTTATGTGTTGGTTCATGGGTGCTTGTGCAGATAAAATGAAAAATGGTGGGCGTTTAAAATATGTTTGCCTGAAGAAAGCAAATCCCAACAATAAGGACACTTTTTACATTTGAGTGTTCCAAGCTCCGCTGCATGTGTCCACGCCTCTCTCCTAGCCTAGCTGATACACCGTGCACTATATCTCATGGCTCTGATGTACTGTTATAGGTTGTGAGCCTGTGGATGGCCACGCAATGAATGGCACCCAAAGAGTATGACCGAATCAACAGGGACACGATTTCTACATAATGTTGCGCGCGCGTATCGGTACTGGTAGTACGTACCATCCAATCCTATATGCCATCAACTTTCTCATAGAGAATGTCTTTATTACTTGTATGCAAGGCTTCCATCTCTAGGTGAGCAGATCTAGAAGTAGCTTGTCAACACATCACAAAAATAAATTGCACATCCTCCAAAAAAAGAAAGGTTCCAATACTACACACATACACACACTCACACACACAAACACACACACACACACACACACACACACACATGGAAATTCCAATGCTACTTAGGATTAGTGGTTCTTGTGAGGGATGACTGTCAAGTTTGCTACATATATATGTCTTGTCATGCAGACTCATGCCCTCCACTGTATGCTCATATCCCATGGTCTTCTCTACATGGTCATGTCCAAAGGCCTCCATCTCCATGTCACTGATGTGGATGTCTCTGTGTGTTGCATGTATTGGACTGGTGTCAGTGGGGTAGGAAGCATGGGGGCTGTGGGGGCATACATTTGTCAGAGGCCACCATGAGGCTCCACTGTACATGTCCCATATACCATTCACTGTACTCAAATTCAGAGTGTGATTCATTGGGAGGGTTTGAAGGACTCCTCTATTTCAGCTGCATGAAAGAGTTAGAATGATGGGGGGGGGGGGGGGGCAAATCTCATGTCCTGGTCACTGGTACTCTTTCTTATTGGCAGTGCTTACTAAGTTATACTACAGTGTGCATACTGATAATTATTGCATGTTGGTGGTGCTCTTGTATATACTGTTGTGTAAGCAAATACCAACTCAGTATGTGTACATGTATACTCATGGTAAATAGAAGCCATGTCAGTGAATGCTCTCTTAGCAATAATATTCACTGCCACTTATAAATGCAAGGCTTCTGTCTGTTGCCTACACATTAAAATTTACATCCTCCAAGGAA
>OY811978.1:491106-522822 GCA_963681505.1 Eunapius fragilis | reverse complement strand
ATGCTTCCTACCCCACTGACACCAGTCCAATACATGCAACACACAGAGACATCCACATCAGTGACATGGAGATGGAGGCCTTTGGACATGACCATGTAGAGAAGACCATGGGATATGAGCATACAGTGGAGGGCATGAGTCTGCATGACAAGACATATATATGTAGCAAACTTGACAGTCATCCCTCACAAGAACCACTAATCCTAAGTAGCATTGGAATTTCCATGTGTGTGTGTGTGTGTGTGTGTGTGTGTGTGTGTGTGTGTTTGTGTGTGTGAGTGTGTGTATGTGTGTAGTATTGGAACCTTTCTTTTTTTGGAGGATGTGCAATTTATTTTTGTGATGTGTTGACAAGCTACTTCTAGATCTGCTCACCTAGAGATGGAAGCCTTGCATACAAGTAATAAAGACATTCTCTATGAGAAAGTTGATGGCATATAGGATTGGATGGTACGTACTACCAGTACCGATACGCGCGCGCAACATTATGTAGAAATCGTGTCCCTGTTGATTCGGTCATACTCTTTGGGTGCCATTCATTGCGTGGCCATCCACAGGCTCACAACCTATAACAGTACATCAGAGCCATGAGATATAGTGCACGGTGTATCAGCTAGGCTAGGAGAGAGGCGTGGACACATGCAGCGGAGCTTGGAACACTCAAATGTAAAAAGTGTCCTTATTGTTGGGATTTGCTTTCTTCAGGCAAACATATTTTAAACGCCCACCATTTTTCATTTTATCTGCACAAGCACCCATGAACCAACACATAACACACATCTCATGTCATGCCTATACACAATAAGACACCATTCTTTTCCCCTTGCTGTAAACCTGGGCTGTAAATTGTTATGTTGTGTGCTACATAGATTAATATGCTTTGTCCATTTGTCCATTTGAACTTTTTTTTTTCTATGTCTTTTGGTTACAGTGCTTTCACTGGCCTAATATACAACCTCATTCTCAACTATTTTTATTTTATTTATATTCAGATTCATTCTCTTTATGTTTGGTCCTACATGTGCAAATAAACCGCATATTTCATTACCTTCTATTTCTTTAGGGGTCATAATCGTGCACAAAAATGATAATGCAAAGCCTATGGAAGTCACCCATAGCATGTTTGGAAGCGGCACTGCCCCAGATCCAAAAACATACATAAAATGACACCGAGTGCTCTGGTGGGTATGTGACTGTATGTCTCATTAATTGCAAAGTCCTAAACACAAAGGCATTAGCCTATCTATTTGCAGCACTGGTTTGTGCGCGTGTGTGTGTGTGTGCATGTGTGTGTGTGTGTGTATGTGTTTGTGTATGAATAGCATTATACATGGGCCCCTTCTAGGAATCTGTGCTATTTATCTTTTGTGATATTACTTGTAGATCCACCACTCTGTAAGAGGGACTTTAGTAAACCTACTTTTACCTGGTGTATACTGTATAAGCCCGGAAGGAATATTATTCCTGCTGTATCCCAAAAGATAAAGATCAGGGCCCTGAAAATTTTATGTAACAAGAGAAGGTAATAAATAATAAGTCCTAAGTCTTTTTCAACCTCTCAATAATACACACTCAGAGCTTCAGCATATATAGTGATTGGCATGGGATAGTTGTGAGTGTTGTGAGACAGGAACAAATAATCCAGTACATACAACACATTAATCCAGTACATACAACCAATGGGGGGAGGGGTTGGGAGAGGGGGGGGGGGGGGGGATGCCCTTCCTCTGAAATAAGTGTTGGGGCATTTGCCCCCATGGCCCCCATGCTCCTATACCACTATGTATACAACACACAATCCAGTGACACACGTGAAAAACACATCAGCCTGAATATAAATAGTTGAGAAAGAGGGTTGTATAGTAGGCCAGTGAAAGCTATGTAACCGAAAGACATAGAAAAAAATCAAATAGACAAGGCTTATGAGTGAATCCATGTAGCACACAACATAACAATTTACATGGTGTACAGCAAGATGAAAAGAATAGTGTCTTATGGTGGAAAGAGTGTGTATAGGCGTGATCATGAGACGTACACGTGTATGTGTTGGTTCATAAGTGTGTGTGTGCTAGCCATACAGATAAAAACGGTGGGCATTTAAAATATATGTGGCAGCAGAACGCAAATCCCGACAATAAGGAAGGGTTGTGTTCCAAACTGCGTTGCATGTGTCTTTAACTCGACCATGCCTCTCTCATAGCCTAGCTGATACACCGGGCACTATATATCAAGGTTGTGAGCCTATAAATGGCCACGCAATGAGTGGCACCCAAAGAGTATGACCAAATTAATTGACAGGGACACATAATGTTGTGCGCGCGTATCGGTACTGGTAATACGTACCGTGTTTTTTGTATGGTGACGGTAGCTGAATCCCACATATTTCGATCGCTTAATGAATCTTGTTCGTTATAGAAGAGAACAACTGACGTTTTTAAGAAGCGGAAACACGGTGTTACTTCAGTTGTACAATAGATCTCTAAAGTATACTACTAGTATGGTTGTTATAGTGGCATGGGCACGGGAGGTTATTGTCTATCATCTGCTCCTGCCCCACAAGATGATCCACAGCCGATGCAGGTTCCTCTGGGCATGGCCATCATCGTCGTGGAATGCAGGCCGAACCAATGTAGCCAGCACTGACCGTAGGTCCCTGCTGCTAGGTAACAAATAACCCACCTGCGGCAGTTTATTTGAACTAGCAGAGCTCTAGACCAACCTGATGGATCAGCCCCCTCCTCTGGTCCACCCTCATCAGGGCCCTGGTCCCCACTCTAGGATTAGGAGGTACTATTCATTTTGCAAACACCTTCCAACAACGACCACTCCCAGGCTTTGGCAGAGCTGCGTGCTTTTTTCCTATGAATATTGATGGTTTGCTAACAAGTCCAGCTGTGTGCAAAAACCAAAAAAAGACGCAATGTGGGTGGCTTAGCATTGTGTTGTAGCTTTGTGTGTTGGTGTGGGGATCTTGTACTGCTGGAGCTGGTGATATGGTCAGGTTCATAGCCTCTAGTTGATAACCATAACTGTAGGTAATGAGGCTGCATCCTGATAGAGAATTTTAATGCTTCCAACAGCAGTGAAAATCATAAAATAGTTTACCTTAATTGTGCTATTCCTGCACAACGCTTGAAATAGTGTGCCATATTGGGGGGAAGGTAAGCGTTAGCAATTGGCAAGGCCATCACTCATACATACTAAAAATACTTACTAAAAATTGCTTCATGAAGTGTCATCATGTATCAATTAAATTCAAGACAAAATATTAATCTCCAATAACCAGACAAAACATTGGCTAATTGGACTGCACAGTGTGCCACATCCCCCTGATACCACCGACACATTGATAGTTATTTTATAAAGAATTGTTCCGACATTTTAAATAGTGCAAATCAAGTTACAAGGCTGGTGACAGTAACTGTTCAAAGTAATTAAGTTTAAACTTCGGTCTAATTGACATAAATCAAAACATGATTATACAAGCAAATAAACAACCTTCTCAATGAGAACGATATAGGATTTGAAGACAATGGTGGTGCAAAATGCAAGGAAACAAGGGTCTGTAATAGTAAGGGGAAATGTCATAGTCCTATATTTAGCCTGTTTGTAGCACATACTATGTTCGTGTGCTAAATATAGGGCAATGACTATCCATCGATACATAGTGGCATAATATCCATGTATCCAATGCAATCCACCTTTCCCCCGCAGTATGCACCCAGACACTGACATGTCAGGTCAAAGCAGGTGTGGTACCATGTCCTCCTGTAGCCTGTCCTGGGGACCAGGTGACATTAAGAGGGACTGCCCCAGCTCTTGTTGGTAACAACCTATGGGTCCTCCCCAGTGGATCATGCAGTAGTTCCACCACACCAGATAACATTGTGTTAACTCAGACTGTAGGTGCTTGCAGAGGTGTGACCATGACCTGTGGACCATACACAGCAACCAATGTTGATCCTGGTCCATCCACACCATGTCTGACTAGTACCTTGACAGTGAGAGTGAACACTGGTATGACATCATCACTGATCATGGTTGGAACCCGATCTGTAGACGGTCAGAATACTATAGTGAACACCACCCAAATCATAGTCATAGGTAAGTGAACTGTGACTACAGTCATGACATGTGTATGTTTATGTAATATTTTCAGCTCCTCCTGGACCTCCAAATGTTATGGCACAAACCATTGGTCCAGACATGGTACTAGTGGTGGTGACCCCCTCCTCCAGTGGTGGTCTTACCACAAGCTACAATGTCACCATCAGTAACAGTAGCTACACCACCAGTCCTCCTGTGGTCATGACCAATGGGTCTGCAATGGTCACCTTCACTGGACTGAGGAATGACTCATCTTACAACATCTCAGCAGTGGCCATCAACTGTGCTGGGAATACCAGTACCAGTATACAACGTTACATCTCATGTATGTACACAGGTTTGGTACAGATGACCTCTGTGAGCATGATGTAATGGTATAAGCCTACCGATCATGTGTCTATGTTAATGGTAATATTCAACTGCATCAATGTTAATGCTGTAAGCAAACCATACATACATGTACATTGATGCACATATACATGTGTTGTATGCTCATGAATATTTGTTGTCCCTGCACACAGGGCCTGCCCCAAGTCCATCACCTCTACCAACTACTTCTGGTGGTCCCATCACATCATCAACTCCATCACCATCCAACACAGCTACAGGTACTTATCCTCCATATGATTGTATCACTGTGTGTGTGCACACGTACAGACATACAGTACACATGTAGGTAATACCAGTGTGTGTGTGCACATGTACAGACATACAGTACACATGTAGGTAATACCAGTGTGTGTGTGTGCACATGTACAGACATACAGTACACATGTAGGTAATACCAGTGTGTGTGTGCACATGTACAGACATACAGTACACATGTAGGTAATACCAGTGTGTGTGTGTGCACATGTACAGACATACAGTACACATGTAGGTAATACCAGTGTGTGTGTGTGTGCATATGTACAGACATACAGTACACATGTTGGTAATACCAGTGTGTGTGTGTGTGTACACATGTACAGACATACAGTACACATGTAGGTAATACCAGTGTGTGTGAGTACACATGTACAGACATACAGTACACATGTAGGTAATACCAGTGTGTGTGTGTGTGCACATGTACAGACATACAGTACACATGTAGGTAATACCAGTGTGTGTGTGTGTGCACATGTACAGACATACAGTACACATGTAGGTAATACCAGTGTGTGTGTGCACATGTATAGACATACAGTACACATCGAATCGAAGCTTCAGGTTGTGTACATGTATATAGAGCATGATGTGACATAACTATTACGTAACTATTACATAACTATTACATAACTATTACATAACTATTACACATGTATGTAGAACGTGATGTAATGTGTAGAGCTCATCTCTTCTGTCTTTGTGTAGGTGAGGCCACAACCAACCAAGTCCTGAACATCAACGGTACACAAATCCAAACCAATAATGCAACCATTGGCTGCTCATTCAACCAGTCCTTCTACTGTGTGGTGTGCTGTAGTATTGATCCCTCTGTTCCTCCAGACTCAAGTGTGTACAATGTCTCCTCTACCAGAGGCACAGAGGTGACTGTGTACCTTGGTGACCTCACTAGTGGTCATATGTACTACTGCAAGGCAGCAGCTACCAACACTACCTCTGCTAACTGTGGTGGTCCTGTGGTTGGAGGTGTGAAGGTGTTCTTCAGCTTCATCACACCATCACCATCCACCTCAGGTGTGCACACTATGCCTTGTGCAGCACATCACATATCCTCCCTCCTCCCACTCCTCCCCCTCCTCTCCATCTTCTACAGCCACAGAGAGCTCTACCTTAGCTGCTATCCTTGGAGGTGTCCTTGGTGCCTTTGGCTTTGTGCTCTTGTGTGTCATCATCATCATCATCATCACCATGGTAGCTTGTGCTGTGTTGAGAAAAGGTTGGCTGGTCACCTGTGATGTCACAAGTGGCTTATTCTTCACACACACACACACACACACACACACACACACACACACACACACACACACACACACACACACACACACACACACATGTACAGCCTTTCGCCTACCCATTATTCAGTTCATTAAAAAGTCAGCGGTGACACCCCCACAAAGGTAATGGTCACACTTCTGTCTGTGTTCACAAATATGTGTGTACATGCTCTGTACATTGTGTGCATCTCTTGTTTAGCCCTACGAAAAAAATGGAACTGAAGTGATAGAAGAAATAAAATATATAACCTCGGGGACCTCATGAATAGAGATGAAGAAATCTACTGAATGGAACACAGTATTAGGAAGTGTCAATAGGACAGGGCAAATGGGATGTACGTTTGGACTTGATATCGGATTGTGATAAAGCCAGTTCAATTACAGTGGTAGCAGAGAATGGCTGTGACAGCGGGCAGTCATTTCAGCATTCCAAAACCTTTTTCTTCAGGAGATGTGGTAGAGTGGTTCCTGAATCCAGCGATTTGATCTGTGTAGTGATGCGAATAAGTGGGAGGATGAAGTGAAGGCAGTAAAAATGCCAACACTACTGGAGGGCGAAGCACTGGCAGCATGGCTAGACCTCGCGGAAGAATCTAAGAAGGACTACGAGACGGCAAAGAAGCAACTTATCGACGGGCTCATGCCGATGGCCTTTACGCTCTTGGACAAATTTCACGCCAGGAAATTACTACCGGGAGAACCGCTTACCGTCTTTAGCCACGACCTCAGGAAACTCATAGATCGTGCAATGCCTGAAATCGACTCAAAGGCACGCGACCAGCTACTCCTTCATCAGTTCATTGTGCAGGACTGCCGTTGAGGGTGAGCAGAAAGCTGCGCGCTGCAGGGAAAACGAAGGAGCTTGGTGTAACGCTTCAACGCGCACGGCTCTTAATATTGTCTTTGGAGGATCAACATCAACTAACAGAGTCAGGACCGTTACAGTGGCGTTGGAAAAGGGGGGGCAGGGGGGGGGGGGGGGGGGGGGGCATAATTCGGTCTGTTAAGATGTTTCGTATATTGTAATGACTATTCATTACCAGCTCGTGTACCTTTTTTCTTCGAGAACATCTCATGCAATGTTGATTGTCGATTCGATAGTAATTCCTTAGCAAAAAAAACTATAGGATCTTATCAAGAATTAGTAAGAATCTTATAAGAACTTCATTTCTTATAAGAAAAAGGGTAAGAAACAATAAGCGTCGTAAGATCCTAAAGCCCTATAAGATTCCTACAAGATTCCTACAAGAAACGTATATAGGAACGTGTATAAGAATTACCTAAGAACAAAACAGGATCTTATAAGAATAGACGTTGCAGGATTCTTGTAAGAGTCTTGTAATATTTCTTATAAGAATCTTATAAGAATTGATGCTGCAGGATTCCTGTAAGAGTCTTGCAATATTTCTTATAAGAACGAAACAGCAATCTTATAAAAATTGACGCTGCAGGATTCTCGTAAGAGTCTTGCAAGATTTCTTCAAAACAGGAATCTTATAAGAATAGACGCTGCAGGATTCTTGTAAGTGTCTTGTAATATTTCCTATAAGAACAAATCAGGAACCTTATAAGAATAAACGCTGCAGGATTCTTGTAAGAGTCTTGTAATATTTCTTGTAAGAACAAAACAGCAATCTTATAAGAATTGACGCTGCAGGATTCTCGTAAGAGTCTTGCAAGATTTCTTCAAAACAGGAATCTTATAAGAATAGACGCTGCAGGATTCTTGTAAGAGTCTTGTAATACTTTTTATAAGAACAAAACAGCAATCTTATAAGAATAGACGCTGCAGGATTCTTGTAAGCTAGAGTCTTAATTGCAAGATTTCTTATAAGATAACTGGAATCTTATAAGAATTGACACTGCAGGATTCTTGTAAGAGTCTTGTAATATTTCTTATAAGAACAAAACAGGAATCTTATAAGAATAGACGCTGCAGGATTCTTGTAAGAGTCTTGTAATATTTCTTATAAGAACAAAACAGGAATCTTATAAGAATAGACGCTGCAGGATTCTTATAAGAGTATTTCTTATAAGAACAAAACAGGAATCTTATAAGAATAGACGCTGCAGGATTCTTGTAAGAGTCTTGTAATATTTCTTATAAGAACAAAACAGGAATCTTATAAGAATAGACGCTGCAGGATTCTTGTAAGAGTCTTGTAATATTTCTTATAAGAACAAAACAGGAATCTTATAAGAATAGACGCTGCAGGATTCTTATAAGAGTATTTCTTATAAGAACAAAACAGGAATTTTATAAGAATAGACGCTGCAGGATTCTTGTAAGTGTCTTGTAATATTTCTTATATCATGCGGCATGCCGCGGCCGGCTCCCATGCACGTCACACAGGCACACTTCCGTTCAATCACTAATAGTATAGCATCGAAGTTTTCTCAAGGAGATGAGTCTACGGGCCATGAAAATTCCGTTGAAGCACTTAGACAACGCGGAGAACCCAATTCCTTCTCCAATAAGTGAGCTTTGTGTTTGTGAGTTGTTTAAGTTAAATTTTTGCCAAATTTATAGTAGTCAGATTAGTATGTACTATGTGCAAGCATATGCATACTTAAGAGAAAAAAATACGTGCATGAAATTGCTATATGGGTTGGCTGACTATTGTTTGTACCAGACTCAGTTCAAATTATGTTTAGTAGGTCAAGCTTTGCGTTTAACAAATCAAAATGCTCAGGATCGTTTGTAATCACGTACATTTATTACAGTGTGATTTATACTTGAGCCAGTTTTGCAAGTAATGTATATACATCTAACTGTATTCCCTGGCATTGCGTGTCAATTCCACGAAGCTACCTTCTCAGGGTCATTATGTATTGAGGAGCAGCTGCGCTTAATTATATGATTACTATTATTGGTTACTTGTGTACTTCCTTTGACTATCAAGAGCAGCTGATACAATACTCTCATGCTGCCGTATATATCACTCTTTAGCGCGACAGCAGTCTGTGTCAACGGGCAAAGGGAAATTATAGCTTATCCTGGTCCAGATCATAGAATTAGATGTTAAATGTTGTGCTTATACAATACATACTGTAAATAATATTGTTTTGTACAGGATGGTGTACTGTGAAGAGTTTAAGAACAAATCAGCTGTTTGTTGTAAAATCATCACAACTTGAAGATGAGGACGGAAGTTCCATCAGCTCCACTGATTTGCTTGCAGAATTAAAAGTGGTATGGAATTCGGAAAAAGGAGAGCGACAAGATGTTGCTATTGTAAATATACACGGTAAATAATTAATCTAATAATGGTAAATGGGAATGTTAATGTATACTTACGTATAGATGAAAAGCCTAGGAAGCCAGCCCCTCTGAAGCGGCAAAGGGAGGAAGAGGACAGCAGTGATAGCACATCAGATGAAGTAGAACCAAAACCAAAGGTTATTATAGATTAAAAAGATAATTACAGGTTCTAACTATTAATGTTTTGTTTACTTTATTGTTTAATATTTTGCAACTTCCAAAAAGTACACTATACCTTTGTTTTTATGCTCTTTGTAATTTGACGCAATAATGTTACTTGATTTATATACTGTAGCGTAACCTTGAAGGAAAATTGAAAAGTATCAAATTTGATTCCAGTATTAAAATCTGATTAAAATGACCACTACAATTTTAATTAAAACCATTGCATAATCTATTACTTCATTTATGCTGGACTAATTAATGGTGGTTAATAGTTATCCCATAACAAATCAGTGTTTTTTCATTACTATGTAGTAATTATTAAAAAATCGATTATATCTTGAATAGCTTCGTTACACGCACACTGCAGGCAGTTCTAATCATGCTTAGTTGCTATGTGAAAGTTGCTGTGTCAAGATACACCACACTCATTACACCTCATACTACCAGACTAGCTTAGGGCTACTCCATTCCCTCCACAGGGCTGGATCTTAAATCCCCTGTGAATGCAATTTGTGGGCTAGGCGTGTCCTTACATTACCACATTGAGACGTCTACTAAAGCTTGTCCTACCACATTGTCACGTCTTCTAAGACTGGTCCTACTACATTGTCACGTCTACTAAGACTTGTCTTACGACATTGTCACGTCTACTAAGACTGGTCCTACCACATTGTCACGTCTGCTAAGGCTTGTCCTACCACATTGTCACGTCTACTAAGACTGGTCCTACCACACTGTCACGTCTACTAAGACTGGTCCTACCACATTGTCACGTCTACTAAGGCTTGTCCTACCACATTGTCACGTCTACTAAGACTGGTCCTACCACATTGTCACGTCTACTAAGACTGGTCCTACCACATTGTCACGTCTGCTAAGGCTTGTCCTACCACATTGTCACGTCTACTAAGACTGGTCCTACCACATTGTCACGTCTACTAAGACTGGTCCTACCACATTGTCACGTCTACTAAGGCTTGTCCTACCACATTGTCACGTCTACTAAGACTGGTCCTACCACATTGTCACGTCTACTAAGGCTTGTCCTACCACATTGTCACGTCTACTAAGACTGGTCCTACCACACTGTCACGTCTACTAAGGCTTGTCCTACCACATTGTCACATCTACTAAGACTGGTCCTACCACATTGTCACGTCTGCTAAGGCTTGTCCTACCACATTGTCACGTCTACTAAGACTGGTCCTACCACATTGTCACGTCTACTAAGACTGGTCCTACCACATTGTCACGTCTACTAAGGCTTGTCCTACCACATTGTCACGTCTACTAAGACTGGTCCTACCACATTGTCACGTCTACTAAGACTGGTCCTACCACATTGTCACGTCTGCTAAGGCTTGTCCTACCACATTGTCACGTCTACTAAGACTGGTCCTACCACATTGTCACATCTACTAAGACTGGTCCTACCACATTGTCACGTCTACTAAGGCTTGTCCTACCACATTGTCACGTCTACTAAGACTGGTCCTACCACATTGTCACGTCTACTAAGGCTTGTCCTACCACATTGTCACGTCTACTAAGACTGGTCCTACCACACTGTCACGTCTACTAAGGCTTGTCCTACCACATTGTCACATCTACTAAGACTGGTCCTACCACATTGTCACGTCTACTAAGGCTTGTCCTACCACATTGTCACGTCTACTAAGACTTGTCTTACGACATTGTCACGTCTACTAAGACTTGTTCTACCACATTGTCATGTCTACTAAGACTTGTCCTTGTACCTATTGATGAGCATTTTATATTATCGAAGCCAAGTGGCCGTGCCCAACAACTTCATTAAATATCTGGCGAGTATAAGCTCTTTTAAAACAGCATATTACATATACTATGGTTGGTCTCGTCATAGATATTTAAATTCCAATGTCAGCTCAGGAAACCTCTGAAGTGGACGCTTGTCACATTGCATCTATTCCATAATTTCATAAGTAAATATTAAAATGTAAAAATATCCCACCCACACTCCCTCACCTCCACCACCTCCCCACCTGCTCCACCTCCCACAACTTTCCTACCTATAGCTACTCCATCTGCTCCATCCCTGAAATTTTAATTCCAATGCGTTCAGTACAAAATACCACCCCACCCCCTGGCTCAAACTCCTTCGCAGCAAGTCTAGAAATGGGAAAATTTGACTATCTTACTATCAAAGTGTTAATTCACATCTGTGCAGAATAACAAATAGTGGATGAGACATAGCAGTGATGCATCTTCTCTAGCAATATAGTGTCTTCTTATCCCCACAAACATCAGTCTGGGTTAAGGATGCAATTGAAAAGATGGTTCACATCTGTATGGGAAAATTTAACTATCTTACCATCAAGGTGTTTATTATATGCATCTGTGCTGAATAGCGAATTATATGGATGCGACATAAGCGGTGATGCATCCTCTTTCTCCATTTAGTGCCTCCTCATCAACATAAACATCAGTACTAGTTTAGGATGCAATTGAAAAGATGGTTCCCTCCCATAAATCTCTATTTGAAAATTTAACTATCTTACCATCAAGGTGTTTATTATGCATCTGTGCAGAATAACAAATTATATGAATGCGACATAAGCAGTGATGCATCCTCTTTCTCTATTTAGTGCCTCCTCATCAACACAAACATCAGTACTGCAATTGAAAAGATGGTTCCCTCCCATAAATCTCTATTTGAAAATTTGACTATCTTACCATCAAGGTGTTTATTATGCAGAATAAAATATAGTATGGATGAGACATAGCAGTGATGCATCCTCTTTATCAATTTAGTGTCTTCTCTAACATCAAACATCAGTCCGGGTTTAGGATGGCAGTGAAAAGATGGTCCGGTCATCATCAATATGACGGCGTATTACGACATAAATAACGCACCTGACTGCAATCTGATTGGGTCCCACCGGTAAACAGTATAATAGTAATTTAACAGTAATTTTTTTTATCATTGCTCGTACCCAGTCCAACGCAGAGTTGACGGCCAACCTGTCGAGCACCACCTGCTTTGGCATACTTTATAAATTCCACATAACATCTGTACTTACAAAACACGGCATAACATCATTGATCAGAAACTCCAACTGGAAACAGCTCCGCCCACTTGAGATTTGGCCATCGCTGACGTCATAGGGAGTCTGGTTCCCAGACCCATAGTTACGGGCGGTGATTACAGGGCGCTGCTCGTACGGAGTGTACTGAGATGCGAAGGTTAAAGGTAACTGATTTTCAAATTGCTATCTCTTGTTAGTTGTGGAAACGAATGATCGCCTTCAAATAAATTATCGCGAGTAAAAGGAAATCGGATTGCCGTTAACGGCACACATATGCAAATGTGGGTCCTATTTTTTTTTTTTTTTTTTGGTATCCATGACCACATAGGTGTATTCCACTCGCACCCGACCGATCTCAGTACTATTACGTAATCCATATAAGCACATGTACGTGCACAGGTGGTACACATGTACGTACACTGGTACACATGTATGCACACTGGTACACATGTATGCACACAGGTACGCATGTATGCACACAGGTACGCATGTACGTGCACAGGTACGTGCACAGGTACGTACACAGGTACGTGCACAGGTATACATGTATGTACACAGGTACGCATGTATAGTGCCTGTTATATATTAACCAGTTCACGTTACAAATGAGACTTTTCGTATTATTACACACCTCTAGATGACGTTGATGCCAATGATGTATCTTCTCTACTGCATCACCAACGGTACGCCAACATGCTGCATGGAATTATAACGTTGTTGTTGTGTTTAATGTGTTCTATTTGCCAGCAATTTGTTCTAAGAGTATTAGAATGAATAGTTTGTATAAGGCGCACATGCTCATGTGATTGTTGTGATGTATACATTAGCGCTGCTGCATCATATCATGTCAGTGTCTCTAAAGTGATTTAACTTTGAACGCAGCGTGCACCAAAGAAACATTGCATATTTACCATGCATGAACACTTGTTTATGCTGCCTATAGGTGCTAACTTATTAAAGCACTGAACACAATTGCTTTAAAATATGTGTTATGCTAATGATGTATGCATACATATGTCCAGTATGCGAATGATGGACATTTCATTCTGCCATATAGCTTCCCCAGTGGGCTCCCAGATGTTAAAGTGCCAGATCAATGGAGGTGTGGCATCGTGTCCTCCTGTAGCCTGTCCTGGGGACCAGGTGACCTTAACATGGACTGCCTACCTTATTGCCAACAACCTATGGGTCCTGCCCAGTGGATCATGCAGTAGTTCTAACACACCTGATAGCATTGTGTTAACTCAGACTGTAGATGCTTGCAGACGTGTGACCACAACCTGTGGACCATACACAGCAACCAATGTGGATTCTGGTCCATCCACACCATGTCTGAATAGTACCTTGACAGTGAGAGTGAACACTGGTATGACATCATCACTGATCATGGTTGGAACCAAAGATCTGTCTGGTCAGAATGCTATTTTGAATGCCACCCAGATAGGTGTCATGGGTAAGGATGATGTTACCTTTGTTTTATCAGCTAAGCTTCAGTCAACTATGCTAGTTCATATACCTTTAAAGTGTTGCATGTAAGCTCCAACAATAAAGTGTCTTGTGTTTACACATTCATATCTACATAACCTTGAACTTCTGCATACCTATTTTCAAAACAATCAAGAAGTACCATTTTCCCCCTCCCCCACGAAACATTAGTAGAAAATAATGCATGCGCCACATTTGTTCACAAAAGTACAGCAGTTTATAATAATCATCACTACACAAATAGTCCTGGCAATGGCTCGCAGTGAAATTGAGACTGCCTGAAGATTTGCTGAAGTGTTCATGTTTACCCAATCCAGCTGATGTGGAGTGTGTATGGTGAGGTGTTGTGGTTATAAACATATGCACTGCGATGGCCATTATGGGGCAGCTATAACCAAGTACTAGTACAAATATAGCCATTAATGCCCACTTATATTATGAATGGTGACATGTCATGAGGACATGCCTGCTATAAGCAATCACGCTGATGTGTTATCTGACTACAGTCATGACATGTGTATGTTCATGTAATATTTTCAGCTCCTCCTGGACCTCCAGATGTTACGGCACAAACCATTGGTCCAGACATGGTACTAGTGGTGGTGACCCCCTCCCCCAGTGGTGGTCTTACCACAAGCTACAATGTCACCATCAGTAACAGTAGCTACACCACCAGTCCTCCTGTGGTCATGACCAATGGGTCTGCAATGGTCACCTTCACTGGACTGAGGAATGACTCATCTTACAACATCTCAGCAGTGGCCATCAACTGTGCTGGGAATAGCAGTACCAGTATACAACATTACATCTCATGTATGCAATAGCTATTGCCATTAATGGCATGTGACATGTACACTAGCTCTGTTGTCAATGTGTTAGCTACTTCCACAACAAAGGTACCCCATTCCATCTCCTCCCTCACCCATCCCATCTCCTCCCTCACCCATCCCATCTCCTCCCTCACCCATCCCAATCTCCTCCCTCACCCATCCCATCTCCTCCCTCACCCATCCCATCTCCTCCCTCACCCATCCCAATCTCCTCCCTCACCCATCCCATCTCCTCCCTCACCCATCCCATTTCCTCCCTCACCCATCCCATCTCCTCCCTCATTATTACTTCACCCCCCACACACACACATGCACCTGCTCTCAGAGCAATTCATATTCCCACCCTGGTATGGTATTGTACACAATTTTTTTTTTTGCCTAATGATGTAGCAATGTCTAGTGGAGTATGCTTGTGTGTAATGCAAACCTTGTGAAGCCTTTGAGGTGAATGATAATTTCTGTTGCATGGGCATGTCATGTGCTGTGTGTGTACTTGTTAGTACCTTAGTACCAGAGTACTGGATGTCTTCACTTTAGTACAGTGATGGAAGAATTTCTAAGCACATAGATGAGATCACCTGACCTAATAGCAAGACTTATTAATTTTAAAATCCATTGCTCAAGCAGCAAATTAAATCATTTCTTAACAATTTAATTTATGTGTTAATTAGTTATCAGTTTCAGGTATTGCTTCCCCTACTAACATACTTAGCGATAACATATGAGACCTTCATGCATGCCATACAGGAGCATACGATATGCATGATTTATGCTGACATGCTTATTTCAGTTTCAGTTTCATGTAGTGCCTCCATTGGCACCCCTACTGCTGTTGGGATAACATTTGCAGTCACATTTCTCATCTCCTCTTCTCTGGGGGCTTTGGTGGCCACCATCATAATATGTGTTTGCTACATCCCAAGAGTATCCTCTATGACTACTGAAGCCCCTCCTTCCATCCCTACTGCTACCACATGTGAGGTGGTGGGCATTAATCAGAAGTCAACCAATACAATTGAGCTAGAGAGCAATGCTGCATATGGAACTGCAAAATAATGCATTTTTATTTATAATTGAAACTAGCCTTCTTTTTTCTAAGTAATGGAATTAACCAACAAATCAACATTAAATCATTGCGCATTAGTGTAATGGCGGGCACATGAACATAGAGATCACTTCACAATATTAAAATTACACAAAGTAAACTTGTGAAGGTCACTTTGAGGAATGATGATGATGATGGTGATAGTGATGATGGTGATGATGGTGGTGGTGATGAGGGTGGTGATGATGGTGATGATGGTGGTTGAGGTGTTGTGATGAAGCTGAAGAAAACCTTCACACCTCCAACCACAGGACCACCACAGTCAGCAGAGGTGGTGTTGGTAGCTGATGCCTTGCAGTAGTACATCTGACCACTGGTGAGGTCACCAAGGTACACAGTCACCTCTGTGCCTCTGGTAGAGGAGACATTGTACACACTTGAGTCAGGAGGAACAGAGGGATCAGTACTACAGCACACCACACAGTAGAAGGACTGGTTGAATGAGCAGCCAATGGTTGCATTATTGGTTTGGATTTGTGTTCTGGTGATGTTCACACCTACACAAAGACAGAAGAGAGGAGCTCCACATGTTCTACATACATGTGTAATAGTTATGTAATAGTTGTGTAATAGTTATGTAATAGTTAGTAATAGTTGTGTAATAGTTATGTAATAGTTGTGTAATAGTGATAAATATTAGGTACATTCTAGAACATGCTAGATTGATGAGTTCCATGTATTTAACCCTGTATGCTCGGAAATTGAATAGCCTTTTGGCACATTGTCACGACTGTAGCCGCGGCTATTACATTGGCATAGTCAGCATGAACGATCCTCAGGATAACATACCTCAGGTTAGTGCATCTCAGGCGAGCGCCGCTTCAGGTGTAGGCACCAAACCTGTCATGCTGCCTGAATTGATTACAGGGGAAGGGACTTCGTGAAATGGCTGGACCATTTTGAAAATGTGGCGCCATCAAAGAAGGAAAACGTTTGAATGCAGTCTGTGCTCACACAGTGAGGCGTACTTTTAACTACAACTATGCATTCAAACGCCTTCCTTCTAACATCTGGGCAAGTTACTCTGAGTCAGTGAAAGCCCTTACAGAGCGCTTTGAACCACAAAGTAAGCACGAACTGTACACCGCTAAATTTCAGATGCGCAAGAGGGAGAAGGCTGAGGGTTGGGCCGATGTTGCACAAGATTTACGGATGTTAGTGGATAAGGTGTTTCCAGATTTGCAGGAAGAAGCTCGAAACCAACTCTCTCTGAACCGTTATGGGGACCAAATCACCGACACTCAGATAAACTTTGCGGTCAAACAGAGAAGGCCTAAGACATTAGAAGAGGCTGTCACAGCAACATTGGAGCTGGAGTCTTATCCTATGCCCACAACAGCCAGGGAGAGTCAAGTAGCAATGGAGCATACCCTGGATATCACTGATGGTGAGGAAGAAGGAAGCAGTCGTATAGATGTAGTCGGAAAGAGAAGCAGACCAGCGAGTAGTGACATCACAGGAGCGAGTAGTGACATCACAGGAGTATCATGCAAAGACTGGAGTGCTTAGAAAACCCATGTGGACAGGACAAGGCACCTCAACCAAAGACAAGGCAAGACCCAGTAATCTGCTGACAATGTGGAAAAGAAGGACATTTTCCCCATGGATGTGCAACAAGACCACACAAGCAACAGAGAAACTGATAGTCCTCAGTGTGAAGAGCCATGCACTGAAGGGCAATAATATATTGGCTCACTCTGTTGCTCAATTTATACCATTACTTACTGCCAATCCAGCTCTAGCTTATCATGCATGTGGTCAGGTGAACGGTACAGATGTAACTTTTCTGTTGGATACAGGTGCAGCCATGGATCTTCTTCAGAGCCGTATGTTTGGGAGCACACAGAGGCTGAATTGAAACACTACACTGGACCAGATCTAGTAGGGGCTGATGGATCACATACCAGCCCATGGTTCAGCATCTGTGACTATCAAGCTAGGAAGTGGGAATTTCGATGCTGAAGTGGTAATTGTTAACGATTTACTGGCTGAGGCCATGCTTGGACTTTATTTTCTGGAGCGGAATGATGGAACAATTCAGACTAAAAAGAGGGTTATGTCCATGAAGAATGGCACAGTGGTAGTACCCTTACACACCCATCATTCTTCCACAGCACAGCAAATTCAATCCCACATTACTGTGAACCTGGTACAATCTATTCATATTCCAGCCTATAGACACTGGTTTCAAGTACAGATAAAGTTGAGGTGGTGACAACATGGATGGTGGAACCAGCATCAAACTGGAAACGACCTGTTTGGGTAGCTTGAGCTCTTGCTACACTTGGCGAAGGGGATATGCCTGTATGTCTCATCAACCTGGGGCCTACTGCTGTCACCATGAGAACCCAGGGCCTACTGTCACCATGGGAACCCGGGGCCTACTGCTGTCACCATGGGAACTTGGGGCCTACTGCTGTCATCATGGGAACCTGGGGCCTACTGCTGTCACCATGGGAACCCAGGGCCTACTGCTGTCATCATGGGAACCCGGGGCCTACTGCTGTCACCATGGGAACTTGGGGCCTACTGCTGTCATCATGGGAACCTGGGGCCTACTGCTGTCACCATGGGTAAGGGCACAACAGTTGGACTACTTGAGAGATTTGATGAAGCCAACCTGGCGACCGTTCTCCTGCAAGAGATGGATAATGCTAACTCGGATAGTATGTCAAATCAGCTATATATGGACAGCAATAAAGGACAATCAAGAGCTTGAAACTGAGCAGAAAAAGAAACTCTATCAACTTCTAGTGGAATTTATTCCCAAAAAAATGGAGACATCGGTCGTACTAGCCAGGTACAGCATAGCATTGACACTGGAAATGCCCCTCTCATACGCCAACATACTCGTAGGACTGCCCCAGCAGTGCAAGAGCAATACGGGAAGCTGATACAGGAGATGTTAGATAAAGACATCATTCAGCATTCCTCCAGCCCATGGGTATCCCCTGTGGTTCTTGCACGATGGATCAGTACATTTCTGTATAGACTACAGGAAACTGAATGCAGTGACCAGGAAGGACACCTACCCATTTCTGAGGATTGATGATACCCTTGATACACTGGCTGGCCCAAGGTGGTTCAGCATACTGGATCTCATAAGCGGATATTGGCAAGTGGAGATGCAACCGGAAGACAGGGAAAAGACTCTGCCCCTCTAAAGGACTCTTTGAGTGTAAGGCTATGCCCTTTGGACTGCGTAATGCGCCAGCCACGTTCCAAAGGTTAATGGATGCCGTGCTCATGGGTCTTCAGTGGAGCAGGTGTCTTGTATACCTAGATGATGTTGTGGTACCAGGGGCAAACTCCAGAACCTAAAGTGTGTGTTTGAACAGTTCCAGCATGCAGGCCTCAAGCTGAACCTTCGGAAGTGTCACTTCAGCAAGAGAGAGAGGTAACCTACTTGGGTCATGTGATGTCAAGAGAGAGGTAACCTACTTGGGTCATGCGATGTCAAGAGAGAGAGGTAACCTACTTGGGTCATGTGATGTCATCCAAGAGAATAGCAACGGACCTTTCCAAGGTGCAGCAGGTTGTTCAGTGGCCGGAGCCAGCATCCCAGAAGGATGTTCAGAGGTTCTTGCAGTTTGTTAGTTATTATCAGTGGTTCATCAAAGACTTTGCCAAAATTGCCAAGTTCCTTCACATCTGACAGAGAAATCAACGGTGTTCAAGTGGACGGAAGAATGTGCAGCTGCTTTTAAATCTCTTTCACGACCAATCCTTGCATTTCCTGACTACTCGAGGGAATTAATCCTGGATACTGATGCAAGTGATACAGTGATTGGATGTGTGTTGTCACGGATACATGAGGATGGTGCAGAGCATGTGACTGCGTATGGAAGCCGAAGCCAGAAAGAGATCATTGACGCAAGCTATTGGCGATTGTGTACTTCATCCAGCACTTCAGGTCCTATCTACTAGGAAGGCATTTTGTCCTACACTCTGATCCATGGGTCTCTGATGTGGCTGTGCAACTTCAGGGAGCCAGAGGGACAACCTGCCTGTTGGTTACAGAAGCTGGAAGAATACAGTTTCACCATGGTACATAGGCCAGGGTTGAAACACTTGTAATGCAGGTGTTCTCTCTCGCCTGCCTTGTGTTCAGTGTGGTAGAGATGAACATGAGAAAAGCACCAAAACTAGTGTGGAAGTGAATGCTATGCAAATCGGGATTCCACAGATTACACAGGAAGAATTATGTCAATACCAGACAGGTGACCCTGTGTTAGGACCAGTGCTTCAAAACTTGCATGCTGGAAGAAAACTTGAGGGAGATGACTTGTGTGCTTATTCACCACTGGTGCAGTGACTCATTCAACAGTGGCAGCAGTTGGAGGTCAAAGGAGGTGTTTCGTGGAGACGGTTTTTCAACCCGAATGGTTCCCATCAACTGCAGTTGATTATTCTTCAGGCACAGCATAGTGAGAAGTTCTCCAGGAGCTACATAACTGCAGGATACCCAATGCAAGTGGTTGCCATGGATATTGTTGGACCTCTGCCAAAGACAAAGGAGGGATGTTTATCTGTTGGTCATAACGATCACTTCTCAAAGTGGGCGGAGGCATATCCTATCCCAAACCAGGAGGCCATTACTGTTGCACAGAAGTTAGTTGACGAGTTTCTCTTCTCTACTCCAGAGCAACTGCATGCAGACCAGGACCGTCAGTTTGAAGCAGGGGTGATATTGGAAGTTTGTAAGATCCTAAGAATCAAGAAGACACGCACTACCCCCTACCATCCCCAGGGGGATGGCTTGGTTGAGCGTCTGAACAGAACACTGGTGGATATGATATCAGCAGTCTTGAAGGTACATCCATCGGGTTGGAGGAAAGGCTAATGACTGAACATAACCGACAAAAGTATTTTTATGACCAGAAATGTCATGGAGACCCATACAGCCCTGGAGATATGGAGACCCATACAGCCCTGGAGATATGGAGACCCATACAGCCCTGGAGATATGGAGACCCATACAGCCCTGGAGATATGGAGACCCATACAGCCCTGGAGATATGGAGACCCATACAGCCCTGGAGATATGGTTTAGCTACATTCCTCTGTTGTTCCACGTGGAAAGGCAAAGAAATCCATCATCCCTGACAGGCCCTTGGAAGGTACTGGACAGGATCTGTGACACCAAGATTCCCGTGCCCCACATAAGAAGTCTGTTGTACATTTTGATTGCCTCAAGCCGTGCAAAGAAGGAATACGTTTAGAATCAATGGAAAATACTTCAAATGTAAAAAATAAGGGCAGCTTTGGTGGGCATAAGGACAGTAGGGTGTTTAATACATGGATTCAAATAGATGATGATGACAATGTGGGTACAAACACACCAGCAGTAGGTAAAGGTCCACCCCCAGAGAATCGGTTGCTACATGAACCCCATGCACAAGTGGAAGATCAAGGAGTGGAGGATCAACCAATGCCTGCTGAGCCTCAACCGCCAGATCCTTTACCTCCACATCGGTACCCAACCAGGACTCGAAATCCTCCCACCTGTTATGGATTTCCCCTTGGTCATTAAGAGTCCAGGGACTAACTCTTCCTAAAGGGAGTTATGTAATAGTTATGTAATAGTTGTGCAATAGTTATGTAATAGTTATCTAATAGTTATGTAATAGTGATAAATATTAGGTACAGTGTACATTCTAGAACATGCTAGATTGATGAGTTCCGTGTATTTAACCCTGTATGCTATGAAATTGAATAGTCTTTTGGCATGTTGTCACAACTGTAGCTGCGGCTATTGTATACAACATCAACGCTTCAGGACACAGCACCGTAGTGGATCCAGGATTTAATGAAAGGGTGGGGGTGGAGACATCAAAGGGGGGTGGGGATGTGGAGGAGGATGTGTGTGCGGACATTTTTGGAGATAATTCATGCATGAGAAATGCACTTTTTGCTGCTACCTGACATTTTTGTACATAGATCTTTCCCTCTGCATGTTATGTAATAGACCAAAACTGGGGGTTGCAACCCCACCACCACCCCTCTGTCTGCCAGTGCAGAGTAATAATAGTTGCCTTGGTTACATACAATTATTCAATATCTACACTAACCTGTTCTTCCAAAGGCTGATGTCACACTGCTGGTCCCAGCACAGTTGATGGCCACCACTGAGACAGTGTAGAGTGTGTTACTGATCAGTCCAGTGAAGGTGTTCTGTAGTGCTCCATTGGCAGGGATGGGGACCAGAGTTTTAGAACTGTCATTGATACTGACATTGTAGCTGGTAGGAACCCCACCAGTGGTGGGAGGGGTCCAGGTCACTGTTAGCTGGTCCACAGAGGTACTGCTTACTGTCAGGCCAACAGGAGGACCAGGGGAGGCTGGGGAGGAGGAGGAGGAGTGGAGGGGAGGGTTGGGACACACTGATATGTGTGCCATGCCAAACAGATGTATACATGTATGTGGCTTCATATGGCTGAGCACAAAATGGAAGCTAGGCCCATTGAAACACTTATAGAACTTCATATCAGCAATGTGTGTGCACACTTGGTTGCCTGATCGGTGAGGGGGGGGGGGGGGGGGCATGGAGGGGAGGGGAAGGGGGGAGGGGGTCCAGCCAATCCTAGCATGCATGCCAATATCTTTTGGTATTGAGCAATAGAGACACATGAATCCATTACCGGAGTGTACATGCAAGGCCATATACCCTCAACCTGGCATAGTACATACCCAACGCATGGAGGGTCACTCCTCCCATCAATGCTGGCCCCTGCATGTCTTGGCATGACACTGCTGTTCCCTCCACTGCTTCTTCCGTGGCTGCCACTTCCAGCTCTGATCCCCTGCAGTGGTCACCTGGCAGGCCAACGTTGCGGGCCACAAAGGGACCACACCTCCCACTGGAGGAGGGGACCTCCCTCCCTGCACACGGGGGAGACTGTGGCAGGGTGATGAGGTCACCCGCACACAGCGACCCATTGGGAGGGCGAATCCTCCATTGTGTGGAGGAGGTGGTACCAGTGACGGTACAGCTGCAGGTGACCATACACATACGCTGGTGGCATGTGACATCACCAGCGACTGCAGAGGGCGTTAAAGAAGCCATGCATGTAATAGCAAGCATATGAATGTATTGGTCATAGTCTGGGAGCCAGACTGATAATGTCAAGTCCCCAGACTTATTGCACATCATTAGACCAATTTTGTTATCTTTGCCTTCATGCACAAGACTGTGAACTTGAAAAATCAATTGTTGATTTGCGTGCAGCTTTTTATGGTTATTCCCAGTTATAAATGACAAAGTGTGAAGTTAACCGCCGACTCGGCGACGTTGGATATGCAATACGTAATGCACGCAAGAGCGTGTGGTCGACACAATCGAGTTAGTGGTTGGGGATCCATCAGGTGCGGTCAGATATGACAATTCTTGCCATTAGGCAAAGTAAACTGTACGTCAAGAACATTAAGCACCGGGCTAGCTATAGCGCTAGCTCTGCATGCATATACATCACGATGCACTAGCTCAGGTGGGCTGCGCTTCTTACCATGTGCCGAACGGCGACATCTTGATTGGTATAACTGATGGTATATAGCACTGCCCGTATATTACTATACAGCTAAGGGGAGTTCGGGGGGGGGGGGGAGTCGGGTCGGGTGAGGGGGGGGGGCTTCTCTCGCTTGTTTGAAAAGATTAACCTGTTGCTGGTCAAGTGTTGCTGAGGATCGTCTAACTGATATTGCAGGCTCCATGGTCAGTACTAGACAAAATTGGTCTTTTTTGGCACATACATGTAGGCGCTTCAACTTCTATATATACATTACCTTGTATAACTATATGCATGCAGTAGCTAGCTTAGTGCAGTAAGTGACGTGCTCAATTGTCTGGCATCAGCAGACCAACATTACTTCGCTGCATGTGTGCAGCCATGCACAACTATATATACAGCTAGGCTGACAACGTACTCATTCGTCAAATGCCTTGACGTGCAACACTCACCTCCTACGGCCAGCAAAACGAAAAAGACATTCGACAGAATCATTGCGACGCCACGTGCTAAAGGAACTCCAGATGCGCGCATGCATTGATCATTAGATAGAGCCTAGATATTAATATCTATGCAATGGATAGAGGAACGTTGCATGCAGTTTATTAACCAATTTAAAGCACTTGAAAACTTGTTCCTATATAAGGCCGGGGTGACTGTTTGATATATATAAAAGACAATGCATTCTTTGACTGAGGAGATGCATGGTTGCATGTGCAAACTGTATAATAATACAATGCAGAGATATTAACTCTGCATGCATGATGATATTGAAGTGGTGACCTGATCAGAAGCTTACAAGTTACAAGGACCGAGGTGAGATTGATTAAGAAGCCATCTCAACTTGGGGTGCAGCAGCACGCACAGCCTCGACCCAAGGTAGGCGAGCTGGTTACGTCACCATGACGTATTAAACAGTATGGGACCTGGCGTGGAAAAATAGGAAGCCAATAGCACTTAATGTATCATTTGGCGCATCAGTATATAGCTGACCGATCCACTAATTATTCGTTCCACATTGACAGTAATGCCTGGGGGTTGAGAGCTATTCAGATGGTCCACCCACTTACATGTCGGTCTGGAGGTGATGTCATCGTATGGCACAATACGCTTAGATACCTATATGCTCCACTGAAGCCAGCTATCTGTCTATCTCTTCAACTGGAAAAGTGTTCTGACCCGCGCTAAATTGCTATAGACATGCGAACATGGCAATATGCTTCTAGCCGGAAGGCTTGCCATACAAATGACACAATCAAAACTGATCTGCCAACTGGATGTCCCACTAATGGTGCCTGAGGGTTAAATGAGGTGTCCCACTGATGGTGCCTGAGGGTTAAATGAGCTGTCACACTGATGACTATCAGGACCTACGTTAGTAGGTCCTATGTAGGATTTGAAGTGTGATGAATACGATTAGCAAAACACCAGATTCCACTATTGCCGCTGCACCGTAGAATCAGTTGGACTTTAGCGAGCGTATTTGGATACAGCCAACAATTACCTACAATGTAATAAAACTGCCGACGCTTAGAAACCTCAGACAACAGAGATAACGCTCTCTCGTTCCCACACTCGAACCTAAAAAAAAGTTTCTCCTTCTTCTTCTTCTTCTTCTTCTTCTTCTTCTTCTTCCGGATCTGATAAGATAAGATTTGCTCGGATAAGAGGTTTATTGCATTGCATCTTTGTCACGATTGAAGTATAATGTTAGCCGTTATGCGGAAGCACTAGAATCAACAAGTTAGAAACTTATTGTCGAGTTGGATTTGTTTTATTATGTTAGTAACGAGAGTTATGCTTGACACAAATTTCAATCTCTAGCAAACTTAGTTTTGTTAGTATAGCCCACAACAGATTTTATCAGCCTTTGGAAGGCGTAAAAGTGGGCGGGAACGTGTGGTTGAACACGTTCTATATTTCATATAGTGCATGCGCTACAGTTACTATTCAATTGTTGTCACGGTTGTATACCAAAAGCTTGACGTGTCTGGTTTGTTTTCTTCAAAATGCCGTCACGTCGATCGCGAAGAGAAAAGAATCGTGCAAAGAAGATCGCAAAGTTAAATGATGACTGTTGTGTTGGCGACTCGCAAGATATTGAGGAGCGTGACAGTTTTCAAGAAGCGCATGAAAAAAAGAAGACTTGCGACAGGAAGCGCTACAAAGCCGATCCTGAGAGTAAGAAGGATAGCATGAAGGCCCAATACTGGCTTGATCCGGAAAGTAAGAAGGATAGCGCGAAGGCCCAATACTGCCTTGATCCGGAAAGTAAGAAGGAGACCGCTAAGGCCCAATACTGCAGGAAAAGAAATACTATGAGGTAGGAGTGTTTGCAATGTTTGGATGCAATATGTCCTACACGCATGGGACCGATGTATTGTATCGTGTGCGTGTGTTCGTCTGCGAGATAGGAAAACGAATAACGCCAGATCAATTTGCATTGGAGTATATGCTTGCCAGCTTTGATACTCTATGAGGGGATTTTTATACCACATTCACACTACATGTCTCTGAATGTTGACTATTATATTTTTGCAAGGATAAAACCACATGCCTGTCAATGGATACCATATACAGTATGGTGGCCCAGCATGTGTCTTTTAAACCTTGCCATACAGGATGTAGCATCTATGGCTGCTAATCCCTAGGTTCTCTGTGTAAACAATATTTTATCTTACAGCTGTACAGTCTATAAAACCACATGCCTGCCTCCTTCCTGTATGGATACCATATTTGGTGGCCCAGTATGTGTCATAGCTTCTATGGCTGCTAAAACATGCAGGACCATGATGATCTCTAATTTTCAGCTGGAACCTATTACATGCACCTCTCTTAAGAGCTATCTATCTGCCTCGCTTTGCAGGACTAACTAACTTCCTGCATGATTCCATGTGTGGTGTCCCAGCATGTGGTCTTAAACTTTGACACATATACTGTGGCTGCAAACCTGAACATGGAGCAATCCTTCCCTGGGTTCTGCAGTACATCATCTGGAACCAATTACAGCTCTTTTAAGAGCTGTCACTCTGACTAAGAGATTATGGTTTGCAGGTTTATCTATCAAATGGCAAATGGGGTTGCAGCTGTGACCTTGACTGCATGTAAATTAATGGATCTGTCTCTATAGGCCCTAACCCCGGAATATGCATGACTTCACACAATTATATGTTGTACTTAACTCACAATCCAATCCTTATATCAGTTGATGTACGTTCTCTATAAAAAACTGCTCTTAAAAATAGGCTTGCCTTCCTCCCATGTATGTGTTCATATGTCAAGGAGTCTACAGCTGCATGGCATGTGAACATGTTTCTCTGTGTCAACATTTATCTTGCAACTTTGCATTCATAAAACCACAAGCCTGCTCCTTCCTCCATATATGGTGGCACAGTGTGTGGTCTAAAAGCTAGCTTCTATGGCTGCTAAAACATGCACATGGACCACCAATCATCCTCCATGATGTTCTCCTGTTTTCAGCTGGAACCAGTTACCTATTACATGCAGCTCATTTCAATTTGGATAAGCGATAAATTATGCTTTGCAGGACTAACTAACTTCCTGCATGATTCCATGTATGGTGTCCCAGCATGTGGACTTAAAATCTCTATGGCTGCAAACCTGAACATTCCTGTGTTCTCAAGTACATCATTGTAATTTATATATTTTTACCCATGCATAAGTTAAAGTGGCAGCAACCCTAGGCCTCTCTCTACACATGATTGTGTGCAGTTTCACATATATCAGCAAATACTAGCCATTTGAAATGCAGGCCGTCTTAATTCAGCCCCACCCCCACCACCGCATGTATAGTTGGTTTGTTCAACACATTTATTATGGGAGGCCGTTCCAATAATTTAATACTTCCCTCGTATTAGATCAGTTTTGGTTTGTATAAAGCAACTTTCTCACTCACTCTTTACTTTAAGATATGGAAGAGGTATGCATGTGTACATAGGATTTGCATGCATGGCATTATATCTATATAATATATATTATTACCCTTGTAGGTCACAGCAGAAGAAGCTGAGAATCTGTTTGCTGTTGACTCGGGTGAGGAGGGCCCTCCCTACTCTCCGATACCAGTCTTGGTCCCTGTTCCGGTCCTGCTTGCCCCAGCTCTGGCCCCAGCTCCGCCACTGCCCCCAGCTCCGCTGCTCCCACCTGTGCCACTGCTGGCCCCTGCTCTGCTTGCCCCAGATCCGCCACTGGCCCCAGCTCCGCTGCTCCCACCTGCGCCACTGCTGGCCCCTGCTCTGCTTGCCCCAGCTCCGCTGCTGGCCCCAGCTCCGCTGCTCCCACCTGCGCCACTGCTGGCCGGCTCCAGCTCCGCCACTGCTCCACTGGCCTCAGCTCCGCCACTGCCCCGAGCTCCACCTGCGCCACTGCTGGCCCCTGCTCCGCTGGCCCACGCTCTGCTTGCCCCAGCTCCACCGCTGGCCCCTGCTCCGCTGCTCCCACCTGCGCCACCGCTGGCCCCAGCCCCATGGGGAATATGGCCCCATCCGTACTGGGGGCCTCTCGGAGCTCGGCCGTATAGAAGGCTTTTTTATAAATTTACAACTAATGTTTTTTGAATGCTATATAGCAGGGCTACCGATTGCGCCGTATCGATCTTCCGACCAAGTTAAAACAGTTTAGTTAAGAGCATGCATGTGATTGCGCAGGGATGAATACTTCCTCGCCATGCGAAGTAATCTTGCATTACACGGAACGATTATTCAATACATGTATCTCTGATATAATACATGTTTATAATTTTAGCTTATTACCACAGGCGGATCCCGGCTTACATGTACAGCGCCTAGCATAAAAATGTGTGAAACAAGATATAAAAATTTAATTAAAATAAAATTGGTGATGTAGGATTTGTAGACAGCAATTGAGTAAAAAGTAAAGAAACAAGGAATTACGGATATTAGGCATTCATTTAATTATAAATATTACAGACCTACATTATTTAGCAAATCTACCTCCTTGAAATTCTGTGCTAAATGTAGGTCTGTAATATTTATAATTAAATGAATGCCTAATATCCGTAATTCCTTGTTTCTTTACTTTTTACTCAATTGCTGTCTACAAATCCTACATCACCAATTTTATTTTAATTAAATTTTTATATCTTGTATATATATATTGGGTCAGTTCACGAGAAAATGGCCCTTCGCTATATTTTTTTAAGTTATAAAAATGACTCACGTTTGAATCGCTATAACTTCGGAACGGTAAACGCTATTGACTTCCTATTTTCAACACTTCATGCTACATCATTTCTTTCTGGTATAATCGATTATGGGCTCTTGCATTAGCTTCGTGCCAGTGTTACAACGTCCGATACCCCTTGGAGTTCAAACCCGCCATATCTTTCGGCAGGAAAATTTGATTCACTCCTAGTTTGGTTTGTACGTAGAGGGATCCTGTACCTATTGATTTGTTCTGTTCGTTAATTTTTTCTTTATCCGTTACGGGGATACAACTGTGCAAAGTAATTGCATATTTCCCGGTCGTTTCGCGCCATTTACCTATTACGAGACATGAATATGCAATTACTTCCTGTTAAATAACTATGTCTCCGCCCATCCATACACTATTATACAACAAGTACGGCGTTTTCGCTTCTTGCAAACGTCCGGTTCTGTTCCCCTTCTTGGCTTCTTCAACATAGCGAGCAGAAGCTAAAGATTCGTAATACATGGATTCAGCTGCCATCAGCCTGCGCAACACGGTACGTACTCTTTAAATTAGCGCATGCACGTAGAAATCGAGCGTGTTGGCTCGGTGAAACTGCTTCATTTATGCGTGCACAACGCTGCAGAGCATGAAAGTGCACGGTGTCTGGGGCTAGCTTAATCTGAAACGCACCCTTCCTTTTTGACTTCTGCACACGCACAGATATATCAAACATGCACCCCCTTGTAGCTACATGTATTTATCAACATGTAGTACTCTCGATCATTGGCCTACTAAAACCTCTTTCTTGTTTAATTTTTGAACCAATTATATTTGGTTCTACAGAATAATATCCATACAAAATAAAATCCACACACACACACGCACACACACATGCACACACTCACATTCATACACAACCTCAGATCAGAGCAATTGGTGTCATTTAATTCTGTCAGAATGCTCCCTCATGCTTAGTTTCCAATTGGTGGTGTGCATGGCATAGTTGATTGTTTGCCCGAAAGGGGTCAGGCGACTGTGGGTTTGCTGTCCCCCTACCCTGAGTGTGACTGGAACCAAGGTTACCATTTGGTTAGCCCACACCTTGACACGTACTGGTCAAGGTAAGGTGGTTAGGCCAGGGTAGAAGCCAAAAGGGTGCTACCTGCCATTGATGTATAAACAATAACACCTGTAGCAATGCATTTATAAGTACAGCCATGGTAAGCAATGCAGCTGGCATTTGGCTGGAGTGATTGCAGCCCACCTCTACTATCCTTTATACATACATGTGTGACCTGCAACCATACCAGGTGTCAATATTTTGGGGACAGTGTGTTAGATGGGGTATGACCAAAAGTGAGGGAATGAGTTAAATGGAGGGTTAAATGGAGGCGAAGCTTTCGCAGACATCTAGGCTCAGGGTAGAATGAAAGTGAGGTTTTCCCAGAAGATACTCCAGGCTAGAATTTAGCTGGGAATTTAGTGTTGTAGCCATGTGCACTTATACACACACATGCACACTCACACAAGCACACACACACACACAAACATGTACACACACACACACACACACACACACACACACACACACCATGGGCAGTCAGTCATTCACGCATCAACATCAATGCTTTGCTATTGCAATTTATTTTATTTCCTAATTGTCGACCCACATACAAAACATTAAACTGTTTTTAGCCGTCATCCTATTCATCACATGCTTCTCTTTTGTATTTCTACTGGAGCCGTACCTGTTTCTAAATTGTCTTGTGTATCAATGTGCATGTTAATGCATGCACACACATACACACCACACACAAGCACTAGCATACACTTGCAACTGCAGTCACATGTTTATTGTTTGTGTAAATTTGTGTTTCCTTGCTCTGGCAATTACCAACAGGCCTTCTTGTTGCCTTTTGCACTTTTAAACATATGCATGCACATGCACACACACACACACACACACACACACACACACACACACACACACACACACACACACACACACACACATGGACACAAACCCACATGCACATGCACGCACATTCATGTACACACACAGGAGTCATGCTTCAATCACAAACATGTGCATATGTACACATAAAAATGGCTTTGGCAGTCATCCATCACACACACACACATGCACATACGCATACACAGAACTGGCCTCTGCTTTGTAAAATTATTATCTAATTTCCCTGTTGTCTCTTGTTTGCTATGAGCACACTTACTAGATGTGAGCCTGCACTACAAGAATGCACACTTATGCACACAGGCATGCATGCACAAACACATGCACACTCACACAAACAAACAAGCAAACAAATAAACAAACAAACACGCACACTCGCACAAACAAACAAACACACACACATACACAAGTGCAAACCACCCACTCTGCATTCTGCTTGGTACACTCACACTTGTGCCTTCACCATTAGAGCCTGTTGGTCCTTAATTCACCTCATATGCAATTTTGATTTTTATTTTTCTTCTGCTGCTCCTGTTTGGCTTCCACTGATGTACCCATGGCCTCCACTACATGCTCATGTCCCATCACCTACACTAGATGCTCATGTCCCATGATTCTAAGTACTAACTTGTCAGGTTGAGTAGCGCCAGTAGCTAGGTAGGTGCACAACCATGCACCATCACCCATAGCCGTTAAGGTTTTCAATATACAAGACTTGTATCCAGGCTAAGAAGAATCTCCGATGCTATGGAGAGATAGTTTCTGAGCTGGCTTTCTGTGATTCCATTAATTACCCTTCACCTTGACCCATCCATGTCTGTGTGGACTCATCTCATGCCATACCCCCACCATCATGATAAGCCTGCTAACCAAAATAGGCTCAGTGACTTAAGCTCACCTCAGTGTATTGCTAGAAGCTTTGGTAAGGCTCATGGCTCTAGACCTGTCCACCACCTATCCAAACCCGAAACAGCATGGACCACAAAGATCGAAAATATGCCTGTTTTATGACACCAATTTTTATGATCTGGGGTGAGTGTTTCCACTTGTTGCTGAGTTCTATGGACAGCTATAGACTGGCCTCTGCTTCACCTCCTTACACATA
>OY811978.1:460966-488406 GCA_963681505.1 Eunapius fragilis | reverse complement strand
TGTGTGTGTGTGTGTGTGTGTGTGTGTGTGTGTGTGTGTGTGTGTGTGTGTGTGTGTGTGTGTGTATAACATTATACATGGGCCCCTTCTAGGAATCTGTGCTATTTATCTTTTGTCATATTACTTGTAGATCCACCACTCTGTAAGAGGGACTTTAGTAGACCTACTTTTGTATATAAGCCCGGCAGGAATATTATTCCTGTTGTACCCCAATAGATAAAGAGATCAGGGCCCTGAAAATTTTATATGACAAGGGAAGGTAATAAATAGTAAGTCCTAAATATAGGTTAGACACTGAAATCTACGTGATTTAGAATTCCCGAGGGCCCTGGGCTGTAGCGTCCCGAGCGGTAGCGAGGGCGCTACTAAGGGCCTGAGGGGATTCTAAATCACGTAGATCCCTCGGTTTCAGTGTCTAACCAATTTAGACAATAGCAACGCGTACGTAGCAACCAATACATTATCGCGCAACGCGATAACGATAACGGGAGGGATTCTAAGTGCCAGTGTGAGGGGGGGGGGGGGGGGGGGGGGGGGGGGGGGGGGGGGGGGATTCTAAGTGCCCGGGGCACTTAGAATCCCCCCCCCCCCCCCCCCCACTGGCACTTAGAGTCCCTCTCTAGGTTTCTACCGCGTTTAGATACCTGCAATTGACCAATCAGATTGCGCAAATCACTTCCGCTATTGTCTAAGTCTTTTTAAACCTCTCAATGAAACACACTCGGAGCTTCAGCGTATATAGTGATTGGCATGGGATAGTTGTGAGTGTGTGTGTATGCATCCATTTACACACTCTCACACTCATATGTAATGGAATATGGTACGTCATGATGTGGCAGGTACTGTGAGACAGAACAAATAGTCCAGTACATACAACACATTAATCCAGTACATACAACCAAAGGGGGGAGGGGTTGGGAGTGGGGGGAGAGGAGGCAATGAATGCCCTTCTGCCCTCCCTCTGAAAAAAGTGTTGGGGCATTTGCCTCCATGACCCTCATGCTCCTGTACCACTACACACAATCCAGTTACACATGTGAAAAACACATCAGTCTGAATATAAACATAGCAAAAATAGAGGGCTCTGTAGTAATCGAAAGACATAGAAAAATGGACAAAGCTTATGAGTGAATCAATGTAGCACACAACATAACAATTTACATGGTGTGTGTTGGTTCATGGCCTTGTGTGTGTCAGTCATGCAGATGAAATGAAAATCGGTGGGCGTTTGAAATATATGTTCCAGCAGAACGACAATAAGGAAGTGTTCCAGCCTAGCTCTCCTGCATGTGTCTTTACTAGTAACTCGACCACGCCTCTCCCATAGCCTGGCCGATACACCGTGGCACTATATATCATGGCTCTGACGTACTGTTATAGGCTGTGCGCCTATAAATGGCCACGCAATGAGTGGCACCCAAAGAGTATGACCGAATTAATCGACAGGGACACGATTTCTACATAATGTTGTGCGCGCGTATCGGTACTGGTAGTACGTACCGTGTTTTGTATGGTGATCGTAGCTGAATCCCATGCGCGCATTTCGATCGTTCGTTATAGAAGAGAACCACTGACGTTTTTAAAAGCGGAAACACGGTGGTACTTCAGTTGTACATGTTACTTTAGTGGCATGGGCATGGAAGTTATTGTATATTCATTTATGATGGGATGCCCCGAAATGAACGCTCGAGAAATGTGCAATTACTTTGCACAGCTGTATCTCCGTAACGGATCAACCCTAGCCAGCGTGGCAGGATTTTGACGAGGCCGCGCGGGCTTTAACCCTAGTACGTCTCCGCCCGCTTATATGTCATATACGCCACTTACCTAACTTTAGTAGCGTTAGCCATGCGAAGACGCAGAAGTGATGAGTAAACTTCATTTCCAATAGGCGTTTAGATAACAGTAGCAGATCCGGGGGGGGGGTGGGGGGGGGGGGGGGGGGGGGGGGGGGGGGGGGGGGAACAAATCATATTCACAATTTAAATGGTGTACTTTAATCGTGAGTATGATTTGTGCCCCCCCCCCCCCCCCCCCCCCCCCCCCGGGACTGTTAGTATATACAGGAGCGTACAGGAAATGTGGTTCGGAGGTGTTACGGAGCTATTTTTGCGAACCGTATTCGACTCAAACTTTTGGTTGTGTAATGGCCACACTATGTACGGGTCAGTGTTGCCGCGATTAATTCTAATTATATCGTCGATTACGAATTAATGATCGCAATAGACAACTTCACGATCTGATTATTTTGTACTCCGGATGTGATGTCACCTAGTCACTACGAAGAAGTCCGTTGTTGTCTCTAGCTTTTATTGGGCCCCACAACGATGTAACTATATGAGGCCCAGTAAAAGCTAGAGACAACAAAGAGACAACAACGGACTTCTTCGTAGTGACTAGGTGACATCACATCCGGAGTACAAAATAATCAGATCGTGAAGTTGTCTATTGGTAAGAGTCACAATATCGACGAATGTTCATAGCTCATTAAATCACGAGCCTAATCGACGATCTAATCATGAATGGCTTCATAAGGGCAGTGGCAGGCCCGTAGGCTGGTTGTAAACTGGGGGGGGGGGGGGTTCCTTATTCATTAATCCTGGAACTATTATTATACCTGAATCACTGAATCCCGCGGACAACCCCTCCCCCCACTCTCACACACAGGACACACCAGAGGTGGATGCACTTTGTTTACGCAACCGATACTGATACGAAGGAAGAGATTATGCAAGACTGTTACGGATGTACGTTATATATACGCTGCGAAAACACTTGGGTTTACCGAGTTAAGAGCCTTTAGACCGTTGGAAGTAGTTCTGACTTAGTTTTACTATAGCCCTAGAAACTCTCAAATAGAATAAAAAATAGAATAAAAAAACTTTAACTTAGAATATCGTGAAAACCACGTTTCTTTAAGACATTCAGTGCACAGATATTGTATACAGCATCACACTACAAATAGAATCCCAAACACAAATGTTAAGAGCGGAAGCTGTAGCGGAGCTAAGGCAGTGCGATTACGGGGATACGTAGATGGTAAAAATTTGTAGCTTTTATTCTACGCAATAGAATAAAATAGAGGTGTACGCTAGTATAATTTATGCTTTTAAAGTGTAAGTGGCTTAACTGAAATGAGATTATAGTCAATTTATAGAAATAGCTGTTCAGCATTGGGTAATAATCACGCAGTATGTAGAATAACACGCTCAGCTATTATCCCTAGAAACCTGCAAATAGAATAAAAAATAGAATAAAAATTTTCTAGGGATAGGCGATAATGCTTACGTACGATTGGGTCTGGGTACAAGATACAGCCACTGGGTAGTAGTCTCGTACCCAGACCGCCTATGATGTAAGCGATAATCGCTGTAAAAACACTACGCAGTGATTATACTGTTTACAGCGATAATCGCTTACGTCATAGACGGTCTGGGTACGAGACTAACTGGGTAGGACTTTTTTGGAGCATTACCAACTTGTTATAGGGTAGCGTCAGGTATGTTCGCCAGTATGGAGTAGTCGCCACCCGCACTTTTAATAGCGTATTACTATAAAAACAAGTTTGGATCTTTTTAAAACAACCCTAATAGTTAGCTACTGTAGTATATCCCTAGAAAATTTATATTCTATTTTCAATTCTATTTGTAGGTTTCTAGGGATAATAGCTGAGTGTGTTATTCTACATACTGCGTGATTATTACCCAATGTTGAACAGCTATTTCTATAAATTGACTATAATCTCATTTCAGTTAAGCCACTTACACTTAAAAAGCATAAATTATGCTAGCGTCCACCTCTATTTTATTCTATTGCGTAGAATAAAAGCTAAAAAAATTTTACCATCTATGTATCCCCGTAATCGTACTGCCTTAGTTCCGCTACAGCTTCCGCTCTTAACATTTGTGTTTGGGGTTCTATCAGTAGTGTGATGGTTTTCACGATATTCTGAGTTAAAGTTTTTTTAATTCTATTTTTTATTCTATTTGAGAGTTTCTAGGGCTATGTTATGTCTGCCATCTGATCGCCTGTGTTCCATTTAGGTTCTGCCTTTCGAGTGGAAGGGCAGTGATGTGAACAATCGATAGTGACCAACGTTGGTCGGAAGCCATTTAGTATGGTACAGGTGGTAGCGTATTTAGTTCTTTTATTTTTACATGGATTACATTCTTCCGGCATTCTCTTTGCAGGGAGAGGGAGTTAACGAGGACAAGTGAGGGAGATAGGGGGAAATTGATAAAAGTGTCAACGTTACTTCAGAAGGACTACGTTTTATATCTACGTGCCACTTTGTGGAGAGAAGCAAGTTTTGACAGAAATGGAGCACGTGAGCATTGACCCCTGGACAGGCGTCTGTTTTGTCAACATCTCCCTGGACAGGCCTTAATGTACACCCTGGACAAGCATCTATTGATTACACCTACCCTGGACAAGCGTATGCTTTACCTGCGGACAGGCATTTATACCCCCCCCCCCCCCCCCTTCCCCCCCGGGACATATTTCAAAAACTCCCCTGGACAACCTCATGCTTACGAACACCCCCGTGGACACCATTTATTGTCATCTGTAAGGGTGTGCGGCTAAATAACGGAATAGCCCAATTAGGTTGGAGGGTTTTGGAGCAACTCCACATTTTAGTTTTTTGACATCACCATGAACTAAACAACAATACTACCCTGCAAAACGTTTCTCTCATATCCAATACTTGTATCAGATAGCTACATCAATTCTACATATGGTAGTACCAACTATGCTCTGCGTTTAGTCGTGAAAAAAAAATTCAAAACGGGTGATCAATTTTACTGTTACATGTAAATGGCCTAGCATCTGGACCATAGATTATATAAACATCTGGACCATCCTCATGTTTTCCCTTTCCAGGAAAAACCCTCCGAGGCCTCCACTGGTCTGTAAGGCATCTTTAACGTTTTGTCATTTGGTTGGACTAAAAAATCGGAGTCATAAGACAAATCTGATTATTCTGAATCTGTATGTCTTGCAAACATAACAGATGATTCTTAATACATAATTCTTGGGTCTACAACATCACATGGTGATTATATTAAGTGGGTGAGGGGAGGGGAGGGAGGGGGGACGGCAATACACATGTCACCCAACCCCGCTGCTTCCAGCCACAAGGTAGACCCAGCCATCACACCACCCCAAGTATAGGAGGGGAGGAGGTGGCAGGTATGAGAGGGTAGACCCATACATCACAACCACCCCAAGGGACCCTACAATCCCTGCCAAAGGCAAGAGCACCTACCCACCACCACCTGAAGACCTTTAGCACAGACAACCACACTCCCATCTCACACTGCCCCAAGACCCCCACCCTATGTAATCCCAGAAAGCTCCACTGAGAGGACCCTCCCATCCCACCCCATATCATTATCATCCCTCTCACTCATTACACCCAGACCTAGTGACCAAGTTAAAAATATCCCCCCCCCCCCCCCCCCCCCCCCCAACAGCCACCATGTCTTCTCAAGGCTACCACACTCCCCAGAACCATGCACTCCCTGCCCTAATGTCAACTACCACTGCTTATGAATTTTCCCCTCGAACCATAACCCTCAAGATGATTTTATTGAGCATCACCACCTCCTCCCCCATTATCACCTCTAGCCTATGTACTAACCACTATGCTATATGTGCAGAGTTAGCTATACTTAGGCTGCTGATTGGAAAGGAGTGGCCACACCCAACCAGTGGTGCCCAGTGTCCTCATCACTCACTGCTATAGGCAGTGAGTAGGAAAAGGGAGGGGGGGGGGGGGGGGGTGGGGGGGGGGGCAACCATCCCCCACTGTTAATAGTAGGTGGGCCATGCCCCACACTTTTACACCAGTGATACTAAAGTGTATCTATGCATACTATTTTAATTAAAAACCCATCAAAGTTTGCTCCACACACACACTTTTAATCTCCTTCCTACGCCGCTGATAGGCATTGACTGCTTCCTGCCTTCTTCCCTTGCATGGTGTGTATGTGTGTGTGTGTGTGTGTGTGTGTGTGTGTGTGTGTGTGTGTGTGTGTGTGTGTGTGTGTGTGTGTGTGTGTGTGTGTGTGTGTGTGTGTGTGATCTTTGGAATGCAGAAGATAAGATGTTTGGTTTTGAGTATAATGATTAGAGAGACTGGTACAACTGTACAATGCACACCTGTGTATGTGCGTGTGCTGTGTAATAGTATGTATACATGCCCATACACACTCACACTCACGTGCACACTTACACTCACGCACACACACAAAGCAGACTAGTATTGTGTGTGTATGTGTGTTACATGGATAGCCTTTCCCAGGGGATTGTGTTGTGAGTGTGTGTTGGTGTGTTGGTGTGTGTGTTGGTGTGTGTGTGTTGGTGTGTGTGTGTTGGTGTGTTGGTGTGTTGGGTTATGTTGGCATTATTATTAGTACCTGTCCATGTAACTGATTTTTGTAACTAACAGGATCGAGTCGAGGCCAAGCTTACACCAATCTCATTGTTGAGTCATTTGAGTGAGGGTGTTCAGAGCAATAACATTCATTTTAGCTGCTGCTGGCCATTGATCAATAGATTGGAGAGGTCTGGAAAAACAGAGGACACGTGTGTGTGTGTGTTGTGTGTGTGTGTGTGTGCGTGTGTGTGTGTGGGTACTGAGGTACTATGTACATGTGTGTGCGGGTGTTATAAAAGAATTTGTTCAGTAGTGTCATCAGTGCTCTCTCCACACACACACACTGACTTATATAGCAATGGGAGGATGCCATACATTCCCAGTGTTGCCATGGCACATACAACACAACACACCACACACATGTACACACGCACACACACACAACACACACACCCTGTTGAGAGGTTGGAACAGTGGTATTTGGGATGGAGGTGGTAACAAGAGGGAATATATTTTCATAAGCTGCTTATCACTAACCACATCTAAGGACAGGTCAGTAATAGACCCACAACACACTGGTCATTTTCAAGTACTGGAAATTTTGCACATAGCAAACAGTTCAGAGAGAACCTTTGACCGTGCAATGTTGTTGTGATAAGGGAGTGAGGGTGAGTGAGAGGATGAAGTGAGGGAGTGAGGGAGAGGAAGGGAATGGTAGTTTGACTCATCAATAATATCAATAGTTTGTTTAGGTTAACCCCTAAGCCATCTGGCCATCTCTCTCCCCCCACCCTCTCTTTGGTGTGTTGGAGCACAGTGGCTCTACAGAGAAATAATAAAAAGGTTGGCAAAAGGGGGAGAAGGGGACTGATAACGTATAAAGTGGGGGGAGAGGGTGAAAAAATTGAAGACAAATCTGATTATCTGATCTGTGTGTCTTGCAAACATAAGAGACGATTCTTAACACATTCGTGGGTCTAAGACATCACATGGTGATTATATAAGGGGCGAGGGGGGCATACACATACGAGCCAGGTATGGGAGGGGGAGGAGGGGGCAGGTATATCCAGCCATCACTCCACCCCAACAATCCCTGCCAAAGGCAAGAGCACCTACCCACCACCACCTGAAGACCTTTAGCACAGACCCAACCATACTCCCATCTCACAACACCCCAAGACCCCCACCCTATGTAATCCCAGAAGCCTCTGATGGAGTTGAGAGGACCCTCCCCTCCACCCCACATCACTCATTACACCCAGACACAGAGATCAAGTTAAAAAGACCCCCCCCCCAACAGCCACCATGTCTTCTCAAGGCTACCACACTCCCCAGAACCATGCACTCCCTGCCCTAATGTCAACTACCACTGCTTATGAATTTTCTCCTCAACCATAACCCTCAAGATGATTTTATTGAGCATCACCACCTCCTCCCCATTATCACCTCTAGCCTATGTACTAACCACTATGTTATATGTGCAGAGTTAGCTATACTTAGGCTGCTGATTGGAAAGGAGTGGCCACACCCAACCAGTGGTGCCCAGTGTCCTCACTGCTATAGGCAGTGGGTAGGAAAAGGAGGGGGGGGGGGGGGGGCAACCATCCCCCACTGTTAATAGTAGTGCCCTCCTACTTTTACACCAGTGTATCTATGCATACTATTTTAATTAAAAACCATCAAAGTTTGCTCCACACACACACTTTTAATCTCCTTCCTACGCCGCTGATAGGCATTGACTGCTTCCTGCCTTCTTCCCTTGCATGGTGTGTATGTGTGTGTGTGTGTGTGTGTGTGTGTGTGTGTGTGTGTGTGTGTGTGTGTGTACTATCAGTTTCATTCACAGCCTGGTCCAGGTAATTACCAGTTGGTCGTATAGACACACCCCGACTTGTCTGTCCCGCTTTGAAGGACCACTCTTCTGTGCTAGCTGCACCCATAAGTGCCCGATCTCAGTACAACTCCCCGCATCATTTTGTTCTACACACACACACACACACACACACACACACACACACACACACACACACACACACACACACACACACACACACACACACACACACACACCAGTACTTGTAAGAAGTTCTCTCTTTCTAACATGGTGTTGTTCCCTGCATGCAAATTGACCTTTATGGCATCCCATAACGATAGCTATTGATTTTTATGGCAATCAAGTGCTAAGCAATTGCCTTCTGAGCCCCAAAGCCACAACCATCCTTTTCAGAAAGGACCATGTCACTTCTGGACACACCAAAAAAACTATCTTTAATCAGTAATGCAATCAGCACAACCATCTTACATAGTTGATATCTTTGGCAGCACCCCTCCTCCTAATAGCAACACAATTTTGATGGTGTAAGGATAACTCATTTTTCGGCCAGATGTCCTCTGCAGGGACCAGAACAGGTGGGCTTTCAAGGTGGGGGGGGGGGGGATCCTTCAAGGTGGTGTGTGGGTTCTTAAAGCTTGCAGTTTGTTTACCATGCATATGTTCACAAGAACGCTATAGTGGAAAGGCATATGATTTCTTGCAGGAAACAAACAGTTGATTGAAGAATGAGCTCGTACTTCAATCAACTGTTTGTACAGATGACACACACAACACACACCATTTTGTTCCCACCACCTAAACCTGTCCCGTCCATAGCCACAGTGACTCGATCTGGCAGGCAAAGTCTATGACTCATTCCACCCCCAGTCCTGGTCGCTGGAGGGGGAGCCATGTGGCAGACATACACAGACATTGAAGAGCGTGCTTTAATTGGAGTGCATATAGGTTATAGATTATTAGAGACAGTAGTCTTCTACAGTTATGAGAGGGTGGGGGTATGGTGAAAATGTGCCTGCAGTTTGATACATTACACACACAAACACAACAAAGGGAATGGTCAGGAGAATGTTAACACTGGAATGTGTCTACATGCATCACACACACACACACACACACACACACACACACACACACACACACACACACACACACACACACACCCACACACACACACACACACACACACACACACACACACCGCAAAACACCCGCACACACCTACATAACGTTGGATCTGTGACTACTAGCTAGTCAGGTTATTATCAGCATATCAGAAAACAGGATGAAAGTTGACCTACACAAAGGTTAAAGCTACAAAGATGACAGGGAAAGCTTAGGACCATATAATGGTGCACTCAGGACAGTTGATAAGATAATGCTGTCATAACCCCATTACAAATCCTCCTTCCAGCCCACAGACAGCTGGCCCATGTGACCACCCATTGTTTGTGTACCAAATGATGACTTTTAATACTACATGTAGATATGATACAATTCCATTAATATACACATAAGCTTCTGTTTCCAAGAAATTATTCTGTTTCCAAGAAATCATCAGTCTTACCACTAAGGCTATGAAGAACATGGCCAGCCAGCGGATAGTATCCACACTCACAGCTGCTGTGCTCCACACTTGCATAGGATAGTAAACAAAAGAACTTTTAAATGCAACTACCATGCTCATCTAATACAACCTCACTTAACCAGCTGTGTTCCCATCACCTCCTCACCTTAACCAGCTGTGTTCCCATCACCTCCTCCCCTTAACCAGCTGTGTTCCCATCACCTCCTCCCCTTAACCAGCTGTGTTCCCATCACCTCCTCACCTTAACCAGCTGTGTTCCCATCACCTCCTCACCTTAACCAGCTGTGTTCCCATCACCTCCTCACTTTAACCAGTGCCTTTGCTCCTTCATTAATATTTTGACCTGTATAGGATTAATAATTCATTCAGATAATTCCAGTTGCATCATGAAAAAAAAAGTTTCTTAGTTACCTGAGTAGTTGAACTGCTGACAGCTGTACTAACCACCAGGATGGTACTGATATGAACCAGATGATGCATCTGTTGGGGTGGTAGAGGACTAACACAACCTCTCCCCCCCCCCCCCCCCCCCCGCATACTACTGTTCCTCTTGTCTCTTGCACACCCCTCCCCCCACATACTACTGTTCCTCTTGTCTCTTGCACACACCTCCCCCACACATACTACTGTTCCTCTTGTCTCTTGCACACCCCTCCCCCCCACATACTACTGTTCCTCTTGTCTCTTGCACACCCCTCCCCCCACATACTACTGTTCCTCTTGTCTCTTGCACACACCTCCCCCCCCACATACTACTGTTCCTCTTGTCTCTTGCACACCCCTCCCCCCACATACTACTGTTCCTCTTGTCTCTTGCACACACCTCCCCCCACATACTACTGTTCCTCTTGTCTCTTGCACACCCCTCCCCCCACACATACTACTGTTCCTCTTGTCTCTTGCACACACCTCCCCCCACATACTACTGTTCCTCTTGTCTCTTGCACACCCCTCCCCCCCCACATACTACTGTTCCTCTTGTCTCTTGCACACCCCTCCCCCACACACATACTACTGTTCCTCTTGTCTCTTGCACACAGACAACAAAGAGCCTTTTGTTTAACACTGTGACTTCTAATATGCCTGTTGACCTTTGGAATGGGGAAGATAAGATGTGTGGTTTTGGGTATATTGTTCTATGATAAGCCATAGAGAGACTAGGGTGCAACTGTACAATGCACATGTGTGTGTGTGTGTGTGTGTGTGTGTGTGTGTGTGTGTGTGTGTGTGTGTGTGTGTGTGTGTGTGTGTGTGTGTGTGTGTGTGTGTGTGTGTGTGTGTGTGTGTGTGTGTGTGTGTGTGTGTGTGTGTGTGTGTGTGTGTGTGTGAGTGTGTGTGTGTGTATGTGTGTGTGTGCGTGTAATAGTATATTTTACACACTCATACACAAAGTAGACTTTTGGTATACCATTAATGGTACCATTAAATGCAGCACTAGGCGTTCAATTTTTTGATTAATCATGGGTATACAATATCACACTTGTAAGTACATTCCATAATTTCCATCTGGGGGGAGGGGGGGCAATAAAATGGCAAATGTCCCCCCACCCCTTTGTTTGATGAAACCGCAAAGGGCACACTTCCTAACACTAACCCATAACACCCCCCCCCCCCACCCTCTGTAGTCACTGCAGAGGTTCAGTTATTCCATATATAGGTACATGCACATACACACACACACACACACACACACACACACACACACACACACACAGAACACGTATCTAAATGTTTCAGCACAAAGCCTTTTACCAATTCACTACTATACCTTTGGTTTATCTGAAATTGGGAAATACAGGAACTTCTTGTGTAAGCCAGCAAACTGAACCTGTTGGTGTGTGGGAATGATGCATGCAAGTAAATTAATACGAACTAACCTCAAGGTCCAGACTGTCACATAACCTTGTATGCCACAAATACACCCAATGCGTGCACACACACACACACACACACACACACACACACACACACACACACACACACACACACACACACACACACACACACACACACACACACACACACACACACACACACACACACACACACACACACAACTTTTCATCAGCTGCTCCAGGCAGCTGTAAAGCTGCTGTGTGCCCTCAGCCACCTCTGCTGTTGTCCCATCAAGCCAATGACAACCCTGTGTAGAGAGAGCCTCTTGGCCTGAACTGTCTACCCCCCAGGGGGCTGAACTGTCTACTCCTGAAGCGCTGCCTTTAGATGCAAAAACAAGGAGACCATGGGTGGAGGAACTTGGAGAGGCAGCAAGCAGAACAATATCTATTGGGGGGAGGGAGGGGGAGGGGGAGGGGGAGGGAGGAAGGCTGCACTAGCCGTGTGCTGTGAGGTCGATTTGAGAGATACACACACACACACACACACACACACACTCACACACACACACACACACACACACACACTTGCTTAGAGGAATAGTTTTGCCATGTACTAGTGCATAATACAATGTACGTGGATTATTTTGTGATGGCATGTATTGCCATTGGCCTGGATCAGATTGAGTTTTGGTGAAGGGCTTCTTATTATCAAGTCCCTCCCTGTTTTTCTAGGTACCTGTGTTAGACCCTCCCCCATAATGAGAGTTAATAGCCCCCCCAAGCAGGAAAAAATAATTAAAAAGCTACGCGAATGCCTCCCTAACCTTGCAGGAAATAAAATGGTAATTACGATAAAAGATACGCTGAAGCGTTCGAGATTACAAAGATACGGACCTTTAAACGCGAGACTTTTTTCCCCCTTGGAAGTGGAAGGGGAGGGAGGGGGGGGGGGGGGGGGGGGGGGGAGAGAGGTCATGTGACCTGCGTCCCCGGGGAAAGGGGGCTTGTGTGCAATATGTTGAGGACCTGCCCTTAGCTGCACAGAGCAAGATGCTGCAAGTTCCAATATACACGTTAGTGGGCATTAATTGGATAGTCATAGAGGTTGGTGGGCATTAATTGGGTAGTCATAGCGGTTGGTGGGCATTACTACAAGCTTATAACCATCCACACAATGGAGAGGTCGCTCCCCCCCTCCCTCCCCCCCCCCCCCCCCCCCCCCCCCCCCCCCCCTCTGACCCTCCCTTTCTCCTCCATCCCCATCAGCTGACAGGTATAGGTATATGAGTCTACAGAATGATTACCATAGAATACCAAATTTAACAACCCCTTACGTGAGACCCTAAAAAAATAGCATGTCTTTGAAACGAGCATATTTCCAAACCCTTCACACCACCCACCACATACAAAGGTAGTGAATGGTTTTGGAGATACACTCGTTTCAAAGACATGCCATTCATTTTAGGGTGTTGTTAAATTTGGTATTCTACGGTATATCATGTGACCAGCTGCAAGAGGTCACTGTATATTCAAACTACTTTTCCTTACCAACGTTTCTAACAATCTGCAGTACTTTGTTCCAACTAGCTGAGCTGTGTTCTGCAGGAAATGACACATAAATAACGTTGGTAACCTTATCGCTAATTTTTAGCATGGACCCATACCTTAATAAGAGTTCTACACTTCTGTCAGATGCTCATTGAAAGGAAGGGGCTTAGGGGAAGCCCCTCCTCCACTGGGAGGTGTGGTTTCCTGGTGGCCCACAATGTGGCTGCTGGAGACCCCTGCAGCTAGGTGGTGTCAGTGGACCAAACCATCAAAGGGGGGGGGGGGGGGTATGAAGAGCAACAAAGTTGTGTCTGTTAGGGGAAGGTTCTTAGGGTCAGGAACCTAACCCCAGGTCACTGTTAGCTGGTCCACAGAGGTACTGCTTACTGTCAGGCCAACAGGAGGACCAGAGGAGGCTGGGGAGGAGGGAGGGGGAGGTAATAACCATATACTGTCTCAGTGTCTTGTAGCCTCTCCTTCTTACAAACACACACACACAAGCACACACACACACACACACATACACACACACACAGACACACAAGCACACACACACACACACACACACACACACAACATACACACATACAAACACAGACAGGGACACGCCTATCCTTGTATCTACCAAGGGCTATGTTACAACCATCTGAACTTACAGAAGTGGACATTATTTTTATATACGCACATATAAAAATAATGTCCACTTCTGTAAGTTCAGATGGTTGGCACATTCCAACTTTAACATAGCCCTTGGTAGATACAAGGATAGGCATGTCTCAATGGAAGTGGGTCACACACCATGTTATAAGATATCTGTTCATTACAGTACCATTGAACTGTTACAACATCAATGTGTGTTATTATGGCCATTCAGGTACAAGTGGTAGTATGCTGAGAGTTATTAAATACACACCTTAACATAGGGAAGCAGCCATGTTTATGGTGTTGAGGTTCTAGAAAGAAGTTTGAGAGCCACCGACATTAAAAACAAACACATAAAAACTCGTATTCCCCTCATAATAAATAACTCTGATGTAGTAACAGTAAGCAATGGTTCACAAGACTGAAAGGCTTGCCCTGCACTTGTCTACAAACACAGGGCTAACCAGCACTGCATCCTGCGAAGAGTATGCGACCGCATTGAGGGAGCTGACTGCCCTAAAGGAGCAGCTGGAAGTGTTACAACATGAACAAAGCAGTAGTCTGAAGGATCTCTTCAACTGCTCTGCAATGTGGGAGAAAGCAGTCCTCTTCTTTCTAGTCTAGCAGAGGAAGACATAAGCTACAGCTGTAAAATAGCAGAGTTGGTTAGTTACTGGATATTAGGCAACACATGTTATAGTACATTGCATACCTCGGTGGATCAATGAGACCGCGCCCCTCCATGTTAAAAAAAAAAAAAAACTGCCAATGTCTAGAAACAGAAATAGCAAGAATTAGCAGTGAAAACACTCTTGTATGCACGTATACCAGTTTATAGACCACTTGTCAGGCATTTCGAAGCTCCTGGTCGACTCCAAATGGAGTGCGCGCGCGGTCCGACATCGTTAACATGTACAACACAACGTCGGTAGAGCTGTTAAGCTGTAGGTCTCGAAAGATACTTTTCGGCTTCCCTTGAAATAACCCACATTCCAATGCTATGCATTCTATTATAACACAACAGAAAAGTATTACTATAAGGTCTCATTTGTGGGAGTGACACTGGGCATAGGCAATAAAATGGTTAATTAAAATTCATTCAGTAGCGTCCTGTCAATGTTAGGAAGAAACTACATACATTACAGCTGCATACATTATGTAGTATTTCTCACGTACATATTATAACACAAGTTCGGTTCTATATCCCCTTCCACCTTGACATGAGCTCTTTGTAAGCAGATGCTTAAGTTGGAAACTGAACAGGTGCATGCAGTGATTGGTATATTGTAAGCCCATAGCTGTGACTTGTGCCAGAATAACTGAAGCCTCTTTACCCCAAGCCCCAGCGTATGAGTCAACTGCTAGAAGGGATTGAAACCCACCATTAGAGCTAAGCACTTGTCATCATTGACCACCTGATGTTTCCTATGTGTCCTGTGTTACATTATGGTGTGAGATGACATCCCATCACCCTCACGTTTGCATGGTGCCCAAGACTGTGGGCAGGGCACACTGAAGGCCCTGGGAGGTATCTAGGCCCACCCACCACTTGACAGCTACCCGGAATTCAACTGGGTCATAGGGAATTACTGATAGCCAGGAGGTCATGGTGGTGGGGGGGGGGGGGGGGGGGCTGAAGCAGGTAGCAGCAGTCTTGTTAGCTGGAGAGGATTAGTCAGAAAGCAATAGTCATTTAAAGCTGATAGGTGAGGAGACCACAGATTTGACAGAAAGCTTCTCGATTGGAGAAACATGAGAATTGAAATGGTCCAAGGCATTTGTAAGGTGTATGTCATCTGTTGTGTGTCTTTCTGGATGATTTAATTTGTTGTACAAACATGATTTCTTTCATTCGAATAACTGATTTCAATATTAATATTTATAACGTAAAAATACATAAGCTATTTATGAACGATGACTATTAATAATCAGAAATCCGTTCAGAGTTAATTAACTGCATTTGGTTATTTAACTATTGTGAGCCTAACCCACCTGGCTGAAGTTGGCCCTAGCCCTGCCACCATAGGTATTTGTATTATGCCCCAGTAAGATCATGGCGGTATATGTGGCACTACTGACCCCTCTCATAGGGTTGACTGGAGGGAATTTAGCTATATTCCAAGGTTACTTACTATGTCATGTAAACTAGTTGAATGATATGTCACAATTGTTCTATTTTTAACATTTGTACTAAATTTACATGTGGTCGATCATTTAACACCACCACCACCTCCACCCCACTACCACCACCCCCATCCTTCAAGGAGGAAAGAATACTCTGGTATGCAGCATTAATAAATATGTTTGATTAAACGTTTCAATTCATGTCATGAATGACGAACATCAGTGTACATGATGTTCTGTGACTGGCTGGAGTTGGCTATTCCTGTTGATATCTTCTGATCTTGGGGGGCAGCTGTTTGTACATCTGCATATTCAGTCCTCTCCTGTACAGTGTACATGCACACATGTGTATTTAGGTTGGGTGAGGGTAGTCATCACATGTATGGGTGCATGAGGGTAGTCATCACATGTGGGTGCATGAGGGTAGTCATCACATGTGGGTGCATGAGGGTAGTCATCACATATGGGTGCATGAGGGTAGTCATCACACATGGGGCATGAGGGTAGTCATCACATATGGGTGCATGAGGGTAGTCATCACATGTGGGTGCATGAGGGTAGTCATCACATATGGGTGCATGAGGGTAGTCATCACATGTATGGGTGCATGAGGGTAGTCATCACATGTGGGTGCATGAAGGTGAGCCCCTGGCATTGGCTATCTTCAGACAAGGTGTACCTATGGTGATGTGAGGAGAACCAGGTCCTTTTTTATTGGGTAGTACAAATGATGGTTTTGGTAACCTCTCTCCCTCACCTCCCTCCCCAAATTATTTTGTCTTGTAACTGTATGTCTTTGTTTTGTCCATTATAATGGTACTATGACAAGATACCTAATCAACTACTCAGCACACCGTACAAACCATGTACCAATTCAGAGACCTCTGGTGTCTGTTATGGATAACCTCACCTGCATGTTCTTAGGCTTCTTAGACATGTCCACTGATGAGTACAGAGCAGGGGGCTGTACAGCTAGACCATAGACTGGAGGGTCACCAGGGGGAGGAGGGGGAGGGGGAGGGGTTTCCTCCTGAGGATGATGCTCAGATGAAGTAGTGGTGTACCCACTCTGTCCACTGTTGATAAATGATGGGTACATCCCAACACACAGCTTACATCCCACACCACACATCCACACACCTCACATCCCCACACCTCACATCCCCACACCTTACATCCCCACACCTCACATCCTCACACCTTACATCCCCACTTCCACATACGTGCAAACATGATACCTTTCCATCTCCATGTCCTTGGAAGGTATATCACCTGACTTCACTGTTTCAAACAGATTAGTAATGATTATTAAACACTTGACAGTGCCAGTACTGAGTGAGGTGTCTTACCTTTTGGCTTGAGAAATAACAGGACCACCACCACCACAATGATGACTATGATGATGATGACCAGAAGGACCACACCTCCCACTACTCCACCTACTACTGCACCAATGGAGGAAGCTGTACACAATCAGTGCATGAGGGAAGAGTGAGTGTGAAGAGGGGAGGAAGGAGCTGTATGTCTGTCATGTTAGTATATGTGTACTGTATGCACAATAAATGGTGTATTATCTACACTTCTAAGGACCATATATGTGTATGATCTACACTTCTGGTAAATATAGACTAACCCCCCCCCCCCCTCCCCCCTCCCTCAAATTGAGTGCATATCTTGGTTGGCCCCTCCCACATCACACCATGGGCGCACCCAGCTTTTCTACCCCCCTCCCCCCCCCCCCCCCCAGGGATGCCCATGCACACCACCCTCATTTAGTGACTCCATCATCTGGAATTCCAGTGCCCATCATGTCTACAATGTCACAAAGAACCAAATGTACCGACAATGTTCGTATGTACACAATGATGCAATTACCCGCCAACATATTGTCAACAATGATGTAAGCATGTTCATTCATTGGGTTAACATCCCTGAGTAGCTGATTTTTGTTAACATTACTACACCATTATCTGACTAAAGCATGTACACAAAAGGCACACACTCTACGAAGGCTCTAGCACATGTATGCTCAGGTATACACCATAACTTGCCAGTTGTGGGTGGTGGTGGTGGAGTTGGTGTGGTGGTGGGGAGAGGGGCTGGCCCTGTGTACAATAGCACATACATCATCAGTGCACATCTTTGTATTCATGTACATGGATATAGTTCAAACAGGCACACCATATAAAAATCAGTTAGGTAATATGATTTACACCACAGGTTGTTATGCGGAACTTGAATATCTCATTACTAATGTAATGAGATATTCAAGTTCTGTACATGTGCACATACACACACACTGGTATGTCTGTACATGTGCACACACACACTGGTATTACCTACATGTGTACTGTACGTCTGTACATGTGCACACACACACACTGGTATTACCTACATGTGTACTGTATGTCTGTACATGTGCACACACACACACACTGGTATTACCTACATGTGTACTGCATGTCTGTACATGTGCACACACACACTGGTATTACCTACATGTGTACTGCATGTCTGTACATGTGCACACACACACTGGTATTACCTACATGTGTACTGCATGTCTGTACATGTGCACACACACACTGGTATTACCTACATGTGTACTGTACGTCTGTACATGTGCACACACACACTGGTATTACCTACATGTGTACTGTATGTCTGTACATGTGCACACACACACACTGGTATTACCTACATGTGTACTGTATGTCTGTACATGTGCACACACACACACTGGTATTACCTACATGTGTACTGCATGTCTGTACATGTGCACACACACACTGGTCTTACCTACATGTGTACTGTATGTCTGTACATGTGCACACACACACTGGTATTACCTACATGTGTACTGTATGTCTGTACATGTGCACACACACACTGGTATTACCTACATGTGTACTGTATGTCTGTACATGTGCACACACACACACTGGTATTACCTACATGTGTACTGCATGTCTGTACATGTGCACACACACACTGGTATTACCTACATGTGTACTGTATGTCTGTACATGTGCACACACACACTGGTATTACCTACATGTGTACTGTATGTCTGTACATGTGCACACACACACACTGGTATTACCTACATATGTACTGTATGTCTGTACATGTGCACACACACACTGGTATTACCTACATGTGTACTGTATGTCTGTACATGTGCACACACACACACTGGTATTACCTACATGTGTACTGTACGTCTGTACATGTGCACACACACACACTGGTATTACCTACATGTGTACTGTATGTCTGTACATGTGCACACACACACACACTGGTATTACCTACATGTGTACTGTATGTCTGTACATGTGCACACACACACAACACTGGTATTACCTACATGTGTACTGTACGTCTGTACATGTGCACACACACACACACTGGTATTACCTACATGTGTACTGTATGTCTGTACATGTGCACACACACACACTGGTATTACCTACATATGTACTGTATGTCTGTACATGTGCACACACACACTGGTATTACCTACATGTGTACTGTATGTCTGTACATGTGCACACACACACACTGGTATTACCTACATGTGTACTGTACGTCTGTACATGTGCACACACACACACTGGTATTACCTACATGTGTACTGTATGTCTGTACATGTGCACACACACACACACTGGTATTACCTACATGTGTACTGTATGTCTGTACATGTGCACACACACACAACACTGGTATTACCTACATGTGTACTGTACGTCTGTACATGTGCACACACACACACTGGTATTACCTACATGTGTACTGTATGTCTGTACATGTGCACACACACACTGGTATTACCTACATGTGTACTGCATGTCTGTACATGTGCACACACACACTGGTATTACCTACATGTGTACTGTACGTCTGTACATGTGCACACACACACACTGGTATTACCTACATGTGTACTGTACGTCTGTACATGTGCACACACACACACACTGGTATTACCTACATGTGTACTGCATGTCTGTACATGTGCACACACACACTGGTATTACCTACATGTGTACTGCATGTCTGTACATGTGCACACACACACTGGTATTACCTACATGTGTACTGCATGTCTGTACATGTGCACACACACACTGGTATTACCTACATGTGTACTGTACGTCTGTACATGTGCACACACACACTGGTATTACCTACATGTGTACTGTATGTCTGTACATGTGCACACACACACACTGGTATTACCTACATATGTACTGTATGTCTGTACATGTGCACACACACACTGGTATTACCTACATGTGTACTGTATGTCTGTACATGTGCACACACACACACTGGTATTACCTACATGTGTACTGTATGTCTGTACATGTGCACACACACACACACTGGTATTACCTACATGTGTACTGTATGTCTGTACATGTGCACACACACACACACTGGTATTACCTACATGTGTACTGTATGTCTGTACATGTGCACACACACACAACACTGGTATTACCTACATGTGTACTGTACGTCTGTACATGTGCACACACACACTGGTATTACCTACATATGTACTGTACGTCTGTACATGTGCACACACACACACTGGTATTACCTACATGTGTACTGTATGTCTGTACATGTGCACACACACACACACACTGGTATTACCTACATGTGTACTGTATGTCTGTACATGTGCACACACACACTGGTATTACCTACATGTGTACTGTATGTCTGTACATGTGCACACACACACACACTGGTATTACCTACATGTGTACTGTATGTCTGTACATGTGCACACACACACACACACTGGTATTACCTACATGTGTACTGTATGTCTGTACATGTGCACACACACACACTGGTATTACCTACATGTGTACTGTATGTCTGTACATGTGCACACACACACACACTGGTATTACCTACATGTGTACTGTATGTCTGTACATGTGCACACACACACACACTGGTATTACCTACATGTGTACTGTATGTCTGTACATGTGCACACACACACAACACTGGTATTACCTACATGTGTACTGTACGTCTGTACATGTGCACACACACACTGGTATTACCTACATATGTACTGTACGTCTGTACATGTGCACACACACACACTGGTATTACCTACATGTGTACTGTATGTCTGTACATGTGCACACACACACACACACTGGTATTACCTACATGTGTACTGTATGTCTGTACATGTGCACACACACACTGGTATTACCTACATGTGTACTGTATGTCTGTACATGTGCACACACACACTGGTATTACCTACATGTGTACTGTATGTCTGTACATGTGCACACACACAACACTGGTATTACCTACATGTGTACTGTATGTCTGTACATGTGCACACACACACACACTGGTATTACCTACATGTGTACTGTATGTCTGTACATGTGTACACACACACTGGTATTACCTACATGTATACTGTACGTCTGTACATGTGCACACACACACTGGTATTACCTACATATGTACTGTACGTCTGTACATGTGCACACACACACTGGTATTACCTACATATGTACTGTACGTCTGTACATGTGCACACACACACACACTGGTATTACCTACATGTGTACTGTATGTCTGTACATGTGCACACACACACTGGTATTACCTACATATGTACTGTACGTCTGTACATGTGGACACACACACTGGTATTACCTACATATGTACTGTACGTCTGTACATGTGCACACACACACACACTGGTATTACCTACATGTGCACACACACTGGTATTACCTACATGTGTACTGTATGTCTGTACATGTGCACACACACACTGGTATTACCTACATATGTACTGTACGTCTGTACATGTGCACACACACTGGTATTACCTACATGTGTACTGTATGTCTGTACATGTGCACACACACTGGTATTACCTACATGTGTACTGTATGTCTGTACATGTGCACACACACACACACTGGTATTACCTACATGTGTTCTGTATGTCTGTACATGTGCACACACACACTGGTATTACCTACATGTGTACTGTATGTCTGTACATGTGCACACACACACACTGGTATTACCTACATGTGTACTGTATGTCTGTACATGTGCACACACACACTGGTATTACCTACATGTGTACTGTATGTCTGTACATGTGCACACACACACACACAGGTATTACCTACATGTGTACTGTATGTCTGTACATGTGTACACACACACTGGTATTACCTACATGTGTACTGTATGTCTGTACATGTGCACAGCGATGCAATCATATGGAGGACATGTACCTGTAGCAGTGTTGTATGGTGGTGGTGATGGAGTTGGTGAGGTGGTGGGAACACCAGAAGTGGTTGGTAGAGATGATGGACTTGGGGCAGGCCCTGTGTACAGGACAACAAATATTCATACAACACATGTATATGTAAACTGTATCTAAGTAGCATTAATGTACATGTATGCATGGTTTATTTCAGTCAGGCCACCATATAATTTACAAAAATAAAAATAAGAATAAAGGAACCAAGCTTGGATTGGATTTTGTGAAGGATCTTATATTTCCCTTTCATTTGGACACAGGTGCAAAATTGCTTACAGCATTAAAATTGATGCTGTTGAATACGGCTGCCATATGGGAACATTAACATAGACTTTACATAATGATTAGTGTTTACCATTACATCATGCATACAGAGGTCACCTGTACCAAACCTGTGTACATACATGAGATGTGATGTTGTATACTGGTACTGCTATTCCCAGCACAGTTGATGGCCACTGCTGAGATGTTGTAAGATGAGTCATTCCTCAGTCCAGTGAAGGTGACCATTGCAGACCCATTGGTCATGACCACAGGAGGACTGGTGGTGTAGCTACTGTTACTGATGGTGACATTGTAGCTTGTGGTAAGACCACCACTGGGGGAGGGGGTCACCACCACTAGTACCATGTCTGGATCAATGGTTTGTGCCGTAATATTTGGAGGTCCAGGAGGAGCTGAAAAATACATACACATGTCATGGCTGTAGTCAGATAACACATTGGTGTACTGATGTGTTGGGAATGTAAAAGTGAACCAGTTCCATTCATACCTATGACCACGATTAAGGTGGTGTTCACTATAGCTTTCTGACCAGCTACAGAGTGAGTTCCAACCATGATCGGTGGTGATGTCATACCAGTGTTCACTCTCACTGTCAAGGTACTAGTCAGACATGGTGTGGATGGACCAGGATCCACATTGGTTGCTGTGTATGGTCCACAGGTCATGGTCGCACCTCTGCAAGCACCTGGTGTCTGAGTTAGCACAATGCTATCTGGTGTGGTAGAACTAATGCATGATCCACTGGGCAGGACCCATATGATACTATTAACAACTGGGACAGTCCCTGTAAAGGTCACCTGGTCCCCAGGACAGGCTACAGGAGGACATGGTACCACACCTCCATTCACCTGACAAGTAAACTTTTGTGCTTGAACCACTGGGGGGAATAGGTGATGTGAGGATAGGAATGTGATAGGGATGTGACATATGCAACAGTAAAGTGTGCAAACAGAAACCTATTTTGGGATTGGTGTTGCAAAAAGCTAGGTACCTAACAAGATATATAAAGCAGTATGAACCTGACCATACCGCCAGCTCCAGATGTACAAGATGGACACCATCACATAACAGCACACCTCAATTAACACAATGTAATCACAGGCACACACACAATATACACATATATGTACACATTAACTCAATACCTCACACAAAGTACACATTTTTGCATTTTTGCACACAGTTGTTGGCATACCCATTAACAACTATTCATAGAAAACAAGCAATCTTCACCAAAAAACAGCTGACTGCACCTTTACATAAAAGCATTTCAGCAATATAAAGTAGCTCTTATGATCATTTAAAGGCACTAGACAAAGTTCTAAATTTGTACTATGTCAGCTATTCATCACGTGGCATTTGCAATTTATTTGTATACAACACATACTTCTGTACATATTGTGGTATGTACTTGACTGTGTAAGACTGTGTAAGAGACACATTTGAACTATTAATTCTTGTACCCTTACTATGGTATGGCAATATACATGTCCTTGTACTGACTTTTTCAGTGGAATAGTTCACATCACATGGCACTACTGCAGAGCTAGAAGTACCAGGTCATCCATTGTTTGAGTTGTATTAATTGTTCAGTTGATGAGTTATAAAGATTGGTTTAGATGACGACTTATTTTTGCAGGTCTTTAATTGTGTCATGACCAAAGTTGCCTGTGTCATAATACAACAAAATTGCAAAACAAAGCCTTAATCCTAGATTGATCAGCTTATCAACAGCAAGCATTCCCACCCACATTGAACCTAAACAACCCCCCCCCCCCCCCCTCCCCATGCACTGATATTAGGATATTAGGGTAGCTGTTAGGGTAAAGCACAGAGAGCACGCATTTACTGTCATTGCAAGCTGTCACAGGTAGGTGATTGCTACCTAGCCAGCAGAGGGAAAATGGCACTGGTCGACCTATATCCCCTGAAAATGATGCCGGCCATGGTTCAGGTGGCTATTGGGGTAGCAGCCCAGATAGTGCTGCCGCCTTAAACTAGATACTCCCATATAAGGTTAGAGTGGTTGATGGTCACAGGTACTGGTGTAAAAATTAGTGAAGTGAGCGCATGTAACTTTTTAAGTTCCTGGCTGAGGCATGCCGTGAAATGTGCCATCATCCAAGGGTCTGAACCGTTGCTGAGACCTTTGGCTGCTGCAGTTGTTACCCCAATCCTCGTGAATACAATTAACATGGTTTCCATGGACTCATGGCAGGTGGGCTGTTGGGTGGACCAGCCAGGAGAAAGTCACGATCAGGTCTGCTCCAAGTGAAGGGCAGAAGCAAGCTGGTTAAAAATGCAGGGTGCAGACCGAAGACCGAAGTGTAGGCATGCAGTATGTCAATACAGGCCCAGGAGGTTCCCCGGCTCTCATCTGCTATAATAGGTACCATTTGGAAGGCTGCCTTTGAGGGTCCATGTTGGCCATTACTCCAGTATGCACCCTCTCTCATTGTTGGGATACCATGGCAACTGCACCATCCACAGTAGGCGTAGTGGGTAGCGAAGCCCTCTGTCTCTGTAAAGTCATTGATACAAATACCCTCTGGTGCAGATATGTGCATGATCACTCTTCCTTTTTGGGTACAGCTCCTAACCCTGATGTTTGTATGCTTACCAGTGGGCACTCTGAGAATGGGCCCAGAACGCATCCAGCTGCCACGATCTCCTTCATCAGTTCCGCGTCGACGACAGTTCCATTGCCCACAAATGCTGCGGTCCAGGACCACCCCACTACTGTTTGCCCTCGCACACCCGCGTAACCTCCGACGAGCTCACGGCCCCCGCGAAACGCTCTACCTTTGAGCATGAGTTAAGATCTCACCCAGATATCTCACGACATCGACAATGGTGTCTCCACCGGCTACTCTTGACCTCGGCTTTTCATTACATTGTATTCAGCTTCTGCATTTAAATACCCCGACATCGTCGACGTCAGCGCGCGAGTTGGCGGATCGTGACGATGTTTCCGGTGATGTTCCGGGATGAACGCTTGGAACTGTCCAACCTTGAGTTACTGGACTCGGAGGTGGAAGAACTCGTTAATTGCTTGAGGAGAAGCTGCTGCACGCGATCAGCGACGTTTTTATTTTATTTTGTTGTACCCGTGGGCCCTGCTCGTGTGTAGCAAGCGGTTCGCAGGCCCCGCCGGGGAGCGATTGAGCGAAGCTGTGACCGGGAGCGTATACAAGGGAGTGGTGTACTGGGATGCACGACTTCGGGTTCAAGTGTGGCATTTTCGTCCCGACACTCGCTGAAGTTGCAATCGTGTACAGAAAAAAAAGGTACGGCTCTACTGATACAAAGAATGTGTTCACCTTGCCTGTAGCTCTGATTCAGAGTGGAGTTTCTGTAGAATGCAGCAAACGGGTTGAAGACGCGGGTGTCTATAACAAAGACGAATCTGGTTCGCATGATGTCGCAGCCGGCAAAATTTTGACGAGGTCGCGTGGACTTTATCACTGAGTTGGTGTCGACACCTAGTACGCGTGCTACAGTTATGCGCGTGTAGCGTGCATAAATAATGCATCTACGTACGCACACAATGTAAGGACGTGAAGATACTCTTACCTGCTGTGAATAGTAGCAGCCATGCCAAAAGGGTAGGGAACTTCATTTTGCCTACATTACATCGGACAATTTACCATGCGATGAAATCATCTCTGATGAAATCAAGGTTTGATTGTTGGCTATTAAAGCTAAATTATCTTAATTATATATTAGTAAACGATCCGAATGATGTGCTATATTATGACGTAACTAGTAACTTTCATCACGTGCGGGATGCAATCAGCGTAAGTTATATACTACTTGTGCATTTCTGTACCCATGGCAATGCATGGACTTGCTTAGGTTAGTGAACTGTTTAGGAACAGAACGATGCGTAGCTCATGGCCATCGGGTTCGTAAGAAATGCGTACCCCGCGGGCTTGTGTTTTATGCACTGGGCTGGTGTGTACCCTGGACAAATGATGTTTACCTGTCAGCCCCTATCAGACCTCATTTGTATTCAGGAGGATGTGTGGTAACAATAAAAACTTGGGAGGGGAAGGCTGATACCTGAGGGAGGTGGGAGTGTGATCAGTTGAGGGTGATGGGGTTAGTGAAGGGAGGGATGGTTGAGAAAATATATCCGGCAATCAAGCTAGGAGCCTCTGCACCAATGTGTCATATATGTATATATATGTATATATATTTCTTCAGTGGATATATGATATAGCACTCCTAGCCCACATCCCTCTACTCCTCTGTGTTCTAACCTCATGGTCCATAACTTGTCCACAGACCGCATTGTCTCACACACACATACACACACACACACACACACACACACACACACACACAAAACTGGCCTGTACCAGTATGTATTTCCTGTTTTATTTCCTGTTGTGTGAGTGGACAGTAGGCTTAAAGTTGCGCGCTTCAGAAAAGAAGGTTGAGGAAGGTGGTATGCAGTGGACACCATCTGGTTTGATAGTGTATGTATAGTGGACCAGGCTAAAACTATGGGTTGAAGTGGGATGAGGTGGTGCTTTGAGGGAACTTGGTGGCTGTTACGGATGGGGGGGGGGGGGAGTCTGGGTGGTGCTTTGACTTTTTTACTTGGTCTCTGAGGCCTGGGTGTGGTGCTTGGCTACATGAGTGAGAGGGATGATATGGGATGGGAGGGTCCTCTCCACTCCATCAGGGATGGGAGGGGTTGTGTGTGTGTGAGTGATGTGTTCTGGGGTGGAGGGGTTTACATGAGTGGTGGGGTCACAGGGATCTATGGTGGTGGGGGGAACCTGAACTGTAGGGTTTGTGGGGTTGGATTGGAAAGCTCATCGGTTCAGAGATCGAGTTACATCTCCTGTCTGAATGTG